>JADBJO010002095.1:180000-222500 GCA_016801955.1 Conus betulinus
TGGTTTCAGAAAGAAACTTTACCTCAAAGGTCTTTCTGCAGACAGAATGAGCAAGACTTCAGAAAGACACGTTACCTCAAAGGCCTCTGTTTGCAGACACAATGAGCATGGTTTCAGAAAGAAACTTTACCTCAAAGGCCTCTGTCTGCAGAGAGAATGAGCAAGACTTCAGAAAGACTCCTTATCTTGAAGTCTTCTGTTCGCAGACAGACTGAGCAGGATTTCAGTGACAAACATGATCTTGAGACCACTGCTTGCAGAAGGATCAGATTAGACTCTTTAGATTTCATTGGCTTCAACTCCTGCATTCAAATGTAATTGAGCAGGTCAGCGAGCTTTCATTTTACCCTTGCCAGTTTGTTCACGTGCTTTAAATTCCATGGCCTTCAGTTCTTGCATGTAAATGTTAATGAGCATGTCTACACCCTGCCAGTTGGTCAACAAAGTTTTGCCTTTTCATGCAAATGTTGATATGCAGGTCCATACCCTGCCAGTTTGTCGACAAGCTTTTGTCTTTTCATGCAAATGCTAATATGCAGGTCTATATCCTGCTAGTTTGTCAGTAAGGTTTCATTTTACCCTGCCAGTTTGTTCAAGGGCTTTAGATGTTATGGCCTTCGCTCTTGCATTCAAAATGTTAACAAGCAGGTCTGGTACTCTGCCCATGTATTAACAGGCTTTCGTCTTTCCCTGCCAGTTCAAGGGCTATAGATTTTATGGCCTTCACTCCTGCATTCAAATGCTAACATGCAAGTCTGCCAATGTGTTGACAGGCTTTCCTTTTACCCTGCCTGTTTCTTAATGGGCTTTCATTTCACCCAGCCATTTGTTAGCGGGCTTTCACTTTACCCTGCCAGTTTGTTAACCGGTTTACAATTTACCCTGCCAGTTTATCGATGGGTTTACATTTTAGTCAGACAATTTGTGCATTCACCTTGTCAGGTATTTAGTGAGCTTTCATATGTATGGCCAGCTTTACTCTGCCAGCACATGGTTTTTGTATAACACTGCAAGTTTGTTAGTAGGGTATCATTTTACCCTGCCAGTTATGTTGTGTTCTTTTGTGAGTATATTTCATAAGTACATGTCAGTGGGCTTTCACTTTAGCATGCCAGTTTGTTAGAAGATTTTTCATTTAAATCTTCCAATTAGGTTGTGTTCTTCCATAAGGACACCCATCTTTAGCCTGACGGTTTGTTACCAAGCTTCCATTTTTTATCTTGCGAGTTTACTAGTGGGTTTTAATTTACCATGCCAGTTTGTTGGCAGACTTTTATTTAACTCTGTCTGTTAGGTATAAGTTCAGTTCTTTCATGAGTATAAACATATTTCAACTGTCAATTTGTTGGTGCTTTTTTCACTTTTTACCCTGCCATTTAGTAGTGGATTACCCGTCGATTTGCACAGTTAATTTTTTTTTTTTTTTTTATCACTCAGCCCGTTTGTTATGGGGTTTTCATTTTATCCTACCACTTTGTTAGTACATTTTCATGTATATCATCATATTTACCTTGAGTAATTGATAGGCTTCCATTTCATCATACCAGATTGTTGATGGACTTTCACTGCACCGGGCCAGTTTGATAACTGGCTTTCATTTTACATTGCCAATTCACTGATAGGCTTTCATGTAAGTGACCATCTATATCCTGCCAGTTTTGTAACCAACTTTCATTACAACCTGCTAGGGGTTTTTTTTTGTTTTTTTTTTTTTTTTTTTTTTTTCAGCTTGCAAACTCATCCCCATCTTTATTTGTAGCTTCGAAAAGACACATTACCTTGCATGTTTCTGTTTCCATACGGGTTGGATGATGGCATGCCGTCGTCTTCTGCCTTAGCTTCTGATTCCAGACTTAGTGCCAGTGCAGTGCTGCTGTCAGCCTGATGAAAGAATACACTGTGAATTAGATTAATGCAATGATGGGTGAACAACAAGTGAAAATTTTCTTTCTTTTTCTTTTTTCTGTCTTTTTTTTTTTTTTTTTAGCTTTCAGTTGAAGATCCTGTTGGAAGACTTCTCACACCTTATCACAAGACACTGGAAGAGTTAAGAACCCAAAGTCATTACCCTTGCCGGTGTTTTATCTTATTGTGTAACATGGTGTCAACCTTCCTTTTTTTTCTTATTGCTTTTGATTTCTGTGGAGGATCTGCTAGAAGACTTTTTCCACACAACATCATAAGACACTGGAAGAGTTTCGAACCCAGATTCATTACCCTTGCAGGTATCTCTCTCTCTCTCTCTTACTGTGTAACATGGTATTAATCTTCCCCCTTTCTTTTTTTTTTTTTTTTTCTTTTTTTTGCTTTTTGTTGAAGATCCTGTTGGAAGACTTTCTACACTATAGCATAGGATGCTGGAAGAGTTGAGAACTGACAAAAGTCATTGCCCTCGCAAGCGGGGTTTTTTTTTTTTTCTTTTTTACTGTGTAACATGATATTGATTTTCTGCGGCACTGTGGATCAGTTCAGTTAAACAACAAGTGAATAAATGCAGAAGGTAGGGAACAAAACAGCAATGATGATCTAACTCATGAATGGAACCTACAATTTTTTTTTAAATGAGCTGTATGTTTCAACCACTGCAACAGGAAAGGCAAAGAAATGGATAAGGAAAAACAAAGTAGGACAAGGGCAATAAAGGAAAACTAAAACTTTGTTTTGTTTCATGAGCCGTATGAAAATGAACAGAGGGCCACTGGACTGAAGTACATGACATGTCATATAGCATTTTGCGCGCTTTTCTTTGTTTGGAGGGGTACAATTCCCCATGTTTTCAAGAGTTCCAGGACTTGTAGAATTTTAATTCTGTTATAAATGACTGAAGCAGACATGGGGAAGACGTTTGAGTAATGGCAGGTGAGAACCAGCACTGAAGAAAAAGTGCCTCAGACAGGAGAGAGAGAGACTTGCTCCAAATGTGTTTCATACTCTCCACTTTCTACAAAGTTTATGTCGATTTATGTGTAAACTTGATGAGAAAAGTTATGGTGTTGATCATCATGACACTGATGATAGTAACGATGATGACAATTGTTAAAAGTTCTGATAATGATAACAGTGAGGACAGAATATAATAAACTCATTGATTTATTCTTTAACCCCCCCCCCCCCCCCCCCTTTTTTTTCTTTTTTTGAGGAAATAGGCTACTCTTTTTTCTCCACCAATAAACTGATATTTTCTGAGAAATCTTATTTCCCAATCAATAAATTGTTTCCATGTAACAATGAACGACCATTTCCTGATAAAAAAAAAAAAAAAAGAGTTCGTATATAAGTCCGGTATTGTGTGAGGGATGTGAATGTGGAATTTTTGTCTAAAACAATATCAGTAACAAGACAGAAATTAAAGACTGTGAGAATAAAGTACAATATCATCCGAATCCTTGGAATGGGGGGGGGGGGGGGGGGGGGGGGGAGGAATACAAAGAAAGTATTACATGCACACACACATACACATGCACACCAGTAAGTTCAAAATGATTTAAAACATACGAATGACATAAAACAGTCGCTAACTTAATAAGCAACTATGACTTTTAAGAACAAAACAAGCATCCAAATAACATATGAAATAAAATCCAAATGAAGTAAAAAGCAAAGATAACCTTAACTGAACTGAAAAGCACACACACACATATCCAAAGCACAAACTTAAACTTGAATATTTGAAGTACTTATAATGACTCCACCGAACAACATGGACAAACAAATCACATTCTTCGGTCTCGAGAGTCATTACAATTACTTTTTACTTCACCTCACTTTGCAAGTAACTTAAACACAAAAGATTTTTACAACAACCAAAAACAAACAAATAAACACATTAAATAAATCAAATTTTTACAATCACAAAACAAAAACAAAATGCACAGAACAAAATATGTTGGGAAACTGAAAAAGTTTTTCATGGCTTCGCAAAAAAAACAGTTGAAGTGATCTGGGAAAAGTTTTGGTATTTTCCAAAACCACTTCAAGTGCATACAGTGCTTTTCTTTTTTTTTCAAATGAAAATCTGACATACAGTAGCTTGAAGTTTTCAAAGGAAACCAGCATCAACAAATAAATAACTGACACATCACCACTGATCAGTCTCAGAGTATTCTAATGTTTCCAGAAGTGAAGAAGCAACATTTTTGCTCTCCTGAGTATTTCCGGTGTAGTTGTTGTGAAAACAGTTTTTGTGTTTGTTTTAGAAAATGAAATACAGTCGGGTTTGGCATGCATGCAAACACAACAAAAAAAAGCAACAAAAAATAAGTGGTGTATAAGAAACAAAATAATATTTTGCCCTGTTTCTCACCAGGACTTTCATTGGCAGAGTAAAAAAGAAACTGCTTTTGGTCTAGAATCAAATTGGAATAGAATCTTTTAAAACATCTGAAATTCTGTGGCCTTTCATGCCCTGCTCTCTTGGTAACCACAGCTTTTTTTGTTTTCTCCATGCCCATGCCCATGAGAAGCTAGTGTCAAATTATCACTACAGGCAAGTTGATGTGGACTATTGTTGGACAAGTGCAGTGGCACCCTTTAAAGGGGAACCCTTATTCATGCTGGCTAAGCAACTGTTCAGTTATTATCATCAGTATGTTGTATCAGCAAAGGCACCACTGAAGACCATCAAAGCTACCCAGCTGCAGTACAGTAGGAAATGATACCCCAGAAGGTGCAGGTGGAACCCAGAGAAGTACTGTCCTCAACTGCCAAAACAGCCAGCTGGGAGCAATCCTGCCACACCCTTGGAAGCACGTGCTGAATTCACGAAGGGCTGCAGGCATGCATGAAGCATTCCATTAACACGTCATGGGACTGACTGCCTCGTCATGATCTAATATTTATTGCTCCCTGTGGGCAGTGGTCTTGGGGCTGTGACAGGACTTCTGAGTGTGTTCATGTATCATTAAGCTGGAGTGAACAGTATGGGAAAAACACCATCCAATCCATGGGACACAGAAAAAAAACAAAATCACCAAAATCAAACAAAACTTATGAATAAGCATATAATGAATATATTTTTAATCAAACAGCTCTCCCCCCCCCCCCCCCCCCCCCCCCCTTTATTCCCAAAATGTAAACAAACTGAACAAATATCACACACTAGTGTTAAGCGACACTGACCATATCTGGCATCAAGATGTCAGCACCATAGACAAATGCTGCTCCTAAAGCAAAGCCCACTGCCACAGGAACAAAAGCCCACTGTCCTTCAGCTCCATATCTTCCAGAATGTTCTGCCATCTCTATGGCCGGGGCCAAGAGTGACCAATAGGAGGCTGTCATGACCTGCAACAATGCTCTGTGCATAAGTACATGTATACATGCACTATATTTCTACACTTTTAAGTTTGTATTAAACTCCTGAACACTTACACTTTGTGCTTAAAACACAGTGGTAATGTAACAATTAAGAAGTGCAATACTATCATTGGTTACAAATGTCTCCTCTCCTCACACTTGAAACATATAAATAGTATGTACATCCAAAAGGCAACTGCTCTCTTGGTAACCACAACTTTATATGTTCATGACAATGATGATTTTTTACATCATATCCAAAGATCATGGTAAAGACTGTCCCCTTCTGGATCTGATACAGGCTCTCTAGCTCCTGAACCGATTTTTCAAGCAAAGTGATTTGGGGCATACATATAATGAGCTGGAGGTGATTGCACTGCCTTCTTCCATCATCCCTGCTTTCCATCCAATGCGTCTCCCTAAAGCGTCTAGCCAATGTTGAGCACAAACTGCCTAAGGTGGTTGACAGTGGCGAATGTCAGCTGATTCTTTTAACTGGCCTTTGTCGTGCGGTTCTCCTCTCTCAACCTCACCTTGTTTCTGTGCATTGAGATGTGTGGCTTTTGCCATCTTGAGTTTTCCATGCAGTGGCAGATGACGGAAACTGAAATGACCTCAATATTAACAACATTACCAGAGCGTACTGTTTGTGATGTAGTCATGCCATCTGATGCCCGTGATGGAACGCTTTGTTAAAGTCTCTCCAATCACCAAATCTGTTTTCAGTAAAGAACTCATGCATATGATCAAGCTATTAGTATTACAGTCTCATTCACCTGTATCTTGACAGCCTATCCAAGTGAGTGGTTTCTATGTGCTTTTCCAGAGATCAAAGGAAATATCACTTTTGGCAAGCAGTTGTTTATTTGTTTTGGTCTGTTGTCTATTTGTCATAATCCACAGATGTTGCTGCCAACGTATGTAGTGGAACTGATGATGGTAAATCACCAACCCTCAACTGACTTCTGGGTCAGCCAGTGAAACATCTTTATGCCCTTACAGTTGCACAAACAGATCATGCTACACAGGTAAATGAACTTTTGTCTATACTGAGAGTGTGTCCGTAGATGGTGGGCTCTAGCTGGCAAGTGGAAGCTTTTGATACATCAACTCCAACCTTTCTTAAGCTGATAGCCAAGGCCATGCCTTTAACCACTTTTTCTTTCATGATTATTCACATGAAATTGAGGCCGTCTCCTCCATATGGGCCAAGACAGCACAATCCATCACATACATAGCTCCACAAGGATCTCCTATGTGGTGATAGCAGGTGCAAGATGACAACTAAAGTAGAAGACGCTACCATCGGTCCAGCGGATGATGTAATTTAACTCTCTGGTGATTTTCTTCTTCTTCTTTTTTTTTTTTTTTTTGTCTTCTTTGAACATCATACATGTAATCATGTTCTGTCTACGGATACGGAATAAACGCCTTTATGAACATCGGTACAAATGCTTCCGCCTGGCTCTGTCTCCTCTCCACTCCTGTGGCAAGTAGGTAAGTCCACATACTATATCTCCATGACTACATAGCGGATCGCCACCCCCCACCCCAACCCCAATGCATTCAGATCGGAGACACAGCCAATAGCCAACCCACCATTCTAGAGGTACAAGAGAAACTGTATGCATCTACGGAGGCTCTGAGCAAAGATAGTATGCCCCATGGACAAGGACGTACTATCTTTGTTCTGAGGAACAACATCCATTTCATCCAATGTAGTCTCCAAGTGTGATGGCATGAGAGAAGAATACATTTCTTTTGGATTTGACTTAACCATGTACCACAGTTTGCTATGAATCCGCACTCTTGCCTTGAATCTACACTGAGCTGATTTTCTTCAACTAACGTGGAGAGTTGACTGTCCAATAGGACACAGACTAGGTTCTAACAAGCCACAGACCTTGATCACTCCAATTTTTTACTTTTATATCAGGACAGATGACAGCATAGGATTTTGTGGAACCATCCTTTTTTCCAAGCATAACATGAACATTTCAGTGAGTTTGTCTGGCATTTATAGCATCTCCACCTTGCTTAAAGTGGCTTTAGCTGGAAATACATCAATTCCTGGTACCTTGCATGTTTTCAGTTTTTCTATCATTTGCTTCATTTCTTCTAAGGTAGGTGGGTGTACAGTTCCAAACAGCATATATGTATACAATTCCTGTACTGCACACACACACACACACACACACACACACATACACACATGCACATGCATTTGCCACACATGCACACACACACACACACACACACAAACACATTTGAACATGCACATTTACACACACACACACATTTGAACACGCACATTTACAATTCCTGGACTGTGCGCACACACACACATACACATGTACACACACACACACACGCATACATACTTGAACACATTTATAATTCCTGTACTGCGCGCGCGCGCACACACACACACACTCACACACATACACACACACACATACACACACATATATATGCATACACTCAATCATTCACACCCATGCTCTGTCTTTCTCCTCCGAGTCTCTCTCTCTGTCTTTCTGTCTCTCACACACATAGTGTAAATTAATGCATTAAAGAAATCTGTATTTACCCCTGCAGCAAAACCAAGGCTGCCATCCAGGAGCTTTCTCTGAAAAGTAGCAACACATAAAAAATTGATGAACTAAATATCACTTTCCTGAGAAAAATGTACTCATCACAAATTTGATACACACACACATTTTCAGTCATTATTATAACATTCAGTCATTTAAAAACTTCACACATAAAAACCATGCCTTCTTTTTATTTTTCTGTGGAGCTAATTAATCTGTCATATGTTTTGGGGGTAGGAAAACATGGGCCATACCTTTTTCTTTTTTACGGGAATGGAGATGGGAGAAGGGAGTCAGTGGGTGTTGAAGTGGATTTAGTGCACATCCTGGCTGACCGGTCCTGGCTTACGCCCTGCGCATTGCTATGACCTGTCCTAAATAAGTTTATTCCATTCACCCATTGTCAGCAGACAGAATGGAAAGGACTAATCAGTATTGCATCTCCAGTAATACTAATAGAGGGTCTAAAAACTGTTGACATATGACAGCATCAGGGTCATTGGTAAGGCGGAGCCGGTTACAGTTTTCTTTTGGCAGTTTTCTTTTAATCTTGTATCCGAACAATATGACCAAATGTGTCAATCTTGGAAGCTGGTCACTTAAACCTCTGTTCACATTTCATATGAGCTTGTGGAGTGCCTAGGCTTCATTACAAAGCTGACTGCATTAGGTTAAACTGCTTTTAACTGGCTGATATTTTGCAGTATATGAGTTTCATATTGAAAAGCTACATAAAAATGAAATCAGCTTGCACATTAAAACCAAAACAAACCCAGTTTAAATCAAATATTGAATCCTGACTGAATTTAAATTGATAACAGAAACTGAAAGAAAATATAAATATAATTCAACAGAATAATGAGTATATGACCACAGAGAAATAATCACACAGCCTGATCAACAGGAGTCGTGTTATGGTTTTGCAATGTGAAAAGGAGTTTTCAAAGGAACAGCAGAACTAACATGAGAAAATTTTTTGAAAGATTATTAGATTCTGGACTATTCTTCTGCTATCAATCAAGCTTGCCTAAACCAGTTTAAAAACCTCAACTTCCAAGACAATTATCCAAAATGTATTCATTTTCAGAGCTCAACAATACTGCCAGGCATTTACTAGCAAACTTAAAAGCCATAAAACTGTTAACCAAATCAATGTTAAAATATCATTTAAAAGGGCATGTTAGAAGCTGCGAGTCTTAGATGTCTTAAAATTCTTACCCCGGCGTAGACTCTAGTCTAACTCATACAGTATTCAGTATTCACCCCTGTCAGGAATGGACAAGTTTGGAGGTGAATAAGCGAACAAAATCATGCAAAAAGATAATATTCATGATACTGGCACTTCTTTACAACATCTGTGTATACTGGAATTCTCTTTTACAAGTCAGACTAAATTCTGATCAGAGAATATGTTACTCAGCACTCAGAACCACCGGTACTACAAAAAGCTTTGAATTATGCTTTTGCCATTCAGAATAAATTTGGGCAGCTCAGCACTGATAGTGGTACATTATTACTGTGTGAATCAAGAACATGGCTTATCACATCCTTCAACAGCTGTTGTGCCCGAAGGACTGAGACGAGAGTGAAAGAATCGATTGTCTTATGTATGCTCTTTACGTTTGTCAGCTTCCTAACTGAATCACAAAAAAGCAGGTCGGAACAGACACTGAACGTCAGTTTGTATCCACCTGTCCTCCCTTGAAGACAAAGACCAGACCCGCGCCAAACGCCGTCAATCCCCATGTAAACAAAGTTCCCAGAACAGTTTGGAAAACTGGTCCCACATTTTCAATCATCTTGATTTGAACTTCACGCTGCCACTTGTCAAATGTGGGATAGTTTCGGTAAACCATTAGACATCGACTGAAACTCAACATTCCATAATAACGAATGGAATATATTTGCAAATTTTCATATAGTACACAGGTAGCATCGGTGGTCTAGTGGTAGAATACTCGCCTGCCACGCGGGTGACCCGGGTTCGATTCCCGGTCGATGCACTGTTTTTTTTTTTTTCTTTGAAAGATGTGCACTTTTATCCAGAATATAATCCCCACTTCTGTTCCTCACCTACAACTGTTTTTTTTTATTGATTGATTTCAAGGCAATTCATCATCAAAAAAAAAAAAAAATCATAAACCCACATTAAATTCAGCGCCATGGGTCATTTACTGCTGCGTTATTCAGCAGATGGGTTATTCGTTCAATCATAATATTCCCTTTGATGTTCTACCTGACAAATTAATCTACATTTTCTCGAACACAGCCTTCACCGTGTACTTGTTCTCCTTGAATTGTACCAAAGCAGTTTCATGCTGTACTCGGACTCATTAGGGTATTAACGTTATGGGATATATATATATGTAATCAAATTGATTGGTTATGGATGGGTCTGGATTATATTTCTGTTCAAGTTTTTTTTGTTTGGTTTTTGTTTCACTTGTCCATGTCCCTGAAGAGGGCAGGAAATTATATCTGCTGTCTTTGAATAGGTTGATTTTCATCAAGTTTTGCATACGTAAGGACGGGAGTTGATTTTCTTTTTTTTCTTCACGCATTTTATTGAGATAATGTAAGAGCTTACATATGCACAGAAAGAAGACAGTGCACGGAGGTTTTCACACACATATAATGAGCATATCTATGGATGACACATAAATTTTTTTTTTTATAGTCCAAATATGCAATGCAACTATGATAACCAACATAGGTAACAAAATTTTAGATGTTAGTGATAGCGTCCAGTCAAAGAAAAAAAAAAAAACGTAGACAAATGAATCACAAGACAAAACACGATGTGTTTCGACCTCTTACTTCTTCAGGCAAGACACGAAACAGTCAGGACAACGAAAATGAACGAGCAATCACTTATCTTCATCCAGTTCGCAAGATATGCGTGTTCATTGAAAGCTTATCTTGCGCCAAAGTGGATGAAGATAAGTGATTGCTCGTTCATTTTCGTTGCCCTGAAGGTTTTGTTTCTTGCCTGCAGAAGACCAAAGAGGTTGAAACGCGTCATTTTTGTGCGATTCATTTGTCTTTTTTTTTTTTTTTTTCGAGGTACGCTGTCACTAACATTCAAAATTTGTTTTTGATTTTTGCCTGCAGTCGCCTCACTTTGCAGCAAGATCCAACATACGCAAGTCCATACATTTATACACGGTATACACCAGTAGCACATATTTTAAGCGAACAGACCTATGGACACTTATTTCAGTCTAGAATTTTGTTTCATCTCTTAAATGGGCTTTTAGGTTTTTTTTGTTTTTTTTTTTTGGTTCACAATGATCTTGCAGCAGTGGCTACACTAAAACACTGTGAATGTACAGTCCCTGAAATTTTCGCTTCCTAACACTCATTTGTCTCCATTCACTGATTTAACTCCCGTTATCTTGATCGTGAGCATGTCAGGATAAATCTGGAAGCAGTCCAGAGAATCATAATGTGACAAGTTTTAAATTAGCCTGGAATCAGTTTGCGTGTTTTCTTGCTGTGTGCGTGTGTGTGTACACAAGTGTGCGTGCATGCGTGTACGTGTGTGTGCGTGCAGTACAGAAATCGTTCAACATCCATCTTGCGCCAAATATGAGAAGCAATTGCTCATTCTTCATTTTCATCGCCCTGAATGTTGTTTATCTTGCCGGAAAAAGACAATGAGGTATAAAAGCAACGTGGTCCTAAGAATTATTCTTAAAATTTGTTTCCATTTCCGCCTGCAGTCATCTCACTTTGAAACTTCCCTCTATAGGTTTGTCTTTTCTTTTTTACATCCTTCCGCTCTATCCCATGTTGCTTCCTGCCCCTGTTTCATTCTTCCTGCCGTCTACCTGTATTGCCGCCTGTCTCCCTTTCTTCCCGTCCTCCTGCTTGCCTCTCTTCTTTTATCACTTCCTCTTTCCCTGGACATGTGCCCACCTCGGTATTCTTTTCTTCATTGTTACTGCCTACTTCCCCACCGTGTTGCTGAATGCATAGATATCTATGCTGAATGCTACTCTTCCGGCATGGCCATCTCTGCATAGCTGCCTTCCTCTCTTCGTGTGTGGTTCCCTGTCCCCATCTCCCTCTCTGTATCCCGTCTTTACCTTCCTCTATCAACATCAGCCCATCTTCATCTCTTCTTGTACAGCAGTCTGGCATATCTGTATTGCCCGGTCTCTCTTCATGTTCAGCCTTGGATTGAGACTTAAGAGCTGCTGTTGCTTCCTGCGTCGTAAACAGCTTAAGGTGGTAGGCAGTCTACAGTTACAAAGGTAAAGAAACATGACTTCGAGTTCTAAAATCTGTTGGTCTTTAATCTTCCTTGTCATAGCCATATGTTGCTTACAGCTCCTGAACAATTACACAGATATTTTTGTCTTGTCTTTCAGGTTCAAGCCAATAAATTTCTATCAGGTCAGTGCATAATCACTAGAACTTACCATTCTCCTTTTATTCCCCACTTCCCTACATACACACAGACAAAATGCGCACACACACACACTGAAAGCAGAGAACAAGTATGGAATCGATGCACCACCAGGCAGTTCGACTCCACACAAGAAGATACAGACAAAATTAATGCAGCGTGATACACAAAATGTTTTAACACAAACCAGCATCAGATCTGATGCATTCTGCATGATGAGAATTCTTCAGGTATGCGAGTTTATGACATCAAAGGGGTTATGAATGAGTATCCATACTTTACTTCTGAGCAAAGTGTGGGCTTGAGACCCATGGTATGTATTAGGGTGCTGATCACGAATCAATGAAAACAAAAGAACTTGAAGTACCAATGAAATAGCAACCTAGGCATGATGAAAATTTCAAGTCATTAGGATGAAAACGTGAATTTGAGTTATCCTTTTTAAGGGGAAAATGATTCTGTCAGGCGCACAAGTTACAGTGATGACTGAGGAAAGAACAGATGATATACACACATTTCACTTCATATCTTTTATTTTCTGTTCGCTGAGCAATTGAGAACCATAGTGCTGAAAGGAAATGGCACAATACTGGTACATTGATACATATCTCCAGCAAATATCATTCACAATGATACAAGCTTTGAAGTGGAATGAATGGCAATGCATTGGTCTCAACACCACTTCTTCAACAAACTGATTTTAGTCAAGGACATGCATTCAAATGTTCACAAGCACACCTATCAGACACACAATTATGCTTTCAACTGAAGTGCGTCAACAACCATCAAGCAGCATAAGAAGAACATTCCACAACACAGTATTGATGAACCCTGATTGCCATGGATTCAAATGCTGCCATAAAAATACACTTGTCAAATTTGTACATCCTGACTGATCACATTTAATATTAAAGCAGGAAGGTACAATGGCAAAAAACAGAAACAGCTGACTCATTCTTTGTTGTTGCTACACATTTGACTCTTTCAGCTTGCAAACAGTGGTTTCTCACATTTAATTTCAGGCACTCAGATTATGGATCAAGTAATATCATTAAGAGTACTTACCCATACAAAAAATCTTGTAAGTTATTCAATTTCATTCCTTTGTTTTGTAAATCAACATGCTCAAGCTACAACTGGTCTAAGAACGCTCAATTCAACTTGAAATAAGAATAATCTGTACATGATAGACTGGTACAAAACAATCTACCAATTGAATACCTTAATGACTATCTGCTACACTTCTATGTTTGTAAAAAAAAGTTATGAAACTTCACTGAAGAGTAACCAAGAGTGCCACTTCTATGATTACTGAAAAAACAAGTTCATTTGCATAAAACATAAATGACTATGGCTGAGTGGGTAGGAACAGGAGTGGTGCAACACGCCTACAATCTTCAGCCATAGATATTGTCCACCAGGAATCTTTTTTCACCTCTTCCCTCTGCGATTTTTTTTTTTAGGTGGGAAAAAATTCCAAAGAGACAATATAAAAAGCAGAAAACTGGCGTGCCTAGTAAATGTGTATTGATTTATATCATAGTGTTTCAAAAGAAAAAAAAAAACCCAATATGCATGTAACTTGGATATAGCATTTATATGTAAACATCATTAACAAATTGCATTTTTCTTACAATCCAAATAAAACAAATACAAAAAACACCATTCTATCTTTAATTATATACAAGGGCATACATTGGCAAGTCTTTATGCACATTAGTATCATGATTTAAAAATTACCTATGAAACAACCAAACCAGCAATGGCTATTGATCAAAGAGACGAGTCTGGCATCATGCAATAAGTACGGCCTTCATTTTCAAATGAAAAAAAAAAGCACAGGTCGACCCTGTGCAACTGACAGGGTTTGAGTTTATCGTAGTACAGCCCATAGCACTAAGCCCTTTCAGGGCCACCTTGCAGAAAAGAATCAACCGTGATGCATCCCTAAAAGAAACGCCATAGCACACTTTAAGTATATTTTTAAGCATACAAATCTGTACTCTGTCGGGGACTCAACCATTCCTCTCATTTCACACCCAAACAGAAAGATGTTAAAAAATAATCCGAAACAGAAAGGTGCTACAAAACAATACAACAAAGAGCCACGTCGGTAAACAGACTCTGCAGAGTAGACTGTTGGTGTTCGATATTGGCTGTGCATCCATTCACACTTTCTGGTTCACATGCACATCTGGCATGTTGCAAATAAAAATTGGATACATAAGTGTAAAGACTTCTCAGAACCAAGACATGTGAATGTATCACAACAGCAGAAAAACTGTGTACAAGAAAAAAAGAGAGAGAGAGAGAGAGAGAGAGGGGGGGGAGACAGGCAGGCAGAGGCTTAGAAAGAGAGAGGGATGAGACAGAGAGAGAGAGAGAGAGAGAGAGGGCAGTCAAAAAGAGGATTTTTGCTGAATTTCCAGGTTGGGTTGGAATTTACACAAAAGAAACTGGTTATTTCCCACTTGGGAGGAAAGGAATCAGGCCGACAGCTGAGGTACTAGTAAACATCAAAATGGTAGAAAACTAGATAATTCTGAAAACCAGACGTTCACAAGAGATATCAGCAAGTGCCTTTGAGGTAAGACCAGGGATGATCATAGGACAAAAATATTTCACACTGAAAGCATGTTATCACCTGCAAGACAACCACAAACAACTGTAGACATAGCAAGGCATTCTTTTGGCTAGTTTCAGTTGACCTATTTGAGCCAAGCTGACCAAAAGGCTCTTAAAACACAAGGAAAAAAGGTCTCATCTAAAAAAAAAAAAAAAAGACAAACAACAAATTTATATGTGCATACACATCATTTCCTTACATGGATATCAAACTTAAGACCTCATTAAAGTGGACAAAAAACGGCTATATTGACGGTGCCAGTCAATTTTTCACTCTCAGATTACAGAAAAAGAAGAAAACATTTCAATCTTTAAAGTTTTTTTGTTTTGTTTTAAATGAAAAGACCATATGGGCAAATAGAACAGATACAGCAGAATGGACTGGTAGTTTACATCTGGACAGTTATAAAATCTCATGCCTTAGTCGCCACTGTATCATAAAAAAAAAAAAAAAAAAAAAAGCATCCAAACTATCAGCAAACTAAAAGCTGTTTCTCAAAATCATCCAGGCTGAAATCTGATCCTAAAAGATATCCAGGCCTGAAGGTAGATGCAGGGAAGGAAGGGGAGCAACTTTGACCAGAGACAATGGAGAGCGAGTGATCTTATACCAATTTTGATTCCTGCATCATTACACACATCAAACCAACACCACTTCCACGTCATGAGTGCTGAAATCTCCTCAGTCTCACTCACTCAATCTACTGATATTGTCAAGGCCGCACTTACCAGCACACTGAACTAGAGGGCAGACCAGAAATCATGAAAGCAAAGATGTGTTTTGACCATTCTGAATGGAGATAGGTTTCAACCAATCTGAATGGGTATGTTTTTTGCTGTGCAAAAGTTAACCAGTGCTCTGCTGTTTACGCAGGAAATCCTCACAAAGCTGGCAAAGAGTGGGTCCTCAAAGGGATAATACTGAAAGAAGTTTGCCAACTAGTGACTGAAAAAACACACACACACACACAAATCCGTCCTGTGACCTCATCTCCTGGCAAAATGTGGAATAAGGCTAGTGTGCAGACAAATGTGGACTTCTGATAAGTTCACGTCAAGACAGAAAGCACCAGAGATGGAAAAAATAAAAACAATTTTTTTCTCAGGCCTGAACTGAAGAGCCAATCAACTAGGCTGACATGGCAATTGTAAGATTTTCATAAGCTGGATTTCCAGCTTGAGCCTGAAAAGCAACATCCGCACATATCATAAATTGTGATAATACAAGAAAACGAAGGGAATTTCTGGAATAAATACTGGCCACAGAGGTAGGAAAGTAACTGGCAGTACAAAAAAAAAAAAAAAAAAAGGGGGGGGGGGGGGGGGGGGTCACCAAAGATGGCAAAAAAGAGCACTGCAGAACTTGCAGAAAAAGAGCATGTCATTTGTACCCTGCGCATCTCTATGGAGGCATACATTTGGCATTGTTCACATTAAGAAGTGTGGATGACATGAGAAATAATAAAATTTTGCAAATCATGGTCCTGAATTCTCTCAGGATGGATGCTTTCATTCAAGTATGCAGTCCTTGCATTGCTAAGAATAATGGAATCATCGTAAGCAAGCAACAGCGTCTTCCTGAGCAATCGGCAACTTTGGCTACACCAGCAAGAATGTATTAACAAGGATGCACAAACTTGTGTTCATTTTATTATGCAACAAATTAATAATCACACCACGTTTGTATTTCTAATTATATACACACAAAAGTGAATACGCTGATGTCAAGCTACCCACCTCTCAACACAGGAGGGAACAAAGCTGAATTACACACTGACAGCATGCATGTTTTGTATTGTTGGTCATCTCCAGAACATATGCACTATCCACCTTCAAATTCAAGAACACTAATAAAGCAGGTTTAGTTTTCCTGGTCACTTGACTTGTTAATCTCAGTTTTAAACTAAATGTATGATTGTTCAGTTTCACTGATAGCATGATGTCAGATTTAAAGGTAATGAACTTTAAATTCATTTCATAGTAGGTATAATCATGCAGAAAGTGAGGTAACATCTGGAGTAAAACAAATAAACAAACTGGAATTAAAGGAGACAAAGATGCTGCAATAGTCCGACTAAAAAAAAAAAAAAAAAAAATTCATCTGTATTATATCACAAAACTCTGATGGCCTTTAACATTGCTGCCTTTTCTAAGTTTGCTGCTTCAACTATCGTCATCCAACATTCAACCACTAACGCTGGCCACAAAAAAATACACTTTCAATAATTCAAAGCACACAGACACACAAAATCTCAATGCAAAACAAATACATCCACTTTTCAACGCATCTTCACTCAAAACCAGCGGACACTTCAACTCAAACATTTCAAATCTGTGAAAAGAAATCAGTCAATCAAAAACATCAAGACAGAGTGATGCTAAGAAACGAGACAGACCGAACTAAAGCTTCCAGGTTTCAGCTTTCATTTGCAGACTAGATTTATTTATTTGCTTCAAATCCACTTGCTCTCATTAGTCTCAGTTCGCAGGCAAGTGAAGGTAGACACACTCTAACATCTCTAAAATATTGCTCACATTTGAATAGTAGACTAAACAGTACCCTCTCTCCACTTCTTACAGCATTTTAGTTTCTAATATTTTTTCATCTTTTAAATATGAAGGGCATGTTTCTCTTCAAGACATTTTACATTCTTGTCTTAAGCCTGCCGACACCTCATGTTAGCTGGTTAAGACCAATGTGGACATTTGAGTGACAATGACAGGAAACTACCTGCAGACTATTTCAGCCTACTGATAGTTCTTTGTCCTATTTGACGATACGCTGCCTGAAAACTCCCCATCAGATAATTCCTTATGTCAAAATTTTCATGATAATTATCTTTTCCTGGTAAATGGTTGCTCCCAGTGATGGTTTTAACCATGGCTGGTTCACGAACTTGCAGTGCACTATGGTGTCGGTTTTAGAACATCATTGCTAGAGGAATTCCTCAACTTATAGAATGCACAAGTCACGGAATAAGACAGAGAAGCAGATTTTGTTTGAAAATAATTACACTGAAATAAAAATACAAAATTAATTTCACACAAAAAAAGAATAAATGAAATTTAACAAAATTTGTCACATGCAACATTTGATTTTGCATCATGACTGTCATCTTGGACAAGGGTACATCTTACCCCAAATGTAAGCAAGGCTCCAGCAATATAGCGATAATTCAGACAGATGAAAGAGTGTTTGGGCTACGACACCTATAAAGAGAGCAAAGAAAGAAATGGAAAACATTACAATGGCATGTCAATAGAAGTTGTAGGACTATAACTCATGACAAGTAAAACACATGTCGAGAGTACGAGCCTAAAGGGTAAAAACAAACATACCAAAACAAAAAACACCCAAAGTGAATGGTATATAGTTATAGCAGTGCAATGACTAGGCCGACATGTTTGTATGAACACAAGTCTAACATTTTTCAAATGTGGACATCAATTTTTCATCTTATGATCATTGATTGTGATTAGTGAAACTTATTCTTGTGATTAGATCCACACATGTTGTTAAAACAGGTGTTCATTTGATTGCAGGTATAAATAATGGTAAAAATTAATGGCTGCAGAGCTAACGAGTGGTTAAAAGTTCAACATGTGAAACTTGTTTCTGTGATGATTAGAACCACACATTATGACAGGTGTTCATTAATTGCTGTGATTGACCGTATATGTAAAGGTTGAACTAATGGCTGTAGAGGTAACGAGTGGTTAAAAGTTCAAGATATCTATGGCACAGAATTATGGAAGGCAGAGTCCGCCTCTCTGTTTCTGCTGCTGCCTTAACCTTGCCTGAACAACATCAAGTACCCGTTTATTGCAGGATGGACAGAATGGGTCTCTGAGCAGTAAAAGTCAAACTCCACAAGTGAGCTGAACTCATGGCCATCAGTTCTACTGCTGAATGCTTCAAGTACTGTTTGATCGGGCCCCCTTGAAAGTCTTTGTTATCAAAAAACATTATGTACATAAAATGTGTCTGCCTTAAATTTGAAAACACACACAAAACACCTCTGAATGAAACAACTGTGAACAAGTTCAGGTTTTTCAAATGAACTGATAAGAAAATACTTGGTGACAAGTATGACACTTGTACAAAGCAACCATATCCTCATAACCTTCAGGCTGAAGGGAAGATCATCTTAAAATATTCGTAAATTTATGCTGCAACTATATACATTTTAAAATCTTTACTCTGTTGTAAGTTTACAACATGATTTAATGATGCAAGCTTACTGTCAGACAAATCTGGCTTAGCACAGACTGGTTCACAGAACACAGAAATAAATATGTCAGAATCAAACTAAACTACATACTTTAAGGCATATAAAATTTGGGGAACGTTTGAATTAACTAACTGTTTGTAGATGTTGAGTGTATTTCTAGAAAATTAATCCAGCAATGGCGAATGAAAATAAGCTAATGCACACAGTACACGCAATTTGGAATAACTAAACATTTTGATTGTAGGTTCACAACCTTGTAATACATTGTACAAAAGCAGATAAAATTTTTGCCACATGCAACATAATGCGATTTAGATTACCACATATGCCACTCTCCTACCATTGTTTAATCATGCCATCCTTTCTCTCTATCCCATCACCACTATTATCATTCTTCACGACTGTTTTTCTTCCTCAGGGATAAAGGGCCAAACTTGGCACCGACTACCATTTCAAAATCTTCCTGTTGCTGCAACCACACATAACCAGAACTTTCTGTTGCAGTCTATATGTGACACACACCGCAGGACAGGTCAGGATTGCCTTTTGCACACTTCTTCAAGGCACAAGGAGCTACTATTGTTGGTAGACTTTTTCCTGATCCTGTGTCATAGTCTTCCCTGGGGTGATCCCTTCCTAACAGTCCCCCCCCCCCCCCCCCCCCCTGTTGGTTACTTCAGGTACTGTTCTGTTTCAAGGCACAAGGAACTAAGTAACTTTTTCCTGATCCTGTGTCATAGTCTTAGTGGGAAAGGGTAGCTCTTGTTATACACGAGCCTTATCAACCCTCAACCTTAACAGTTTTTTCCCCCTGGTTACTTCCTACTGTTCTGTTTTGGAAATAAGAAACATACTGGGAAAGGGAAGTTCTTGTTATACACTAGCCTTATCAACCTTCTTAGTTTTTTCCCCCCTGGTTACTTCCAACTGCTTGGGAAATAAGAAACATACTGGGAAAGGGAAAGTTCTTTCATACACTAGCCTTATTTTAACAGTTCCCCCCCCCCCCCCCCCCCTAGTTACTTCCAACTGCTTGGGAAATAAGAAACATACTGGGAAAGGGTAGTTCTTGTTATACACTAGACTTTATCAATCCTCTTAACATTTTCCCCTGGTTGCTTCCTACTGCTTGGGAAATAAGAAACATACTGGTAAAGGGTAGTCTTTGTTATACACTAGCCTTATCAACATTCCCAACTGTTTTCTTCCCCCTTAGTTATTTCCTACTGCTTGGGAAACATGAAACATACTGGAAAACTTAGTCCTTGTTATACACTGGCCTTACCAGTCTGCGTCTAAATTTGGATGAAAATCCTATCACCACTAGGAGAAGACCTGTCAACACCTTGCCCTCTTCACCCACTATGACCTCCAACAACTCTACAGCATGCAGAGAAAATACATGGATCAACACAATGAAAACACTTCTTGCAGAGACTGGTTTTTGATTCACTTCACACATAAATCTTAACTGCTCTGCACGCTTGCAATAGCACATGCAGAGTCTGTGATCACTGACAGCCAGATTTGATGTAGATGATCCCCAAGTCAGCTACACATACAATTACAACCAGACGCATCAAAAGATCAGCCCAGTTAAAGGCTTAACAAAAGCAGAGATAACCTAAAAAAAATGCTGACACATGTGCGATCAATTGACACAACTAAGGTATGCATAAGTGCTCTTCTCTATTTTGCTCCTTCTCTCATTTTTGCTTTGCATTTGCTCTTGCTCTCTCTCTCTCTCGCTCTCTCGCACACACATACAAAGCTCTCTTCCCATCCATTCATACACTTTTCTTCTATATTGTTGTCATTTCTTGCCAGGAAGTTTGGGATCATTTAAAAAAATCATGTCACCACCCCCAGAACTTTTCCAGAATACAGACATGCAGCATGCTGAAGTTTTGGCTTGGAAATTTACAGGTTGGGGCAGCAAAGGATTTGGAAAAATAAAGTTCAGTTCAAAATTTGTTTGTCGATACATAGCAAAAATCAATTTCTGTTTTTTGTGGGAATGTTATATGAAAAAAAAAATGAATGTGGTAGTTAAAGGTTGAAGAGGAAATAACTGAATTATGGGTAAACAACATTTTGAGCAAATTCATTGTCACCTTTTTCTATCTGAATGAATCACTCGTGTCTCATTGTCATCTATTTCACAAAATGTACATAACTTCCACAACATAAACAAAAAATAAACAAAAAAGTAAAAAAAATAAAACCATAAGCGCTACAATAACAAAAAATACCCTCCCCACCTCTGAAGCAGACAGACAACAGCTCTCATTACCTCCTTCAATTGTTGGATTGAGATCAGTTAATCCTTAGTCATCCACTAAAGAAAAGATAAAACCTTTGATTTGGTCAGTTTTGAAGTAAGATATAAATAAGGCATGGAACACAACAGCAAATAACAGAATCATTAACAGTCATGAAACACAACGAATTTCTTAACATCATGATGACGAAAGGAAATGTAAACTGGTAATGTTCATACGCCATAACTGTGAATGTGGTAACAAGCGGAATTACGTCTCTGCCTCTTGGCCTGGTGGTCATGAGGGGAAGACACCACCACTGGGATCCGACGACTTTTCCTTGTGGCTGCTGCTGGCGAGTACAGGCCTTGACCATTCTTCTGGCTGTCCTCGGCAACAGCCATGCTCTCACTACAAGTCCTGCTCCTCTTTCTCAGCACACAGTGGGTCGTGTCTTCACAGATCCCCATTTTACTTTGGCAGAAGTCAGCTGAGGAATTATTGTCCAACTGCAGTGACACCTTGCTTCTTGAGCGAGACTTTTACGCCGCAGGGAGGCACTGTTCCCTCCTAGCACAAAACTGTGGCCCTGGTCAGGGCTCAGGCCAGACACTGCAACAGGGCAACTCAAAGATTCTTCCCAACTGGTGGGATCACGAGCTTGGCTTCTCACTACACCACTTAAGTCTGTGTCTGATGTACATTTTCCTACTAGAGGAACAAAGGCTGCTGTTGGCTACTTCTCCCTTTTGCTTCATTCCCTGCTGAGAGCTGCTCACTGGAAACCGAACAACTCTGCTCATCCACAGGTTGCTCATTCATGGGAATGTTTTTTCTTCTCTCTAGCACTGCCCTGACCACCTCCTCTGGTAAGCTGACTGGTGGACCTGGTCCAGTTCTTAGCCTTTGGTAAGGAATCGTCTCCTTCACCTTCTGCTTCCCTGTGTTCAGCCATCACATGACCTGACACTGGTTTTCCACATTTTTGTGCTGAAACATCAAAAGTCTGCTGGAATCCATCAATGCTGTCTGGAAGAGGTGCTGCGAGATCTGTATCCTGTTCACAAAAAGCTTCATTCAGAACCCCATACTCTTCCACACACTCAAAGTCAACTGGGTCATAGAATCTTCCCTTATCACCTTCCCCATTCCCTAATGCTGAGGATTCCATGACAGGAAACAGAAGGATCGCTGAGCTGTTGTTTTCATGATGGTTCTGGTTTTTTATCAAATCATCAACATCTTCATCCTGGGAAGAGATCTCCTCAGCAAAAGGAAAGCCCAGAGAGTTATTGTCATCCTCAGAGATGCTGCCGTCTTGATGAGGCAAGTGTTCTGAAAATCCTGACCCTGAGCAGGATCCAGACTGGGAGCATGAGGCAGCAGATGAACTTGAAGATCCAATCCCTGAAGAGGAACTGGTGGAGAATGAGAAGTTAGAAATGTTGATCTTGATTCTGAAGGGAGAAGACAGGGCCAGCTCGGAGCAGCCTGATATGAAGCTGGGTGGGTTTTGAGGTGGACATGTCTGCTTGAACATTGTCTGGCTCTGAGGACATCTCGTAAGAGGAATCTGTCCTTGGCTCACTTTCTGTGTATTCACTTTGAATGCTGCAGAAGGATTCTGTAATGAGAGAAATGTCCTTATTAGCTTTACATTCATGATGGTAATGCTGAATTTAAACAAGTTTTAAGGAACAGATGTAGCATCACTTGCTACTACTGTGGGTCTGTTTTAATCAAACCACCACCAGCTCCACAGTCATTCTTCAGGCAGAAAAACGAATTCTATTATTACAAATTTTACACACATGTCATTATCTTATCAATATAACCAAACCCAAATGGAAAGACAGAAAGTGTTGAGGAATGCAACACAGTAATGTGGTAGCTTTGATTCAATGATGGGACTCTCTCCGTACTAATCAAAATGGTTTCTTTCCAACAGCAGGTACAATAGGGTCATAAAAACATAATAAATAATGCAGCTATGAGACGGCGAGAGAAGGGGTCTCGAGCAATGGAGAGAGTGGTAGGCCAGCTGTCTGCTGACGGCATGCATACATCAAGCCTTAGTTCAAAGCCATGTGGCCTCCCTTTCATAACATATGCATTTCAGCAATGACCTGTTTTTCTAATATTCAATATCACATTGTATCTATGTAATTTTGTTATTCTAAATTTTTAAAACCTAAATCACAGGTTTTTGTAGTTTTACCATTTGGTGACATTTCAAACAGGGCATGACTAGAAAAATGTTATCAGCAGGAATCATTCTGTCATGTTTTGTTCTACCAACGCTTGCAATTGCTAAAAAAAAAAAAAAAAAAGTCTTCAAGTTTACCTCACACACACACACACAAGAAACCAAACCTGGGCGATTACAGACTTGGCATGACAGACAGGAAAACAGAAAAAAAAAAAGGAGGAGAGAAAGAATAAATAATGAGATCAACCTCACCCATTCAGATCGAAAGGGTCACCATCATCATCATCATTGTCACCATCATAACCTGAAGAGTCGAGATCCAAAGGGGGAGTGGAAGCATCATCATGACCAGGTCGTTCCAATGTAGACATTCTGCAAATGCATAATGTTGCTGTGAACAAATGTAAGGGGGAAAAAAACACATCTGCACAAATTCCATACAATAAATCTGATGCCCCTCCGGTACTCCTCTCATCACCTGCATCATTTTTTTTCCGTTCCTAAAAACTCTTTATGACAGTGTTGAAGATCTTTTTTTAAATAGTGAGATACTAATTTCCCAACCATATATTCAGAAAGTTTTTCCAAGTCCTCACCTAACAAGACGGATTTTGTACCACTTAAAATACTCATCAAGCCTTCCTCCTCTTCATAGACATTGCTTGATGATAGGGAGTTGGTTTGTCTGCTACAATCGCACATCATTTTAATAATTTCTGTTTTGAAAACTGTGACATCTGCTGTCACCATTCATTTGCTTCTTCCCAAATTTTTTTTTCTTTTGCAGAGACTTAGAACTCTGTTTTTTCATTTTTCACATGCGTTCTGTCCACACTTACGACACAAGCTGTTTCTTCTGCTTTGTCTGCAATGTTGGATAGTGACAACATCTGTGCCAATGACCAGTCAAGCAAGACACTGGTTAGAGGCTTTTTTTTTTTTTTTTTTTTTTTGCTCTTGATATGAATATATTCTCAGTTGTACATTACCTGCTATGTCAACATACCCTAGCAGCTCTTATTCAAATTATAGTCAAACACATCTGCGGTTTTAATTCTTTGCTACCCTGATTCTCTAAAACTACCAAACATTAAACAATAAATAAATACATACATAAAATGTTGTCAAGCAAACTCTCAAAATCTAGAAAGCAAAAGGAAGTGTAAAGGACTGACAGCTTTAAATTCATGCACCACACAAACCTTTAATTAACTATCAGTCTGCCATTTCCAGTTGACTAGTTTTTCCACCCACTGAGAATTACCTTATATTCTGTTCGCACATGGGCTATCTACGTGCTAAGGTGATGCATTTTGCGCCCTCAGCTCCAGCACTTTTAACCATCGTCTGCAATTTCCTTCGAGTCAAGTCCCCTCCCTCCTCCCTCTCCTCACCATTTCCCCCCACCTCATGAGTATGACAAATGTATTACCTTTACCAGCAACTACAACGATACTTTGACTCCGAGAGTAACGTCGTTCCAGCACAAGATGAGTTCAGAAGATACAAGAACACAGAACGTAAAGGAAACACACCTTGCACAGGTAACCGAGAACATATTCCGCATTTATGGGGGGGAAAGTGGGGAAGAGCACTGTTCTGAAAATGGAATTGTGGCCACTCTTCCAATCCTGAAATTGCACGTGGGCATCCTAGTAATCTTGAAAATTATTACAAAACAAGACAGGATCCTGAAACTATTTGAAGGCAGCATATTGTCAGTCACTAACACGACATCTAAACTGTTTGAAAATAAATTGTTACACATTTTTTCCCTCCACCATTGTAAATATTCAATTCTATAAAAAGATAACAAGTGACTGCTTAATTCAATGAAGTGACAAATTTACTCAGAGGGTAAGTAAATAGTGTAGGGCCAAGTCCTCATCTCTCCTAGTCATATTCTAGGATTCTGGATTTTGCTGACCACGTTGCCCTTTTTTTTTTTCCCGTTTTGCACTGGTACAAGTCACGGTGTTGGCCCCCTTAAAACTTTCCATTATCAATGACTGCAGCACATGTCTTTATATGTAGCAGTGATAATTCTTATGCACAAATATGCGTCTCCAACGCATAAACTTCCCATCGACGAGCTGGAATTCAGGCTAGTGCGTCACAAAAACATGCCAGAATTTACTGTGACACACTGATTTTCTCCTGTATGCAATACAACTCTGAACAGTGCATCACGCAAAAGGGCTTTTCATCATATCCGCCACGATCGAAGTTGAAAACGTAAATTTTCCTTGATGATTTATTTTTTTTAAAAACGTATATTTCCTTGACAATTTAGAACGTTCTGAATCAATGAACACCTTCCGCTGGAGAACTCTTTCTTACTGAAAACCACCAAGAGTCGTCAAAATAGACTAGGACTATCCAGTCTATGACTGGACCACAAAATCAAGTGATTCAGCTACGTGGGAAAAGCATGGAAAACCGTTGGAAATTCGGCTTTTCAAAATCAAAATCCAACAATTCAGCTGTGGCTCGTGGGTGATAACACAGCGACTGGAACAAAAGTAGAACGATCTATGCAACATGACCAGTTCCCATAATTCAAATGGCTCCATCCTGGATGTATGAATGTGTTGTTAACAGAGCAAAAATGGCCAGACTACAGTTTCGTCGTAGGTTTGGCCAGGCTTCCGATGATCATTGCATGTGTCATGAGTATATAACTTGTGTTTCTCACTTAAATAACAACAACCATGTGCATCATGTAGACGTGTTTCCTGAGTAATGAGGGGGGGGAGAGGAGGGGGATGCACACTAACGTTTACAGAATTAAAAGGATTAACTAAATTTATTAACTAATACACATTCTTAATCAGCCAGAGTACTTTTCACTACATAGCTAAACCGTTGTTAAATACACACAAATTCAGTTATGCCTACAAGGTCTACAAGGTCCTATGAGCAGTAAGCTGACAGTCGCACCTACCGTTTGGTGTTCTGTTTGCCCCGGGATGGGAACAGATGAGCTCTTGGGCCTGACGCAGCTTCCGTCTGGACCTAGACATTCGTTCCTTGGGACTGACCACCCCCAGCTTGTCTCTAAGCTCCTCATCACTCAGATGCTGGAAGGAACAATAATGACTTTTCAAACTTGGTTCTGTCTCAGTTGAACGGAAGCCTTTATAAACTAGGTTCCATATTTTAAAACAGCCAAAACACTCATATATATAAAATTTTCAAAACGCACACACATCCCACAACATTTTCTAGATTGTCTTGTACAGAAGCAATCTCAATCCTTTTTTCAATTATCAGATATTTCAGCTGGATCTATTCATCATCGTCTGCTAATGTTTTTATTAGATTATTCAGAATCCTTTGATTTCATACAAATGCACACAAAACTAAAATGAACTATTGCAACTTCCTGACAAACAACATATTAAAGCTTGCACATTCATCTGAAAACATATTAAAGCCTGCACATTCATCTGAAAAAACATATAAAGCCTGCACATTCATCTGAAGTCAAGTATCTTTCAGTAGTATTGTACCTTGATCTCAGTCATGTCGTACAGACTGTCTTCTCCACTGTAACGTTGTTTGACGGCTTGCATGGGAGTGTTCTGTGAGTCGTAGTGTACATCGTCCTGCAAACTGCAAGACAGCACAAGTCCCATCTTATGGACACACTCTAACAGAGAAGTCTTCAGCATTATCAGACACTTACATAAAGTGGGTATGTGTCACTGTGTGATGTGTATACACGCACAAAAAGCTAAATGGGGAAAAAAAAAAAAAAAAGGCAAAGGCAATTCACATGAAGAAACAAGAACCAGCACAAACATGTAACAGCAACAAAAAAATTCATGTCGACTTTTACAGTCTCTAATGTTCACAAGACAGTGGGAAACATCAGACCTGTTTACCCTAAAACTGCTACTGGCGTACTTTTCAATAAAAAAAAAAAAAAGAGTGCGTTTTTTTTTTTTTTTTTAACTGTGGAGGGGGAAAGGGGGCGGCGTTTGTTTTCACTTGCCATCACTTAGTTTCCAGAACTTTTCCCCCCCCAAGGTATTTCATGTAGTTCATCATATTCCTCATATTTTTGCCAAACATATAAACAAAATACTGTGAAATCATATGGTTGAACAGGTCTGAAACACGCAGTAATGCCTGACAAGCAAATGGGTCAAAATTCAAATCGTTTTTGTGGACTGGCATGACAAAGAGGTCCACAGTCAAATGTACTTTCAGGACCTTCTTGCTGGCTCCTGTGACCCACTCACCATTTGTTGATGCTGAAGACACAGGGCGTCAGGTCCTCCACAGAAAACCCCGTCACTTCTTCCAGGTTGCTGGCCAGGCTTCACCTATCACACAACAAAGCCAGATTTCTTGACCTTCAAATTGTTTCTGGAGTAACTAAGACCAAACAAACAAACAAAAAAAAAAAAAGAAAGAAACAAATCTGAATAAAATGTTTTCTAAATCTGACACTTCACAGTCAAAATATTCCACAATGTGTCCTCATTGTTTCTTGCTGTTGTTGTAATGACTTAATGGTTAAATTGATAAATTTCAACAAATGGAACCTGCATACGAAAAGAAACACAAAAACAAAACATGCAGTGTGTATGTATGGGTGTGTCTTTACCTGCTTCCTATTTTTCTCAGTTTGTCAAGGGAGCTTAACCACTCAGAAAGGGCTCTAAGCGCTTGAGACAACACACGTAGTAGAAAGATGGGTGAATAACCGATTGACAGTGGCGATCTTGCCTAGCACATACGGTCAAACTGTGTCATGGAGGCTGAAGTGGTCTTGTGATAGATGGAACCTAAGGTAGTTAGGGCCCCTCTCGTGCTCAAACTTTCCCAATAGCGAAAGGGAATGAAGTTTATCCACTAGGATCTCAGAGCATTAACTGACTGCTAAAGATGCAGTCAGCTGAAGCTGCTTTGTAAACAGACCTTGAAGAACATGAGTCTTGGGCTTGTTCAGATGGTACTGCTATGGGACATGGTGTTGGTGCTTTGTCAGGCTGGTTGAATGCGTGTGGACATCATTGTCGAAGCTTCTATAGGATAATTACTACGTGAAAGTGGGCTCCCAGAGTCAGCAGGAATTTTTTATGTCCATTTGGTGCAAAGTGGCTGTTGCTAAGCAATTTGGTAGGGATGTGTGTAAATGCTGATGTGTAGAAGAATGCAGCTAGAGGGGATTCCAGTGTACCTGTGAACAAGGTGGTAGAGAAACAACATGGACAAAGGCATGACCCAAAGGGATACCCTTTGAGTCCATCCCTATGTAAACTGAATGGAGAAGAGAACAAGAGAGAGGACACCACCACCACAATAGAGAGAAGAAGAACTGAGAAGAGAGAGAGAGAGAAGAGTGAGCAGGACAGGGTAGGAAAAAAAAAAATGTGGTCTGGGTGACAGAAATGACAGCAAGGTAGGTACAAAAAGACAAGCTGAAAAAGAAAGACCAGGTTCAAAACCCAGAGGTGGGTGAATGAGACAAAGAAGATTTCTATGTCAAGTTCCCAGACGACCATGGACCATGGAGTCCTGGAACCTGGTTGCCTGTCAACCATGGGCGTCATCATCATCCTGTGCCAAAGAAAACTTGAGGCGACTTGTTTCAGAACTGTGGTGTGGTGGGATGGGATTGCAAGTATTTTTGTTGTTGAACCCTGGCTAAAAGACTCCAGGGATCATCCAAACAGCTTAAGTACTTGGACACTATGGTACAAATTTATTAGCTGGGGATGAGAACATTACGTGTTTGACCGTTTTAAATTACCCTGCCACATGGGCAGCCACTCTGACTTGGGGGGATTTTGGAGACTGATAATGTTATGCTAGGAGCTTATCACAACTGAAGGCAATCCCCCCATGACTATGCAGAACATAACAACATTTTGATGTAGCCTTGGTGTTCTAGCCTAGTTGTCAACTGGCCTGACACAGCCTTAAACCAAGGCGGTTCATAAGTATTGATCTTTAATGTTTTGATTATTCCATTTAGTGTAACTGGATTTTTCATGAGTAACTATAAGCCACATCGAAACTGTATTTCGTGTCCTCAGTAGTGTTGGAGAAAAGCAAATGCGTAACATCCCATTCCCAGAGAGAGGTGAATGGTTGTTGGGTGCGCGAGTGCGCACATGGGTGTGCACGAATGCAGAGATAACCTTGGTGTGTTAAGCCTGACTAATACATCAACTTAGTTCTCTTAATCAAGCAATACCATCATGATTTCCCCTGTCCTGGACACACTTCCATGAATGTCAGACAACCTGGAATTCTTTAGTGTAAATACTAAATCATGAAACAAAGTCCTCCCTCCCCCCCTTACCCCCACGCAAATACTTTGGTCAATCTCGTCAAACCAACTGTATGAACACTAGTCACAGACAACATCTGTGAACATACCAATCACTAACAAATAACTGCTCAGTATAACCCATCACATCATATATTAAACCAATAATAAATAACGGTGCCCCCCCCCCCCCCCCCCACCTCCAAGACTGTTTCAATCACTTCACCATGGACATTTTTCATTCTGTCAATTCAAAGATCACTCCAGTCTTGTTTTCTATTTGCAGTATGGACATTTGATCTGTTCAGGGATAACCAGTACTATAAAGGAATAGGCATGTGCATGTACATGTGCATGGGCAAAAAAGATGAAGGGAGAAACAGACTTGGACACAACTGAGGAGTGGGTGGGCTGGGGGGTGATGGTGGAAGGGTAGGCAACACAAACTGGAGAAATGAGAAAGATCCGAACAGCTGGAGATTGGGAGATCATTTATACTGTACGTAACATATTTCCTCATGCTGATGAAAACATCGATGCTGCTGAGGTATTCATTTTTGAGGTAGGACAGCACACACTTCACGCAGGTGGATGAAACAAAATGGCAGCACACTCACTGAAGTTCAGCAAGATGCGGGCCACAAGAATGGAGCTGGCAGCCATCTTGGCAGGACTGTAAGCGGTCATGTAAGCCTGCAGCATGCACAGCTCAGCAATGTAGTCCAGCAGGCACAGGCCATAAGGCCCCAGATCAATCGCTGGCTTCAACACCTCTATCAGGATACAGCTTGTCACTTGCTGCAAAATGGGAAGGCATACATGTTGTATTGTTGACACTTGCGTTCATACTGAGCTTGACATGCTTCCCGGGCAAGAGAATACCAGTCAGTGTGGATCTATGTCTTCTTATGTAATTCTAGAGTACAGAACTTAAAAGTTTAATCTCCAGATGTAGAACAAAGAAAAAAAAAAACATGATCTATACAACTTACAAAAGGAATATGTATCTACACTCCTCTGAAAGTAACTTAAGCCTAAAAATCTGCCCGTCAGTGTCATTTTCAACCTGAAGCACAGATCAGTCATTCTGACATTCCGACTGACCCACCCACCCACTATAAATCTAACGCCACGGCATCAGCACACTTGGAGTGATAGAAATATGAACATTTTACATGATCTTAGAGCGACTTTACAAGCACCTATGTGAACAAATTGTAACCTACCTCTAGAAGAAATGTAAGCCAAAAGCATACGCAAATGTTCCTCAACACTGCACAATTCTTATTTCACATTTAAATGAACCCCACATGGATCCTTATTCACTCTGTTTGATCGATGATGTAAGAGTGGCTGTCTCACTGCCAGATAATGCCAGCTTAAACCTCTCTTACCTCTTAAATATGCTTGTCATGCAATGCAGCCAGTTTTCAAATGCTGGGACTTTTAACCTAATCCAAGGACATGCACCAAGGACTTGTGCACTTCAGGTAATCCTCATATCCTGAGTACATGCAAGCAATATGGGAACCTTGTGATACACACTGTTAAGAAATGTTGTCCGCAATACACAGAAACAAAATGTCTATATTGACACTGTGACCTAATGGCTAGGTTAGTGAATGGAAAGAATATAAACACAGTCATATGTTTATGTTCTTTCCATGCACCAGGTAGTTTTCCAGATGATGTATTTCAATGTGTTTCCCCCCCCCCCCCCCCCCCCTTTTCTGTTTCATATTTTCTGTGCAGTACCCTATGCTTAATCCCTTGAATGCAGCCGCTGTTGTCTAGTCTTTGTTCCTATGGCACACCATACATTTACCGAGGTGCGGCCAATCAGACACCTGAAAGTCAATGCAACATCGTTATTCTCCTGCAGATCAACATTGCACATACACAAAGATCTGCTTCAATGAAGGTCAGCAGATGCTCCTTGCCAACACTTGACTACACTTATGCTAAATTTTCAGTTTCAGTGTAGCCAAGCCAGCCACACACAGCACTTTGAAGACTGTTGGCACATGAGGGGAAACAGAAAGCCGGGGCGGGATAAGGGGGGGGGGTCTTCTCACAGGAAAAAGACACACACAGTAAATACAAAAATCTATCCTTCAGGTGGGTACAATTAGGCCATACAGAATGCGTTACTGCAATCTTCTTTTTTTTTTTCCCCCTTCAATCTGTAATAGATCATTTTAAACATTTGTGACAAATAGTATTAAGTGCTCATACCATATGTTAACTTTCACTCCTTTTTTGTGAGACTTCAAAAATAAGATTAGCATGCAATTAATATTATCCAGCCGAGAGCGGCACGGACAGCACAATTCCCTGCCGCCGCACGCTCGCGCATAGCGCTCTCTCCCTGCCGACGTACATATTTGGCCACTTTTTAATTTATTTTTACGTTTGCTAGATGACAACTGACAGCCTTGTGTTAGGTGTCAAAGGGAAAGAACAAACTCTCACTAATCGAAAATAGCAATTTCAAATCATTTACTTTCAATGTGTACACACACGACTGTGCGTTGAAAAGCATGTCTGATAAGTAGAAAAAATGCTTTGTTTTTCATTCTATTCTGTTCTTTTACAACACCAAATCAGAAGATGAAGGGATGGCTGCATCTTCAAACAATTCACTTTCCTCTTCTCCTTCAAAGTTTTCTATCTCTCTTTCACTCCCCTCATCACCAGATCCACTTTGTAATATGATCTCAAGCGCTTCATTGAGGGAGAAATCGCTACCACCCCTTTGCCTGACCGACATTTTTACTGGCACAGGAAATACGTGCCGCGCGCCGGTGCCGCCAGTTTCTTTGTTTCAAAAGCTCTGGGGTCAGCCAAGTTCACAACAGGCCACTGAAAAGTGGTCTACAACTCGCTCCAACATCCCCAAGACTAGTTACAGAGCTTATTTTCTTTGGATCATTTTCTGGAAAGTGTAGGAATTTTTTGTGTTCCCGTCATGCGATAGTGGACGACACGGCAGAACGTACTGCTGTCTGTCCGTCATCCGACCTGGCATGACACGGCACACGGGAGAGAAATCCTGTCGCGCTCTGTTGGCCGACACGGCTGGTAAAGGTTAAACTGTAACCCCAAGAAAGACTTTCTGGGTAGAGGTGATTGAATTGCCCAGAGTTGTAAGGAAAAAAAAACCCACTGAATCATGTTAAAGACAGAGGGGAGAAAAAGAAAAGAGAAAAGCAACCAAAGAAAGTGAAAGAGAAGTGCTAAACATGCGTACAGAATTTTCATATGTGATGCAATTCATCATGAAAGACCAACCCTCCTCACCCCATTCTGCAGGTGGAGGGCAATGATCCAAAATACAGACTTTGTACAAATTCATCACCATTCTCATCATTTAGGATTCACTCATGCAGACACCTACTCGAATTCGGCCTTTAAGAATGCTGATGATGTCCCCAGCCATCTCCACCACATTCTCATAGGTGTAGGTGTTGTCAGTGTACCAGGCTGCCTCTCTGATGGTCAGCATGTCCCTGGCCATATACCTGTCAGCACAACTCCATTTAGTGCATACTAGTACAGATCTGCTCACCCTAAAACTGCGATAAGTGGAATTTTCAACAAACATAGGTGTAAAGATGGTGTATGGCTGCCTTTATGGCAGGATAACAAACAGTCATACACACAAAACTCTACTCCCTTTGTTGGGTAGATGGGATTAAGACTTGCCTGTCCATACAGGGAGTGTCCGCAGGAGTATCAGCCTGCATACGCAGAACAAGATTGCTATCATTCAATTCAAAATCTTTCCCTTAAAAATCATTAAGTAAACTTTCCACTGTGCGTGGAATCTGCTGACCAGAGCCATGATGCATGCAGGATATTTTGATCACTCAGTGCAAAGCCCCTGGTTTGAGGTATCCTCTGAAGAGGGTTCCTCTCTCTTACTCCTACTTTCTCCTCTCAAATGCTTTCTTGTATCCATAAAATAGCCAGAAAGTTCCATTTCTGCTTGGCAATTGGAAGATAAGGTAACTCACAACGTGGATCTGACCTGCTGGCACTTGCTTCTGACTCAACGAGATAGGTTTTTGAAAGGTAACATCATAGGCTAGGTTTTTGAAAGGTAACATCATAGGCTGTTTCACAATGCAAACGACATTGTGAAGGCTCTCGTGATAAGGGCAGTGTAATCGAAATTGGGAAGTAGATTGAATGTATATGAATTAACATGTTAAAATTCTATTCTGGTGGTCAGTCTGATAGCCGAGTCGCTAAACAGCTCACAGCAACTTAAACAACAAACTATGTACAGTCTTATATATCCTGCAGCTCTGCTCTGGTTATTTGGCTCACAAGAGATAGAGAGAGAGAGAGAATCTGCAAGCATATAGCTCTAAAATACAACAGTCTCCTGTCTGATGTTCAATTATTGTTTATAGTATGTTTTGTGAATGTGAATATGAATATGTACAAATAAAAAAATATATACAAATTAAAGTTTCTGATTAGAATTGAACACATGACAGAATCATGACTCCCCCTTGATTGCAATGGTAATCACTGCACCATGGCAACTGGTACGTTTTGCTGTTGATTTTACGTTATCCTACCTGGACGTGATAAGAAGGGCAGACACGCCTAGAAGTTGGATTTCTCCCCTTCGAAAAGAACGTGCAAGTAGGCAGCGGTCCACAATGGCTACAGCGTTAAGCAACATCACCGTGGTCAGGTTGAGGTTGGTCGCCACCTCCGCCAACCAGTCCATTAGGATATACCTGATGAAATACAATTATACTGGTCTGTCAATGAAATGCTGATTAAAACACCTGTTTAAATTAATTTTTTTTAAAGTTTGCATTCAGAACGGAGTTCGCACACTCGAAACATTCTACTGCTAAACACTTCCAAGGCCTTTAACTCCGAAAACAAATATTTCTAGGCAATTACCTCCTGTCTGAACACATTACTGAATCCCTTGATTTTTTTCCCTTACACTTTTAACTTTTACAACATATTTTACTCCCTTTTGTAATTTTCACTGGGTCAGATGTTTTTTCGTCCACTCATTCTCCTAAGAAAAATGTAATCTGATTGTCAGTTTAAAAAACAAATGGTTGTGAACATAAAAAAACAAAGAAAAGAAAACAAGACATTGCTCTAAAACAAAATCCATTTTCAATGCCTTGAACAATATTTAGTGTACAAATCCTCCGTGTGTGTGTGTGTGTGTGTGTGTGTGTGTGTGTGTGTGTGTGTGTGAGAGAGAGAGAGAGAGAGAGAGAGAGAGAGAGAGAGAGAGAGAGAAGGGAGAGAGAGATACAGACAGAAAGAATCGTAATTTTCTGTATTCCACTACTTACCTTGTATCACTATTAACCTCATGTGGACAGGACAGGAGGACAGATTCAACATTGATGGGACAAGACGACTGGAACAGGCGACGAATGCAGGGCACCGCTTGCGACCAGTCCAGCCCTCCTAACATGCCCCTCATGTAGTACTTGCTCAGGATCAAGTGACCCCACCCATCAGGTTTCTGCCTTGCTATACTGCGCAATTGGCGAACAGCATCAAGTTCCCCCGCCCTGGATCTGTAAACTGTTCCACAAAAATAGATTGAAGATTTCTGTGTAGTGAAGTGATATTACCACTGCAACATTTATCTTCACATGTATTTTATCCATTACTCTAATTCTATGGTCATTTGATAACTAACACCATTTTCAGATTGTCCATTGCTTGTATGCAACACATGAGCATAATTCTATATTGTAAAGTTTACTGCAAATCCATGTGTATAAATGAGCAGGTTTTGTGTATGCGAGCAATTACAGGTATACTAGTGTGTGTTGCTAGCCATTCATAACATCATAAAAGATGAAGATTCCTTGTCATACTGTACAGCAAATGAAGGATGCTTCGTTGGCATTCTGCTCCTGAATGAATTTCTATGTACTTTTGCCCCAGATACAGCTGAACTGAACTCCCAATTCTACCTCTGTTCTGAATCCATTGCGATTCTGAATAGGTTTTGTACACCAAAGAGGTAGTCTTCTGCTTCAAGTTATCATTACTGCAATTCCAACCAAAAAAAAAGTTACAAACTAGGTACTTGTTTGTTGGTTTGGATTAAGCAAACCAGAGGTGTGTCCTATCCCTTCACTGCTTATACTATGGTACCACAGTATGGGGAACTGGATGCCAGCTCCATCCTGAAAAGTCCCACCCATGCAAGAGAGAGATGGAGAGGGAGACAGACAGACAGGGAAGTTGTGCTTAGTGCATGCATGGCACTTACCCCCACAGCTAATTCCCCTGAAAAGCTGTTGGCCCAGTGGAAGACCTGGGCTTCATGCAAGCCAAGCTGAGCTGCTTGCTCAATGTAGGCTGCTGCCTCCTCTGGCTTGTCAATCAGAGACATGGTATAACCCAGACCCAGCGCTATGCTGCCGTTAGACTTCTGCACCACCTGTACCACAAGCCATGTAACTCATGAAGTGCTTTCTGTATCTTGGACTGCTGTGATGCAAAGACCGAGCGACGTAATACTAAAAAAACTGACAGTGACAACCTCTGCCTTTGGTATTCATGTCATCATAAGTGGTGATCTCCATTTTTGTGAAAGAGGCAGCTGAGGTACCACCAAATGCTACTCTAGTAATGCAGACTTTCTGACTTGGTAATGACTCAACTACGAAGCCAGAAAGGAAAAAAAAAAAAAAAAAAAATCAACCACAATACAAATTCAATGACGTTTACCCTGATATTGCTAGGGTGTACTTTCCAACAAAAACAAGTGTATTTTCTACAAAGAATAAGTTCAAAACTTTCACTTTTTTTTTTTTTATAGTGGGGATGGGGGCAAGGGTGGCGGTGTTCATTTTCATCTGCCATCACACACCAAAGAGTAGATAAATACCCAATACTACAGCAACTCCAGCTGAATAGGTCAAACTGCTTTAAAAAACCAATTTATCAGCATATCTTGGCACAAATTCATAGCCTCTCACCATGATTTTTTTTCAATGTTTCAGTCCCCACAGTCGCCGCGACTGTTCTTACATTTTGGCATATAGTTGAAGAAACAGACACAATTTCACATTCGAGTTAGCAAAACCTGTCACTCTTTGGTCAAAGCATAAGACACCACCATGTTAAAACCACAAGTGTAATTACAGATTAAAAAAAATTGAGACCTAGACTTTTTCATTATTTTTTTTTTTTTTTTTTTTTGAAACCTTTTCCCCTCTAGTTTGCTGTGCTCTTATTCACATCGTACTTGTATTCATTAAGGCAACATTGTACCGGTAGCCAGACCTGAATTTATAACATGCATTCAAACAAGTAAACACAAATAAAATGGATCACATCAGTTTGTAGATTTTTTATGATTTGGTCTACATATTGCAATTAAAGATACTCTGTGATCAGCTGAATGATTTTTCTGTCTGCATTGTTCTTCAGTTCATACCTTTCTCTCTCGAAAAATACAGCATTTACAGACTTCATGGGGATCTTATGAGAATTTCTGAGGCCAAAATTAATAGCAATAATAATCAAAAACAAAATCAAGCAAAGAAGGAAACATTTGTTCATTTAGACTCACATGTCCTAAGCGGTTTTGTGAAAGTGTCTTTTACTATTTGTTCAGTGTTTTCCCATCATAAAAATTACGCTTTGCCAATTCCTCCTGCTAATCGTTGTTGAACTTCCATTTGACATGTCTTTCTTCCCTTTTTTTTTTTTTTGTTTTTTGAGTCAGGTGACTCACTTTTGAGTCTATGGCAATCCTGAAGTGTTGATTGTGATATTGTATGAAGTCTGGTATTTGTGACATGCTGTCATTAAACAAATCTCACGTATTATGTATGGTATTAGCATGCAGTGGAACGCGTGGTGCATTGGAGGATAATTTTGGTCAATGTTTTGCGATGACTCTGCAGTTGCTCCTGACCATTAATTTCAGCCCTGAATACAAGTAACAATCAAAGAGGTACAAAAATGATAGTGCTGGCGGAGTAGGAGGGGAGCCACTGACCCCATTGGTTGAGCCAAGGGACGCACTTCTGTTGGTGCATTGTTGGATATGTATCCTGAAGCTGCAGAATATTGCCATTAAAACGAAGACCTCTTCACTGGTATATCGTGGAATTTACATCAAGTCAACAATGGAAATCCACTGCAGTAAAAGCAAACATTCAGAAAACTTTTCAAAAAAATTCCTGACAATCATTTTCAGCTAAATGTTTTTTGAAACTGAATTATACTTTTTAAGGATTGAATGGGTGAAATCTAACAGGTCTGAAAAAAAAAAAAAAATTCTGCTGTGTGTCCAAGTATAACTGTTTTTTTTTTGGCTCCTTATGCACATACGTATGCTTTACAAAATACACTGAAGGGTTTTTTTTTTTTTTTTTTTTAACAATTTCAAAACCTATTCAAAAAACCTATTTCAAGGCTGAAATTTCACATCTTGATTTCCATTATAAAGTTTCTTTTGTTGTTTGTTGTTGTCATTTTCAAATATTATGAATCAAAAAATCTTTTTAAGAACTCACAAATTTAGGATACAAATTCTCCATTCTGGCAGGGGAAAAAAAGTTTCATTTTCAGACATTCATCAACTAAATGTAATCATCCCTGTGGTTCAGCTTTGCAGACTCACTTGCAATCTCTCTTGTTCAGCATACTCCATCATGGCCTGGCACACATAGAATTTACAGCTTGGAACCTGAGTAGACCATGGAGGACGGAGAAAGACCCAGGCGAATGTGGATTTCTGACAGCTGCTCTGCCGCACAGAAGTAAACAGCAGCTTGTCTGGCTTGCTCTTCAAGGGACAGCTGCTGCTCGTTGTATGGCACTGCGGTATGAGCAACACCACAAAATGGCAAAACGTCAATCGCAGACAAGTTATCACATGAAATGACTTGTCAAATATATATGTACTAGCACATGGGTAGAAACTGATCCCTTGTTAAGTCAGCTAGTGCAGAGCGCTTGCCCAAAACATATCTTGACAAGCAGATTCATTCAAGACTGAATCGTCTTCATAAGCACTATTTAAGATCATCACATGACCATGTTGAAGAACCTATTTTCAAAATCTACATCAACATTTAGCAGATGAAGGAAACACTAACATAAGCACCAGAATACAGAATATCTAAAGAGGACCTGTCACCTTTATGAAAAGTATCTTGATGCTCATACGACCATTTGGTCTTAAAATGCTACTATGATCATAAAATACCTTGAAGTGATCTGAGCAGCATTGCACACTCAACGCCGTAACTCGGTCAATCCCTGTAAGTCTTTTTTAAAGGCTGACATCACAAAACTTGTGATAAACTCTCGGATTCCCAGTCAGTCATAATACTTGTAATCCACTTGACCACAGACACCACATCCAGGCTGCAGTATATATATATTGTGAGTTAAATATGACCAACAATCAACTCTTGTCAAGAGCTGAAACTAGGCCAAAGGTCTAAAATGAAAACTCATGATCAGAATAAACGCTACAGTGAAGCAGCACAGTATGTACTCACATCGCTCATTGTACAGTCTGGAAAAGGCTAACTTGATAAGAGCCTCAAAGTTACCATGACTGGCAGCTCTGCAACACAAACACAGGGATCTTACACACACACACATGGCCATCTGTTCTCTCCCTAACCAAATGCCTGCATCAGTTATCACTTCATCTTTATGACACCATTTAGTTAGACAGCTTGTTTGCGATCAGGTATCCCCAGGAAAAGGTTTGATCAGTGAAGCTATAAAAGTGTCATAAAGTTTTACATCTGAGATTCAAACAGCTCAGTGACATGTACTATGAAAAAGAAATTTAGCTCTAAAACTTTCACAAAGCAAGTATACTGCAGAGTTCTTGAAGTCTGAAACGACAAAATGCTATTTAGTATAGTTCTCTCATCTTAATACTTAACACACTTGCCAACTATTTACACAGAAGGCGACATAGTAAAGTTTAACCAGTAAAAATATCCAGAGATGGATCGCTTTGAAGATCAATGCAGGGCAGGCCACCATCATCAGCAAAGTAAACCATTTGTTAGGAATTGAATTGTTTCAACAGTGAGTGAAAATGAATCTCCTGACCAGACTTTCAGTTACTTTGATTTGAATGGGTTCATTTTTCCTTGGCATGACCTAGGTGATATAAGCTACACTTCTTTCTTTATGAAAGGTCTTAAGTTAATAATCCTTTTCTTTTCAGTTTACAAATCCACTTTCCTTTTATCTTAAGCAATTATCAAAGTCAGATATAACAGAAAACTTACCTGCTGAAAAAGTGAAAGATGCGTTCAGTGCTTGGCCACACTTTTGAGAAACTTGCATGCATCCACAAACAATCAGTATCAACAAGTTCGTGGAAACTTTTGCATACCTATAAAAAAACAAAAATCATCAAAACTTCTTAATAACAATAAAATTACAACACACCTTACCACCAATAATAAAGGGAAAATGCTGCTGAGATTTAGTCATTTGAAATGTGCTTTGACAATTCAGAACGAAATAAATTCTGGCTACTAAGAATAATTTCCAATGATTTATTTTAATGATTTATAACCTATCAAAAGTTCACTTGGTATGGGCATCTCAGACATATTTACTCTAAAACTGTTAAAGGTGCACTCTTCTGAAGGGCATTTTCTACAAAGCGTATGTGCTCATCTTCCAATTTTTGTCTATGTAGGAAGATGTGCGGGTGGATTGGTGGGTGAAGCACTTCAAAATTTTTGTGAATGGGGTAGAAGAAGGCAGTGGAGTCGTTTTTACTTACTGTCACTATAATACAGCAGCAGAAACAGTTTCTCCCAGAACAAATTATTTTCAAACCAGGTTCATGACCATACTCAAGCACAAATTCATGTTCTCTTGCAACTTTTTCCTTCTGAATATGTTTCATGGCTGGCAGTCCCCAGTACTGTTTTAATGTACTGGTATGTTGTCGAAGACTCAGACTGCTGCAAATTAGTACATGAGACTTATCATTCTCTGGTTGAAGTTCACTATTACAGCACAATGCTTACAAGCAAATGCAATTTCCCCTCAAGAACTTCATCTTTAGACTTTTTTTTTTTTTTCCCCCCCCCCCCCCCCCCCCCCCCTCAGTTTGTCATATTTTTGCCAAACATGTAAAAATCATGGTTATATCATCTGAGTAAACAAGTCTGGCATCTACCTTCGTCTCTGCCATGACTTTATTCAAGCCAATAGAGACTGATATCTCAGAGACAGACCAAAATCCCGAATCAGCTAGGTAAAAGACTGGACTGCTTATGACGCCTCTTCGCTGTGTATTCATGTGAATAGAGAGATGTGTAGGACCCAAAATGCCCAATGTCCATCATGGCAACAAGTTATAGAGGAGAAAAGCAAATAATAAATCTTAGCTTGCAGGGGAAAAAAAAAATCAAAAAGAACAGACACAAAGCAGTGGACTACCAGCTGAATACTGGATAATGATAAGATCAATACTTTCTGCAGCAGTCACTACATTTTATTTCTAGTACTCTCGCCACCAATTTTGCTACAGCAGTAATTCAACTACAAATTAGTACAATCTAGACCCATCAATGTCATTAATACATGTGTTGCAATCAATTATCACCGGATAATCATCTTTTTAGAGGAATGGTTTCCGTAACGAAATTAAAAATCAGTTAACACAATTTATATGATATTGAATAAATCTCTTCAACAGATAAAAGCCAGGCAACTGTGAGCAAGTCCAACATCATGACTGCTCCAGCTTGGCAGCTAAGGCATTTCTCTCCCCTTTCCCCCCATCAACAGCAACAGATCCAGTGCTGAATGTAATTCTGGACATCTTGCATTTCTTCCCACCACCATCTGAGACTGGAATGATCTGCCAAACGCAGCTGTCAATTGTCATCCATGACTCCTTCATGTCAACAGTGCCACTTACCTAAATAAAAATATATAAAAAACTAAAAGCTTAAAACTTTAGCTTATGTTATGCATAGGTTCCCTCCTACCATATCATCTTCTTAGCATTTTTTTTTTTCTTTGTTATTTATTTTGGGGCTTGGTTCTGTGTTGTCAAGGTGTGCAGGGATCAACTAGTTCTTCGCAGCGACATGCGGTAAGCAGACTAGGTGGGTTTTTTTTTTTCCTGTTATGGTTTTATCTCTCTGTCTAGATCTCTGTATATGTGTGTACATACATATGCAACCCATGCAGTGGTAAAGTGATCAGTGTGTTGATTGCAGCAACCTATGGATCAAGATGAAGGGGGAAAAAAAAAAACATGAATGGGTTGCTGCTTGAACCAAAAGGTGATTCATGTAGCCAATTTGATTAATCCTATCCTAAGATACTTTTTCATTTCCCTATGCACTTAAATAATGATCAGGTCAATTTTCTATACCTTAAAAGTGCTGAAAAGCTATTCTGGAAAGTGAACAACGTATTTATACCATTGAATTCAGCCGGAAACCTAAACAGAAGAAAAAGACAAAGAAGCAGAACAAAGACCAAGCTAAATCATCTATGCATTGTAGTCATGTGGCTTTGACATGGTGGAGCATACATGAAGTGGTTTGAATACAGTGACA
>JADBJO010002095.1:227500-237500 GCA_016801955.1 Conus betulinus
AAAAAAAGCTCTCACTGGCAGGGAGGCAGCCGACCAGCTGATCAACTGTGTTGAGATGCAGCAACATCAACATCCCAGATGATAGAAAACAGGAAGTACTGCAACAACAGGCGAGTACTGCAATGTAGACATTGAAGAGGTGTTCATGAAAGAACCTTTTACAGAGATGGCACTTGCAAAAGGAATTTAAAAGCCAAAGGAAGGAAACAGATCACTTAAACATCCCAACGAGCAGAGCACAGCACACAGAAGAAGCTGTACATTGGAACGTCCAAGAATATGGAGCAGCTGCATGGGAGACTATCGAAATGCAGCTTTGAAAAAGTCGCTGGAGTCCAGAATCAGGCATCACGGATCATCACTGGCGCATTCAAGCCGAACCTGACGAAAGCGATGATTCCTAACTGATCATAAGAACCTCGAGAGCAGAGGAGACACGAGAGATCTGATACTAGCTGCCGATTTTAAGAGAATGAAGACCCATCCAATGCAGAGCTCACAAAGCGCAGACTGAAGTGCAACAGGCAATCGAAGTTACCCACATCGCTTGTTTATAGCGATGGGTAGTCCTATTTTTCTTGCATACTCATGGGTAGAACTGACCTACAGGCAGGAACATGTCTCTGGCGTGTGAAACAAACTACCTTTCGTTACATCAGGTTTTGGAAGTGTTATTATGATTTTTATTCTTTAATTCGTAGCCATGTTGCGCTGAAGAGAAGATGGAGGGATGCATATGTGATGGCCCGAATGAATTTTTGGGAATTTCTTTCTTCATTTCGAGCAAAGATATTACTCCCGTAGGGCGTACTGTCTTTGGTTCGAGGCAGAACTCTGAAGTTAACCGAAGGTGACATTTTTACGTCTGTGACCAGTCACCGTGGCGAAGCGGTTTGAGTCGCGGACATTTGGCTTGGAGGTCATGGATCGATTCCCACCAGAGCCATTTATTTGAGGCTCCCATCCAAAGTCTAGTTTGTTACGGACTCAGCTGAGAAGACTGGGACCGCACAGTCAAGTACCATCCATTCAAATAATGCATACCTGGGAGTGTTGCTCAAATATCTTGACCAAAAGTCCAGGTGTTTGTACCTTCGGCCCTGGCTGACACAAGGATATATCACGAAAAAACAGAACAACAAGAAGAAAAACAAAAACAACAAAACGTAGCGTACAACCCTGTCATGCAGTCTTAGAACCAGGATGGAAGCCGGAGCATCATCTTCAACATCTTCATCGATCAGGAAAAAAATGTCTCAAACTCTGTGATCGCTCATGCCCTGCTTTCACAGTGACCTCAGTTTCGATCACCTCTCCCCGTCTATGCCTTCGTTTGGTTCTATCGGGGTCAGCAGTATCGGCAAATTCATGAGGACTGTCATTCGACGGACTTGGTGGCACCCTGTGAGTGAACAGCTCACTCGCGCTCTTCGGCAAAGCAAACATTGTCGTCAGTTGGGGGCTTAGTAGGCGGTGTCCTGCGTATGTTGGATCAGACCAGGCTCCACTGAACTCCACCGACGTGGCTCGGCAGCAGGGCAGTGTCTCCTCTGGTGGGCTGCCTCATGCCGACTTAACAGTAACTGTTCTCTATGAATTGCCGATGCCAGCACTGTGGCGGGAAGGGCCAGACGGGAAAGAATGACTAAATCTGCACTGCTCGTCGGTACAACCGGGGTCGGTTTGGTACACACGCTGAAATTCTGTAAGAGAGACCAAGTGCACTTGATAAAAAGTACGTCATATGGTGACGACATATAAAAAAAGACGCACAAACAAAAAACAAACGCACATTTACGTCACCGATGTCGCAATGATCGGTAATCTGTCTGTCCATGAACCAACAGGGAGTGTGGGCAAGAGTGGCAGCCTGCAAAAATGCAACAGCAGCATAATGCACACTGAAACACTATCAGTCCAGTGTGAATCCGCAAGGGCAGAAGTGACCCAAGTCCGCCATTTTTAAAGAAGAGCTTTCAGACATCTCCGACTCGTATGTAAATCCAGCCCTGCGCTTGCTCTGTTTTCTTGCTTTCTTTCTTTTTTCTTTCTTTCTTTCTTCTTTCTTTCCATTTTTTTCTTTCTTTCTTCTTTTTTTTCTTTCTTTCTATACTCATTTTTTTTGTCTTTCAACGATCTATAATAATCTAATCGGTTGGTTTTTATTACAGTGGTTTCTTTCTTCATTTGTTGTAGGTGTTTTGCCCCTCTTTCCCTCCACTGACTGTGATCTTAACATGATTTATTTCAATTTTAGGAGCACATCTTAAAAGTCGATTATCAAGCAAACATAACGCTGAACTTTCCTTCCCTTCCTCTCCCTCAAATACACGCTCACACACACACACACACACACACACACACACACACACACACACACACACACACACACACACACACACAGACGCAACAAACACACACATATGCACGCAAACACACACACACACACACACACACACACACACACACGCGCGCGTGCACGCGCGCGCGCGCGCGCGACCGCGTATATATATATATATATATATATATATATATATATATATATATATATATATATGCGTGCGTGCGCGCGCGCGCGCGTGTGTGTGTGTGTGTGTGTTCCCACACATTCCGCAAGTTGGCAATTCACCAAGAAGCATCACTAATGTCAGTACAGTCTTGTGTCTGTTGCTTCTCACAGTTCAGCTCTGCCGTGGACGAGCTCGCGTGTTTCTCTCCTTGCTTCAAGAACTCTTGCACACAGACAGGAAGAACATCAGCACCGTCATGGATATTATGCTCGGGTGAGGCTCACTGGTTTCTGTTTAGACTTGATCAACTTGGTTCAGTCGTCAAGGTTCACACAAACGAACTGATCAACTCATACTGAGATTGTTTCTAAAACAAATACGGCCTACCTTTTTGTTGTTGTTGTTGTTGTTGTTGTTGTTGTTGTTGTTGTTGTCTTATCCCTGATTGCAAAAAATGTGGTCCACACGTTCCTGTTTCTTTTCGTGTTTGTTTGTTTTCTTTTTTTTTTTTTTTTTTTTTCTTTTATTGGTTCGTGTCTTTCAATGATGTTACTCATTCTGACTTTCTGAAGCATAATTTAGAAAGAGTGGGGGTTAGTTGCCGCCAAGGACATTGACAAACAAAGCACAGGACAAGACAAGTGTTTGTTTGTCAATGTCCTTGGCGGCAACTAACCCCCACTCTTTCTAAATTTTGCTTCGTTCTCCGCCATCAGTCGCTCCATTTTGAAACTTTCTGAAGCATAGTCACATACAGGTTCTTCATGTTGCGGTCCCAGCTTCAGCTTTCCAGAGGGATCTATCTATCGGTGTGAGTCCCAGGTCTCGCTATCCTAGGTGACCTCGCAGCGTTGCTGACTCACCTGTGCCAAAGTCCACAGATTAGATTCCAGAATTAATCCATAGGATACAAGGAGTGCCGTGGGCATGGAGAGCCGTTGTATTCCCCCGTGTGCCTGTTCTAACATTCTTTTGTGTGCTTTGCCGAGGAGTCAGTGCTCCTCATCCCCCCCCCCCCCCCCCCCCCCCCCCCCCAACCCCCCTTCCCTCCCTCCACTGTGTCTCTGAAAAATTAATTGAGATGACCATCACATTCCTTCCAACAACATGATGGTGGTTGCTGCGTGATAGAAAGTAGCTGATGTGGCGAGATCGCCTACCAGCCTTGCAGTAGCTAAATTTGCCAGTCTGCCAGTGCCGGCTTTTTCAGCACTGATGAAGTAGGAGATCAGCTTGTAGCTGACCGGAAGAAACCAAACACAACAGTTAGATATCTTGCACTCAGTGTCAGTGTTTGGTAGAGTAAGGAAAGGCGGAACGTACAACGCTCACATGACAGGCTGCCGTCAGTTAGCAACGAAGGTCATTTTGCAGGGCTAAACATTTTCTCCACTCTTCACTGAAATGCAACAGTAGAATGCACCGAAACAGACTTTCATTATTCTCATTATTAAGAGTACTTAAACAGCGCCTTTCCTCGGTAAGGGACAAGCTGCAAGCGCTTTACAGTCCACACTCTGATTTACACAACGGGCTGCTTACCTGGGTAGAGCCGACTGAAGAAGTGCCAGCTGCCGCTCTCTGTTCAGTCGTTTCCCACGTCTTTCAGTCAATATCAGTCACTCAGCCATTTTTTTTTTTCCTCCTTTACTTTTTTTTTCTTTCGATTTTTTCAGGCCAGGGTGCATGCCATCCACAACAACGGCCACACTGACCTCTTCCAAAAGTTGATGAGATTTTACATGTGCGCAAAATGCTACGCGTGCGTTTACACACACAGAACCTCAGTTTAGAGGTTCATTCGAAGCAATTTTTGGAAAAGAGCGTCAGAACCAATTACAACATCGAGGGGAAATACTGCTGTACCGAAACGACCCGATGGAGATTCGAACCCGCACCCCCCAGAATCATCAGAATTACGAGTCTGGCGCTCTACCAACTGAGTCATTTCAATCTCGTTCAGGCAGCAATATTATCTCTTTCGGAGGAGAGGGTCCATCAATACACGCTTTTGACGAGCCGATGATGCTATCATCAAATACGAATCGATGAATATGATCAGTATGTATTATGGACGAGGTTTAAGTAAGGATTTTTAAATCTCTCTCTCTCTCTCTCTCTCTCTCTCTCTCTCTCTCTCTCTCTCTCTCTCTCTCTCTCTCTCTCTCTCTCTCTCTCTCTCTCCTTCCTTTTTTTCCCCAGAGACTGCACTCTGGCAGTGGGTCTTGCTACGGTTGTCCTGATCTGCGTCGGGGCTGGAGTCTATTTTCTAAAGTTCCACAAGAAAGCAGGAGCGTCAGCATTGTCGTCAGATGCAGCTGCACTGGACACATCTTCCGGTTAGTTCCAATACATGTGCTATGCTAGCGGACGACATGAGAGAACACTGTATTGTTCTCGGGTATACACACACACACACACACACACACACACACACACACACACACACACACACACACACACACACACACACACACTCTCTCTCTCTCTCTCTCTCTCTCTCTCTCTCTCTCTCAATAGTCACACAAACACAAATACACAGACACATACGCGCATATAAACAAGCGTGATAAAATACACACATCGTACGTGTGTACTGTGTGTGTGTGTGTGTGTGTGTGTGTGTGTGTGTGTGTGTGTGTGTGCGCGCGCGCGCGCGCGCGCGTGCGTGTACTTAGGAGTAGGGATGGGGGGAGAGGGTGTGTGTGAGAGGAAACTTTAATGGGAGCTTGACAGCAGAAGGTCTTCAGAGGAAAAACTTGTCTCAGACAATGTGTCCGCCTTGAACTCCTCACACTCTTTCATTTTCCTAGTACATTTATTGAATTTGTCTGGAGTCTTCACACGTGGGGGATTCAAGGCTTAAATTCAAGTAACAGTTTATAACTTCACAGTTTGAATCTATGAGCCAAGTCACAGACCTGATGCACTGATAACATCCCCCCCACCCATACGCCACTCCCACCCCATCCCCCAGAGATACAGAGTTGCAGGCTGAACTTCCTGCTTGAATCAGCAAGATCATACAAATTTTCAGTTGAAGTGGAAAAAAGTCTAGTTTTCGGTACAAAGGAGTTTTAAAAACACCAGATCGACAAATCGTAGTCATCACAAACTATGTCTTGAGTTCAAACTGCAAGCTGTCTTCATACGTTTCAGAAGTGGTAAATAGAAATTATAAGTCAACAAAAATCGTCGCTGCCTCCGATTTCTGGAATTAAATGAACTCCATTATATACAGGTCAGTAACATTAATGTCAGTTTTATTGTGGTTTTGTGGACTGCATATTAAAAAGGAGTTTAGGTGTTTCCAAATGCCCAGATTTAACCGACCCTTGAGTTTCGCCCCCTGGGCCCAACACAAGGGCTCTGCCCCTTAACCTTTCCAAAGGGTCTAAAACGGCCCCTGGTCCCTGGCCTACCTGCTTTTTTCATTTTTTTTCCTGGTTTCTCCCATGCAACTTAAAACAACAAACCAATCCAACCAGCCAAACAAAACCCCAAAAAAAAAAAAAAAAACAGCAGTATCGTAAGAGATGCGCAACGAATCGGCAGTTTGTTGAGCATTTATTCGAAAAATCAAAACAACACAACTGTTCAATGGCATCAAAAGATTGATCACGCCACAGCCAACAAACAACCCTTTTCATCATGCGTACTCCACAAAGCGAAACCGAAGCGTCGACAGTCAAACTCATCATTGGCTATCTTCCATCTGCTACAGCATCGTTGAGGTCGAAGTTATACTGTCTGACAAGCTAAGCTGTTAGTGGAAGAGACAAAGACGAAGAGGGTAAACTGATACGCTGGGCTGACAGGTAGAACATAATTTATGTCCATTATCGATCGTCCCATCCCTGAAAAAGCCAACACTGGACCTGCTGCTGCCACCTTATATACCATCGGGAGCAGCATCCTACAGCGCAGAATGCCGTTTGCTCCAGGTGGTTCTGCACGGGACACAGGGTTTCTTCCTGCACCACCTGCAAACAACCTGGTCACTTCACGGTCTGCAGACAGCTTGGCCACAAAGTACATCCTTCAAGTCCCATCTGCCCCTTGCCCCCGCTGGTGCTTGATGCCGAGGCTGATGACTCATCATTTTCCTCGTCTCAAAACAAGCGCGTCGACATCTTGGCTGATGACCACATCGGAGAGGAGGCCTTCCCAGTTTCCTTGCCCTCTTGTCCACAGGCATGTCTCAAATCTTCCATTTCCAAACGCTCGACAATTTTTTTAACAAGACCATCTAGTCACACCTTCCTTTCCAGTCCAGCTCGCACAGACGAACGTCCTCGTGATTTCTCGCCTCGTTCTTTGAGGCCTGGAAGTCGGCACCACCAACTCCTCAGGGAGCAGAGGGGCCAGCTCTTTCAGATCTGTACACAAACAAGGTGGCAAGGAAGAGGCGGACTCTTCACTGTCCAGTTGGACTGATGCCAGCGGTAATGAACTTGATGCTTCTTTTGTGGACTAGGGGAATGTCTTTGATCTTTGACACGTTAAAACAATTATGAAACAACTTAGGCCTAGCGAATAAGAATAAACAAACCTCCATCAATACACATGGGTTTAGAAGCTATGTGAAACATTTCTATATCTTTGAAGAAAACGTCCTATGACATAATTTGTAGAGTACTGGGGGGGGTCTGACGACAAAGTTCAACATGCATATGTCATAATCATCATCAGCAGGATCTCAACAGTTTCGTCAAATTTTAGTTGTCGAGGTGTCAGCATAACCAGTCACCACGTCATTTTAAACGAACACGCTTTGAATTGAGATTCTACCTGAAAATGAATTGAGAGCTAAAATTACGACTGACACAAGATCACCACTACCCCACAAGAAAACATGACACAATATCTGTCCCACTGAAATTTATTAGTCAGAAAACCCGGTTTTGCCGACGCAACTAAAAGTGTATCTTTTGACACGAAGAAAAATTACGTTGAAAAATTCTTGTCACAGAAAAGGATTTGCGCAGGTCTGAAAATATACAGTAGACAAAATCCACCTCAAATGTAACACAGTTATTAAACTTACGGTTCAGGATGTATTAACAAGGCTTCATGAAAACGAAAGAATGGCCTCATCATACATACAAACAAACTGAAGAAAAAATGAGCATTGATACCATTAGGCATCTTAGCACTCCTTCATGCGTTAATATAGTATTTGACCGTGAACTGAATTTGAGAAAATTAGAACTGACCAGATGTGAGCAAAAGTTATGAACATTAGAATCGAAGTTTCAGATGTGTTTTGTAGATACGTTAAAACTGTATTAGAACACACTGAACTGGATGTTGGACGGCAAATATCTGGTGTCTACATTAATGTATAAGCAGGCTAGGATGCTTTAAGCACGGATATAGTACGAATGACGTACCACTACCACACAACGCTCCTTTCTCGCCAGCTATACGTTAACATATACACAGGAGAACGTTCATACGGTGTTCATTAAAAAGCGTGTATTGTGGAATTCACAAGAACTGCTGGAGGGGACACAGAAAAGAAAAGAAATTACACAGCCTGATACTTCATGATTATTGTGTGTGTTGCATACTGCGACTCCTATATCAAAAACATTGTTTCATCTTTTTTTCAAATGTTATTTACCCTTTATCACGTTATGACATTAATTAATCTGGTTTCTTAAAAAAGATAAAACAAAGCAAATCAGTAAAGCATCAAAAACAAACAAAACACACACACACACACACACACACACACACACACACACACACACACACACACACACACACACACACACACACACAAACAAAACAAAACAAAAATCCAGCCAAACAACAACAATAGCAACACAAGAAACAAAAAAACAAAAAAAACCCCTAAACATTAACGGCCTAGAAGACGGTGAATTTAGACTTCGTAAGCAACGTACTTGTCTGGATAATACGTAGTATACACTGGTGCCAATGCTTGGCGCCCACAACACGACCTAGTTTTATCAGCTTTTAGGATACCCATCAACTCGTTATCTTGTGAATTTCCTGTAATTCTGTACATATCGTTTACTGTTGTTGTTGATGATTTTCAGGACAGGATTTCTTTTCCTTTCGCAATGACATCCTTGAAGAAGCCCTGTGTAATGACAATAATTATCAAAATAAAAGAGAGAAAGAACAGTGGAAGAACGAGAAGGAAAACCAGACATAAGTTATTAGGTCGATTTTTTTGACACTGTGTCAGCTTTTTAAGAAACATTTCTCTACCAGTTGTTCACAGTGAATTGTTGTTGTTGTTGTTGTTGTTGTTGCTGTTGTTGTTTTCCTGTGACAGTTGTGGCTGCCACAGTCTCATATGTATGTCACTGTTTGTGTCATAACGTTTTTAATCAGCTGGTTATAGTCACAGTGTGTTTTTTTTAAAATGGTGACGGCGCGTCGTCACTCTGGTGTGTGTTAAATACCTTTTGCTCTAGGCCCTGTAGGTAGAATGGCATGCCTACGTTACAGTCATTATCGTCACACATCAAATGTGTCAGCAATTAACAGCCTCATGTCATGTCTGTCTCTGATCACAGGAGCTGCTCATGACAAGGCAGATTCGGATAGCCACAAAGAGAAAAAGAACAAGAAATCCAAGAAAAGTGTGATGGAAGAAAATGGCGGATTGGAGACCCCCCCCCCCCCCCCCTCTCCCGGAATCCTCCCCCTCCCATGGTTGAAAACTCTGGGGATGATATAACTGCACCTCCTACATCTCGTCAGTCAAGTCATCATCATGGCCTCATTATTCTGTCACAAGGGTAACCGTTCAACCGATCGCCAAATTCATGGCTATGATGCACCGTGCCACCTGCGGCGGCCACGGGGACTTTCAGACCAAGGACGCCCGCGCGAAGAGTGCTCTCCAGTTCCTCTGTGGATCCAAGAGACCCAGCAAGAGTTCTTCTCTAGGGGTGCTGGTCAGGAACTGCTGCAGACGGAGGTGGGAGGGTCTGATGCTGATGACGCTGTACGTGGGCTAGATCACTTCCTGCAGGCCCGAAGAGCCTTGGACACGTCACTTCCGCTACGCAACGTACCACTCCTCGTGAACTGACGCCTTGGCCGGGAAGTCTCTCACATGGCGGGTAACGGCCAGACAAATCGGGGTCGGTTGTTTCAGTCACTTTGTTAGTAAAAAATTCAGTCAGTCAGCCAGCCAGTCGTCAGTCAACAAAGCATATCAGTTTGTCCGTTAATCGACCAGTCAACCCGTGTAAGTCGGTCAATTATCGGTCAATGAATTGATAGATTTAGATCTGTTTTGTTTGCTCCTTTATTTCTGTCTTTTTCTTCTTGATCTTGAAAAAAGAAATCAAGCCACCTTCAAAATACATGTCCATTCTTCTTCTTTTCAATAAAAGCAGTGTGTACTTATTAACGGACTCGCCCTGGTTCACTATAATAAAGTTTGCGTTGTGCAAGAAGTGAGCGTCTTGGGCTGCTTTTTTATTGTCCGGTAAAGAATCTCT
>JADBJO010002095.1:252500-272500 GCA_016801955.1 Conus betulinus
TCAAGTTCATTGCCCCAGCGACCGTGGAACTTACGCTGTGCATCACATGTCAAAACATTTAAAAAAAAAAAAAAAAAAAAAAAAGGTAAAATCCATCTGTAATTGAACAGTGGCTTTGCATGGTGAATGTGCGCCCCAGTGGGAAAAAAAAAAAAAATAGGATTTTGACCCCAGTGTTAAAAAAAAGTGGGAAAAATTGGAGAGCGGATGGGAAAAAATGGAACTTTTACCAAACCTTAACCACCTTTTACATTAAAAAAAAAAATCGGCGATAATCACTGTTCCCTATCACCTCCTCTGTCTGTCTGTCTGTCTCTCTCTCTCTCTCTCTCTCTCTCTCTCTCTCTCTCTCTCTCTCTCTCTCTCTCTCAAAGGATAAGAACTGTTGTCATCAGAACAATGAAAACAGTAGATGTTGGATTCTGATACTGATGTTCTTCCATAGCTTTCTTCTCGATGGAGCGTTGGTTCGTTCGTTGTTCAGTGTCATAGCTGTTTAGTACAGCCCTGTCTGGTAAAGGGTGACAAAGAAACGTGATAGAGCCGACATTGTTTCCCCGTTCCTTCCGCTGGTGAGGACACAATGGTAGAACCGAAAGTTCAGCTGATTCATAGACTTTATTAGGCACAGTCCCCTTGCCATGCTGATCTGGGGTATTAACTGTTTTTTTGTGTTGTGCTTAAAACACTGATGCCACAAAAGAATGCACTCTCTAGTGGACCATTCGTGCGTGTGTGTGTGTGTGTGTGTGTGTGTGTGTGTGTGTGTGTGTGTGTGTGTGCGCGCGCGCGCGTGCGCGCGCGCGTGTGTGTGTGTTGAGAGAGAGAGAGAGAGAGAGAGAGAGAGAGAGGAGAGAGAGAGAGAGAGAGAAAACGAACGTGCATATGCTTGCCTGCACACTCGCGTATATACACACGCACGTTCACACGCGCTTCTTGTCTCATAATCCTAAAGTAAATGCTTAACTGGACTACAAATTAAAGAGAAACAACATTGAAGGCAAGCTTTAAATCTGAAAAGACATCACACAATGGCATGCCTGATAATGGTGGTAAGTGAGCTTGAAGAGGTAAACAGTCAAACAGCAAATGCTCGCTGGTTATTCTTCGGTCTCCACAAATGCATTTTGCTTCGTTTGTATATTTAGTTTTTAAGGCATCCACAATAAACTGATGTCCTTGCTATCATTCTTCTTTTGGCTGTCAGTTATGTATTGGTTTCTGCTACAATAAATTGCTTACAAACACAAGTAGTATACACTGAGCTGCTGCGTCAGTTCAGTGGAAGATAGATATGTCACCGAGCAACAATTGTATATAGAAAGGGTTGATATTTGGTAACTAGGTAGAGACGAGAAGGTTGCTGGGCGTCATGAATTTAACATAGACAACACGTACACTTGCGTCGTACAAGGCTGACTGACAGTCATTAGCAAGATCGATCGGGCCATATCCAAGGCAATAACAGATTTGAAATTTTACAGGCAAACAAGGTCAACTTACGTGTACCCACTTACTTATCTATGAATATGGATAGGCGTGACATGCACTTTATGGCAAAAGTTTAGGTTGGTAATTTTAATCCATTAGCATGTCGTTATTGTACATCATGAAACTGAAGATCTGATGTAGTCCTTAAAAGTTTAAGTGCTGCAGAAAACGAATGTTCTCAATGTAAGCTTATCTCATATTTTTCATGAAGGTCCATAGTCTTTACTGAATAATGCCCAACCCCCCACCTCTCTCTCTCTGTCTGCTCTGTATGTATGTATGTCCCGCGTGTTCTCTTTCATGCACCCACTTTCCTCACACCTCTCTTAGCCTGTGTCTGTCCATCTGTCTCAATCTTTCTTCCTGTGATCACTAAGCTTAGTTGTGGAAGAGAGTGTGGGAAGGACAGCGTTTTAAGTCCAAGGGAGAGAATCACTTAGAATTCAACGAGACGAGTTTTCTGTCTGGTCTGGTGTGCAGCGATGGGAGTGAGCGGGACACGCTGACAGCAGCCAACAACCACCTGGGAGAGTGCCAAGCCTGCTGTGTCTGAGATGGGAAAGGATAAAGGTGAGAGAGAGACAGAGAGAGAGAGAGAGAGAGAGAGAGAGAGAGAGAGAGAGAGAGAGAGAGAGAGAAGAGGGAAGAAGGAGAGAGAGAAGAGAGAGAAGAGGGAAGCAGAGAAGAGAGAAAGAGAGAGAGAAGGAGAGAGAGAGAGAGAGAGAGAGGAGGGGAGGAGGGAGGGGAGGAGAGAGGAGAGGATAGAGAGAGAGAAGGGAAGGAGAGGAGTGAAGTGGAGAGGGAGAGAGAGAAGAGAGAAGAGGAGAGAGAGAGAGGGGGGGGGGGGAGGGAGGAGAGGAGAGAGGAGAGGATAGAAGAGAGAGGGGGAAGGAGAGGAGTGAATTGGGAGAGGGGAGAGAGAGGGAGAGAAGAGGAGAGAGAGAGAGAGAGAGAGAGAGAGAGAGACAGAGAGAGAAGGGGGAAGCAGAGAAGAGAGAGAGAGAGAAAGAGGGAAGTAGAGAAGAGAGAAAAAAGAAAGAGAGAGAGGGGTGGGGGGGGGGGGAGAGGAGAGGAGAGAGGAGAGGATAGAAGAGAGAGGGGAAGGAGAGGAGTGAAGTGGAGAGGAGAGAGAGAGAGAGAAAGAGAGAAGAAGAGGAGAGGAGAGGAGAGAGAGAGAGAGAGAGAGAGCGTTTGATCGAAGTATCTTTGGTTTGACAGGCTGGAAAGTGTGTAATTTGCTGAAATAAACAGGAAGAACCAGTTTTAAATTGTTTGCTGTCAGTCTATCCGTCTTTCTTCTTCCTTTTTTTTCTTCTTCTTCTTCTTTACTTCTTCTTCTTCTTCTTCTTCTCTCTCTCTCTCTCTCCCTCTCTCTGTCTTTCTCTCTCTCTCTGTGTCTGTCACAATGTACATGGATCATTTCTGTGTTGAATGGATAATTCATTTAGCTGCTTGTAGCAGTGTCTTGATCAAAACTGTTTCATATACCGTGTCTGTGTTTTGGTTCTCTTGTTCCATTTTGATACACATTTCTTCAGTGCTCGATAGCGGAATGCATTAAAAACATGTTTGCAGTGTGTGTGTGTGTGTGGGGGTTTTTTTTTGTTTTTTTTTTTCTCCCCTTACTCTTACCTCCTTCTCTGTCTCTGTCTCTGAGTCTGTCTCAGCCTCCATGTGTGCGAGTGTGCTTAAGAGTACGCATTTGTGTTGATGTTGTGTGTTGTTGTTGTTGTTATTGTGTGTTGTCTGCGCGCATGCATGCTTGTTCGTATGTGTGTGTGCGCGCGTGCGCGCGTGTGTATGTGTGTGTATGTGTGTGTGTGTGTGCGTGCGTGCGTGCGTGTGTGTGTGCGTGCGTGCGTGCGTGTGTGCGTGCGTGCGTGCGTGCGTGCGTGTGTGCGTGTGTGTGTGTGTGTGTGTGTGTGTGTGTGTGTGTGTGAGAGAGAAACAGAGACGAACCAATCCAGGTCTGTTTTCTCTTTTTCTCCCTTTCTAGATCTAATCGTATTCAATCCCAACCCTAACCCAACCACAGACACCAGTTCCTCCAACAGCCCCACATTTACGCCCTTATCCCACACCCACTCTCCTCATACCCTTCTCTCCCTACTCTGTGTAGTCCAAACAAAACACACTGTAATGTTAGAAAACCAACGGACTGAATTCACACACACACACACACACACACACACACACACACACACACACACACACACACACCACACACACTCTCTCTCTCTCTCTCTCTCTCTCTCTCTCTCTCTCTCTCTCTCTCTATGTCTTTCTCTTCTCTTCACAAACGAACAACCAACCTCCTACCTCCCCCCCCCCCCCCCCCAAAAAAAAAAAAAATGAAAATGACAAACACAACAACAACAATAACAAAATAGAAATGAAAATTAAAAAAAAAAAGCAAAGAGAGAAAAAAAGGAAAAAAAAATCCTCTAAAGATTCGCAGTGCACTGAGGGACAACGTAAAAGTAAAAACGTTCATCCCTCCACACGGCGTTGCCGTTGCCTGGGCAAACGAGCCTGACAACACTGTGCGGAAAGTTGACCGCGGTCTCCTATCCTCTGGTCCAACAGAGACGCCGTCCAAAGAGGACCTGGTGGAGGAGAACGAGCGGCTGTCGGAGGAGGCGGGCCGGCTGCAGGCCGGGTTGGAGGAGGTGCAGCAGGACCGCCTGAAGGGCGTGGAGGCCGCCTACCACCAGTCCAAAGCCTCCTTCACCCTAGCCCGCTATGGGCAGCTCAAGGACATCATCAAGCAACTCACCTCCGACGAGTCGTTGAAAAAGGTGAAGAGAGAGTGTACTGCTAGGGGAGGAGGCGGGGGCAGTGGGTGGGTGGGAGTGATTGTCAGAAGGAGGGGGAGGAGAAAGGTGGGGGGTAGGGTTCTGACTGGGAGTGGTGTGTGGGTATGTTAAGAGGTAGGGCTATGTGGATGTGGGTTTTGTAGGATACGTGGGAGATGGGGGTGGGGCTGGAGTGTGTAGGGATGAGGGGAGGGGGAAGGGGAAAAGAAAAACAAGGGAGAGAGAGAGAAGAGAGAGAGAGAGAGAGAGAGAGAGAGTGTGTGTGTGTGTGTGCGTGTGTGTGTGTGTGTGTGTGTGTGTGTGTGTGTGTGGTGTGTGTGTGTGTGTGAACTTTTAATGCAGCACAATTCCAGTAGTGTATTAAGGCTTCGCTCATTTTGTGAAGTAATGCAGAAGAAGAAAAGAAACACCCAGTGATTTGAAAAGGAAAAGCCAGCTATACACAATGACCTGCCACAATCATCTACGGACAAGAATCCAGGCAAAGAACAGTACCGATAAACGTTTTACTGAAAACTTCATGGAGTGAATAGACAAACTGCCAGTTCTGATCGTTGCGATTTTATTTAGCCAATGTGTATACTAACATGTCGCTTGTTTGCATGTGGCAGCAAAAAAAAAAAAAAAGCATTTTTCACTTCAGGTGTGCCAGCAGGACTTTAGAGCAGATTTTTTGCTCCTCCCCCCTCCCTATCACAGCTATATCCGAACATCCTAATTTACACAGACACATTTGCATCACATCTCCCATCTAACAAGATCACATGATTTTATTCCTGTAAAAGAAAATCAATGAGAGAGAAGCAGCACACACTTTTACTCAAGGCGAAAAACCTACACCAGTTTACACACCCATTAAACTGTACACTTTTTTTTTTTTAATTGATTCTTTAGGGTGATTCGTATGGTATGACTTTGCAATCTTCAACAAGGTTTTATGTTTCAATGAAAGTTAACTACAAAAACTGTATTGTGACTGGATGTCCATGACAATATCGTGTCACAGTTCAGTCCCCCACACCTCTCACGCACAGCGTAAGCAAATACCCGCACAAAACGTGACTGAACACTGTGATCCAGGTGCAGTCACTGACGGAGAGCCAAGCAGAGGGCAGTGGGGAAGCCAGCGTGCATGAAGGGCCTCATGCAGAGAGCAAAAGAGTTTGCTGCCCAAGAGGGAGATGGTGCAGCACCAAAGGAGCAGCCTGCTCCCCAAGCGTCCAAGAGCGGGAGGGGGCAAACTGTCGGGACTCTTCAAAAGGATCAAATATGCCACGGGCTTTTCTGATAACCCCCCAGGTAGGTCATGCAGTCACGCTGCGAAAGGTTATAAGTGAACAGAGACCCTCCTGATAGAGTCTTTCTGAAACCCAGCTTTCTGGAACCTTTATATACTTCGTGCCAGAGTTACGTTCCAGTGGAAGCCCCTTTCTGAGACTCATTTTTCCAGGTACATATTTGTACTTTGTGGCAGTACATCTTTGTACTTTTATACCGGTCTTTCCTTTTGATAAAAGAGTTCTCCCTAAGACTTGCCTTGCTGAAATATATCCCCTCTTAGTACCAGATTAGCCAACCAGTGAAGACTTCTTTCCAAGACTTTTTTTTTTTTTGGGGGGGGGGGGGGGGGGGGGGGGGGCATTTCTGTTCTTTATCTGTATCAGATATACCTCCCGTTGTGGACTCTTTTCAACGATTTGCGTTTACGGAACGTTTGTTTATAAACTGTACCAGAAGTCTTTGAAGAAGATCCTTGTTAAGGCTTTCTTTTTTTCCGGAACATTTGCGGGTTTTATTTCCCAGAGAGAAGACTCTTCTCAAAGACTCATTTCTGTTTTTTTTTTCTCTTTTCAAAGACTTTTTTTTTTTAACTTTTTTTTTTTATAGCTTGCCTGCACCAGATTTACATCTCAGTAAAGACGTCATTATAAAATCATTATTTCTTGACTATTTTTCAGTTTGGTCCGTTTCCAAGTAAGACTAGGCCCCCCACTCACACATCTTATGTTGCAGGATTTCTAAGGGTCGTAATCGAGAGGTTCCACTGTCGTTTTATGTTTTATTAAGTATGACACACCTCCATCATCTGATTGAATCTTTAACTATATGTATCGATCGATTCCTATAGATGACCATTTACGTGTTCAGGATATGAGAAGGATCGATCGATAGAGATGGGATAAAGTTTGATATAATGCTTACAATGTCAAAGGGGAAGAAGCTCATAGTGGGAAATAAGGTAACACCAAACAGAGATAATTCACATTACGAAAGCAGGTCTTCTTCATGTCTAGGGGAGGAGGCTGGCGGTAGGAAATCATTTATAATACTGATTGTCACTACAGCAGGCCTTCTTCCCATGTTGAAGGTGAGGAGGTCACAAGGAAAATTCATTTAATAACACAGAAGATATACATGGAACGTATAATGAACATAACTGTTCATCACACTGGTCTGTGGATGATGTGGGATACAGATAGTAATTGTATCGGTCGTAAATTTAAGCTGCCCGTCAGTACTTACATAATTTACTGTCACACATCAGTATAGCCTAAAAGCAGTGGGAGGGCGGGGGAGAAATGGTTTGGGGGGGGGGGGGGGGGGGGGGGGGGTTGAGGCTTCGGGTCGGGGGTTAGAGAGGGGGATGTGGAAGGGGTTTAGGAGAGGACTGGGAGTGATGGGTGGAGGCTGGGGGCTGTCAGATGTGAATGTTGCATCGTGCTCCATGGTGCATGAAAAGAAAGGCAACTACCGCATCAAGCGTTCTTTGAAGTCTGTTCACAGTCGCCTCCCTTGAACGAGGGCCGTTAACCTTGGTACATACGGGCGGAGAAAACTGGAAATTCCGGTGTTAATTTTATTTAGTTATTCGTTCATTCATTCAACCAACCATCTGTTCTTTGTCCAGATAACCGATAGACAGACATGATGAAGATGATTTCTTTCTGATCGACTGAATTCTTGCTTGATTTGTTTTTAGGTATATTTCCTTCTCTGATAATTTAAAACATGGATATTGATTTAAGGACAAGTAACTCTTACCCTAAAATATACAAGGAAATGGGGATTGACTTATTCGGAGATAAGTATTTTCGCACTCTAAGAAAACCTAGAGACACGGGGGTTGATTAATTGATGAGCAACTCGTCTTTTGACATCCAAAAACATAGGTGTCGATGTAAGGTTAGGCAAACTGAGCAACGGGGGCCGGAATAGCTCACTTGGTAGAGCGTTAGACTCGTAATGTGGTGATATTTCGGTTGCGGGTTCGAATTTCTGCCGGGCCGTTCCAGTACGGGGGGGATTTTCCCTTCGGAATTAACGTTGGATCTGACTCCATTTCCCCAAAAGTTCTTAGAATAAGACTGACTATAAGCCGAAGTTCCGTGTGTGGACGCACGCATATGAGTAAATGATCTGATTGATGATAGTGGAAATGGCGGAATGGAGCACCGGCAGGCAGCTCTTTGACCGGCTCAACCCAAGAAGGCAGCCCGTCGTGTAAACGAAAGTGTAGATTGTAAAGCGCTTAGAGCTTGGTCTGTAGCCGAGGACAGGCGCTATATGATTATTCCCAATAACAATAATAGTAATAATAATAACGATAATAATGATAATAATAAAGATAATGATACTTCTGCTACTACTGATAATAATAAGAATAAAAAAGAATAATAAATATAATCCTCTGAGGTACAACCAGAGACATGGGGTCGATTTGTAAACAGGTAACTCTCATCCTCCAATATCTAGAGACGTGGGGGTGATTTATTGATAGGCAGCTTTTAACCTGAAGTAATCAGAGACACGAGGATGATTTTGTTAACAGGTAATTGTCATCCTCTGATATCAAGAGCTTCAGGGATCGGTTCATTGATCAGTAACGCTCATCATGTAATATCCAAAGGACACAGAAGTCGGTTTATTGATAGGCGACTGTCATCATCAAATATCCAACGATATGGAGGTTGATTTATTGGGAAAAAAAAAAGTGTTACCTTCTGATATTCAGAGACACGGAGGTCGATTTATTGACAAACAACTCGGTTTTCCGTTATCCAAAGAGACGGCGGTCGATCTGTTAATAGGCAACTTCAATCCTCTGATGTCCTAGACAAGGGGTTAGTTAAAAGGTGACTCTTATCTGAAAGCTTGGTACACGGATGCTTCTCATATCTACAGATGCAGGGGATACATAATCAGGTAACTTACTCTGAAATACCCAGAAATAGAGGTTCATTTATTGGTATAGAACCGTGACCTTAAGATCTCCAGAGATAGAGAGGCTTAGTTTATCGTTGTTAACTTACTTGCTGATGAAACGGTTCAGAGACAGGCGGGTTGGGGGTGCGGATGGTGAGGGTAGGGAGGTGATTTATTAATGTGATCCTTAGATAATCAGAGATTAGCGATTAGAACGATTGGCGACAAAAGAAGATATAATGAAGAGGGTGCGCAGTGAGGAGATTTTTTCGTTGATGAAGTTAACAACAGATCGAATGGTCGATCGACAGATTGATTTTTTTTTTTTTTTTAATCTCTTAGCTGATGTGTTACTAACCTCTTCACGTCCCATTGCCAAGTTAAAGATGTACGACCAAACTGATTAAACGACGACCTATCTGACTGGAAACGATCTGACTGATTGACTGACTGACTTGGTTGATTGAAAGATTGACTGATTGACTAAACCATCTGACTGACCAAGCGACTTAACTGACCAACTATCCTCTTCTCACATTCCTTAATTTCCATGCTCATGCATGGACAAAGAAGCCGCAACCTTGATAGATCTGCCGACTTATCAACTGGTTGGTTATCTGCTTCTTTGATTGACTAGGGACTGATTGTTTCATTGGTCGCTGGCTCGTTTGTGTGACAGTCTTAGAACTGATTGTGTGATTAGTTTGTATTCCTCTGGGGTTTTTTTTTCCTCCCAGACATCCGTTGCCTAGACAAGGACGACATACGGCGGGACAACGAGCGCAAGAAACGAGAGATTCAGCGGCTGCACTCGCGGGGTCGCCGTATTCAGGGTACTCTGCAGCGGCTGAGGGAACGCTACCAGGCTTCCAAAAAACACGCACCACCCACGCGCTACCAGGAACTCAAAGACATGATCAAAGACGTTCTCGCCGAGCAGATCTGAGAGAAGGGGGGGGGGGGGGGGGGGGGGGGGGGGGGGGGGAGGGAGGAAGGTGGGGCAGGGATAGGTTTGGGTGGATGGAGAAGGTGGGTGCAGTGACTGGATGTTCACTTAAGCAACGGTTCTAGGAACTGATGACCGCTGTTGATGAGGTGAGACGGTGAGACTGTGGGAAGGGAAGAGGAGATTCAGGGCTGTGAGTTGGCTTGTGCGCAAGTACTTAACCCGTATGCGCGCGTGCACACGTGCACACAAACGCACACACACACAAAACACACACACACACACACACACACACACACACACACACACACACACTGACACACACACACACGTATGCACGTGCGCGCGCGGGTTCACTCTCTTTTTGTCAATCGTACTTATGCACACACACACACACACACACACACACACACACACACACACACACACACTCGCACACACACGCACGCACACATGCGCGTACGCATGCACAAGCACGCACTTTCTCTCGCTGTTTCTCTCAATCGCACTTATGTGCACACACACACACACACACACACACACACACACACACACACACACACACACACACACACACGTCTACCCAGTATGTCGTGATTGATCACCAAGAACTTGTAAAGATGGTGGTGGTCTAGAGGATTTAAGGGATAGAAGAAAGGGTTTCGAGGGCCGGAGGTGATAGAGACTGGGACAACAAGAAGCAGTAGCCCAGGTCAGAAAGAATTTTGGTGAAGGTGCTGCATTAAGCGTAAAGGAAATGTTCATTTGGACCCAGTTTGTCTTAAATCATCTATTTTTTGCATCTATTTTTTTGTTGTTGTTATTGTTTACTTTTTCTATTCATTTTCTTTTTTTTCTTTTGCTTTGAAATTCTTTCACTAAAATGAGCTGTAGAAATTTATGTCGGGATAAACAAGCATTTTTTAAAAATATGTAGATAGCACGAAGGTTTTGAAGAGTTCTGACATCTTTTTTTGTTCCACTTGTTCTATCTCTATCCACTCTGTGTGGGTGTAGTGGTTTTCGTTTGTTGTGTTTGTTTGTTTTGCTTTAATGATCTGCTGACTTCTGTTAACCTCTCCCTCTCCTGTCTTTGCGCTTCCGTGAGTAATGGTGCTTCATTCATTTCTTTGCTTTTAAACAGTTATTTCTTCAATTATTCATTCAAGCGCTCATCTGCTCACTCATGTATACCTGGATACTTTCTCCGGCTTTTTTTTTTTTCGGCTCAGAAGAACTGGACCAGGGTTACCCTGGCCCGGTTTGAGTGAGTTTGGGACCACCGTGTACATGTCTTCAGCCTGATTTTGGACTGTGCAATACAGTAAACTTCAGTAACATTTTCAAGTGTTGCTTTTCTAAGGTAATTGTGACATTGTGTGAAAACATCATGTAAATGTGAAATCTTCGTATGAGAGTGACCTGACGGCAAACTTTGGAAAGATGGTTTCAAAGCGAGGTAAATGAAGGCGGAAATCGAAGCAAATCTTAAGAAGAAAGTTTATTAGTTCTGCAAGGCAGTACAGCCAAACAGATTACAGGACAAAATACGATGCATTTCAATCTGTTGGGTTTTCTTCAGGCCAAAAAAAAAAATCCCATTTAGGACAGTGAAAACGAAGAACGAGCAACCACTTATTTATGTCATACGACAAGATCAATCCACGATGTACAGATTGTTCAAACTATGTAACGAAAAAAAGTTTTTAAAAGAGCATTACTTTGTGTTATGTGTTTCAGTTAGATTTAAAGTAATGAAAAGAAAGTTTGAAAAAGGCGTTGTAATGAGTTATGTATTTCAGTTGGATCAAATGTATCGTGTTTTTTTTTTTCATTTGATACAAGATGTGAAAACTGTGCTGGCTAGCATCGTCATTGTGGGAATGGAAGTTTAGAGATTCAGAATGTTGTCTATGTATGTTATTTTGATGGTGTAGTGAGTAATGTCGTGTGGTTGGTTATATATGGTTTATAAATTACTGCCCCATAATTTTGAAGGGATGGAATGGATTGAAGATTTTGATCTCCTCTTTCTTTCTTTTTCACACACACACACACACACACACACACACACACACACACACACACACACGTGTATATATATATATATATATATATATTTATTTATAATATTTTATTCGAGTGCGTGCTTTATGTCCGCTGTAACCGTATTGTGCACAAGCATACGTTTCAGTGTGTGTGTGTGTGTGTGTGTGTGTGTGTGTGTGTGTGTGTGTGTGCACGCTTCCATGTGAATGTGCGTGCGTGTGCGTGAATGCACGCCTCCGTGTGTGTGTGTACGCGCGCATGACGAATGTTTCCATGTGAATAGTGTGCAGAATCCTGTATAACATAGACGACAAACAAGTCGAGAGGACTTTCCCAGGACAAAAGCGATCAAGAAGTCACAGTTCTCTCGATCACACATGATGATTAGGACAATATCAGTTATGATACACCATTTAATACTCTGGCTAACAGAAGCGACAAACACGGACCATTTCTGTGTCTTCGCTAGCTCCGTGCCAGAACATGTTTGGAAGAAACTGCCGTTTCGAGCAAGAAAAGATACCTCAATATTTTGCTTTGATCGTTAGTTGATCTCGTGCGTGGTTCAAGGCTTTCTGCTTAATTTTCGTTTCGTAAAACACATGGCATTTCATGGCATTCTTCGACAGGAAGGATTTAAGGAGTGCGAATGTCAGCCGGAACCTCGATACTGAGTTTAGTGGACACTCAGGAACACTTTCAATGTTTATGGATTCCATCATCTCAATTTCTCGGGTCGTATCTCGTCTGCTTATGCGATCAAAAGAGTTATCTTTTCTTACTAAAGAGTCTTATAACGCTCATTGCGCATGCGCGCTGTCTGGAAGCGTTAAACGGTGTAGTTCGATAATATAAGATGGAAAATGAAATAAAATCAAGCAATAAATCGCATTAAAAGACCACACTACAAAATAACTCCACAAAAAAAGACACACTCAAAGAGGTTGTGATAATGAAAAATGATTGTATGTCAAAATTTCGAACTCCTTAAAGCACGATTGCTCAAATTTGGTTTTGTATTACAAAACTTAGCACATGAACTTCAGCCAATGTTTCCCGCCTCACTGTTTCGATCTCTGGTTTAGACTTTCAATATATCCAGTCTTTTATGAGCAAAAGTTCTATAGGGAGGGAGGGGGGGGGGGGGGGGGTAGCTGTGATTCATCAGGCATACACACGGTGTTGCACAAATCTCACTGACTGGACATAGACGCTGTGCAGTACAGCTGTACCTCTCAAGGTAACCGCCCTCACCGACAACAATCGGACCAATGCTTCTCCCATAACAAGAATATGGAGTCCGATGATCGAAGCAAAGAGCTCCATTGCTGTATTGACTATATCATAGTTTTTTTCGTGTAACGTAAAATCTCCACTGTGAGTTTTTGCGGTTACGAACAAAGATTCTAGGACTGGCAAAAGTACCCAACTCATGCGTGCAATTTCAGTTTTCAGAGAATGAACGCTTCCTCTGGTGTGAAGTAAAATTACAGTTTGTTTCATTAGTGACTGAGCAACCAGTTTCCGCCACCACACCGGTGAACAGCAAGTTCATTCTGGTACACATCCACAGTTGTGCTCTCTGCCACTTGCTAACGGAAGCCGGAGCAACTTCTCCACTGTGGTGAAGGCTGGTCTATTTAGGCAAAACAACAACAAAAAGCGCACAGAATTCACGCATACACACTAATGTTCTTGCTTCAGGGTGGGCAAGAACTGGTGAAACTGCAGTGTAATGAGTACAAGTACTAAAAATATGGCTGTACAACTTTACAGATTGAAATCTGACAAAAAAACAAAACATTTTCACATCGCAGTATTCTTATCGAAACTTACAACACGACACCTCCTACGCTGGACAGGACATTTAACATTTCAACCTATCTCAGATACAAATGCCGCCCCGATCCAAGGGAAGTAACTCTACCAAGATAACTGGAAGGTGGTTGTCTCATTTAAATCTCTCTCGGCAAAGCTGAAACTCCTGGCTTTAGATGAAACCATATTCATAATCAACTCATCGCAAACTTAACCTTGCTTGATCTGACAAGGCCCGACGGAAATAGTTCGCGCCGATATTTCAGGCAAGTCTGAAGATATGAAAAGACTGTTGATCTTTTGTGTGTGTGTGTGTGTGTGTGTATATAGATATATATATACACATCATATCAAAATCTCTCTCTCTAAAATAAACTAACAAATTCCAAGGATAAGTACCGAGCTCCATTCCACTAACTTACAAAGTAGTTTGGTGTTGTAATGGTTGTAAGAAAATATTAATTTATAAACAAAGCTTACTCATATATCATACATTGAAGAAATAGGAAGAGATAAGCATTCATATTTGCAGTGGGACCGAAATGCAGTGAAATGGAGCGAACAACTGAAGAGAGAGAGATGATCATATGTAGCTGACAGTACGTGCCTGAGTGGGGTGAATAATAAAATGAGTCTTCACAAGTTTATGGTCTCCAAGGGGGAAGACAATCTCCAATGGAAAGGAAATCATTAATATATAACTTCTGATCAGATACTGACATACAACTTTTCATCAGATACCGACATTTACCGACACACAACTTCTGATCAGATACCGACATTTTTAATTCTAATTATTTTTCTCAGTGACCGCGAAAAGTAGTAACTTGACTCCTCTGCCTTTTCGGTTTTAAGAAGAATGCTATCTCAGAAAAAGGCTGGTGTGCAATACCGTAGTATGTTTGTTGAGTTTTCTAGAAACTAACCGAAGGTGGCACCCCTAAGAAGCAAAGAAAATCATGAAAGAGCAAAACAAGCTACATTTTCTTATGAAAAGTAGAAAACATAAAAAGATAACCTCTTAAGACATAAGTGATGAGGGCCAGTTCTTGGAATGAATCCGCAAGGGACTAAATTACAATAAAGTAATAAATTCTAATATTGATATATATTATAGGCCTATGTCTCACTATATAATACACGGTCCATGGGAAGTAACTCCAGCCCGATAAATAAACGTAAGGAAGATGGTTGTCTGCCTAAACCCTTCTCCCCTGCCCCCCCCCCACCCCCCTACCCCTACCTCCCCCCCACGACAAAGTTCTCCCCCCCCATGGTCCCCCCCCCCAGTGAAAGTCAACCCCAGCCCGATACCCCCCCCCCCCCCCCCCCCACACCACCTCCCTTTTCTCTTTTTTTTTTTCCCCCACCCCCCCCCCCACCTTTGATTTTTGTCTCACTTTTTATTTCACCCACACCACTCTTTTTTTATATTTTCCTCTTCCCCCTCTTCTTTTCCCTTTTCCTGTCCCCTTTTCCTTTTTCCCCCTTAACCTTCTTCCCTTTCTTCCCCTACACCCCTTCTTTTTCTTGGAATTATTCCCCCCCCCTCCCCCCCCATTCTTTCCCCACCTCCCTTCCGAAATATCCCTGGATGTTATCCTCTCCCCCTGTCCCTTCCCCCCTCTTTTTCCCCCTTTCTGACCGTTATTTTTCCCCCCCCCCCCTACCCCCCCCCCCCCCCCCCCCTAAAGGTTTGCTTTGTATCGAAAGACACTTCTGGATCCACCCCCCCCCCCCCCCCCCCATTGTTCATCCCCCCCCCCCCCCCTCCCGTAAATATTACAGCTTCACGCCTTCCCCCCCGTCTCCCCCCCCACCCCCTCCCCCCCCCCCCCCCCCCCCCTCGTCATTATTACAGCTTCACGACAAAGTTCATGTTCCATACACAAGATAACACTCACACACTTACAAAATGTATTCATCTTCGAACGCCAGTGAAAGCACCTCAACCACAGCTGAAGTGAAACTATTATGACACCCCCCAGACAGACAGACAGACAGACGGACACACACACACACACACACACACACGTGCGCTCGCGAACACACCACACACACACAACACACACACCACACACACACACACACACACACACACACACACACACACGCACACACACACCATATGCGAAAATTCTGTGAACCTACCGCGAGCAGTTACTAGCTCTTAATACATCGAAGATTTTACATCGGGCTTAACAAATAAACAAATTTCACCTCAACAAAAAAAAAAACTATATAAACTATATATAAGTTTGACTCATCTGTCAAAAGTAATTCGAGGCAAAAATTTTGCTGTAAGTATCGTAAAGAAAATACTTAAAAGGGTACAAATTTAAGTATTTCTTGGACAACACATTGTACATGAAATATAGTCTGGATGTTCTATCCTGGACGAGCCTCCAATAATTTTGACAAAATGCTACGGTTGACTGAACGGGGAAAAATAGTCTTAACAAACGACAAACGACTCCTCCACTCAAACAGGTTGCAAACAAATAGAACGAATTTCAGCATTGCGGTCTTCCACTTTAAAAGCACGGTTATAACGGGTTTGCTTTTGTATCAGACAAAAATTAGCACGTAGACTTCAGTGTATGTTTCCACGCTGGTTTAGCTCTGGTTTTGACACTCCTCACACCCCACTTTTTTTTAATGAGTCAAGTTCCAGGGAGGAGTAGCTGCGACTTATCTTGTACACGGAGTACACAGTGGTTGACTGGATATAGACGCTTTGCGGTACAGCCGTCTCTTCTTGCATGCAGCTCTCTCTCTCTCTCTCTCTCTCTCTCTCTCTGTCTGTTTCTGTCTGTCTGTCTGTCGGTTTCTAAGCAAGGCTATTAGTCAACATGAGCTGGAGGTCCGGTAAAGAAAGTTTTTCTTAGTCATCATAGAATATACCTCGTCACTCTGGCATCGAAAGTGCAAGAAATGACAATGCTAATTCACTATGTTGACAGGAGACTCCCCCCCCCCCCCCCCCCCCCCCCACAATCCAGGTTTAGAAGGAGAAAAGAAGAGGCAGGTGCGAGAAAAGAAGGCTGCCCCTGTCTCTACCACGCCCGCAATCACCACCTCTAGCTCTATCCCTACACCTCAGAGCACGCCATATTTCTTTAATTCTCATGCTGTTTCCGCGGTAGGGACGACTTCCAAGAAGTCTTCTGCTGACGGACAGGCCATTAACACCAGGGCAAAACATCAAAAGGGATGGACGACAAAGATGGCAATGACAGTTAGTCATCTGGGACCGAAATGCAACTCACCAAAGTCCTTCATCTGCATGACTTTGTGATGAATGGAGTAGAATGACACTAAGAAAAACATTTGGGTGTAAAAGTTCCGGTGAAATGGGAGCGAACAACTGAAAGAGAGAGAGATGATCATATGTAGCAATCAGAAATAAACATAACAATATGAGATGTACGGCCAGAACCTTTTCGTGGTTTTGACAGTGATACTGCTCGATATCCATCCGTTCCCCCGACACACTACTCTGAACTAAGTTTGTGCATGGGCATGAGCAAATAGTTCCTCAAATATTTAATCAGAACTTAATGGTTCCCATGGCTTTTAAGGTATTTGATATTCACATTTCAAGACAGTTAATCTTGTCCTAGATCTCTTCCTCTTCCCCCGCCTCCCATCTCTTCCCATCCCCACCTTTTGCATTCCCTGTTCAGTCTCTTTCATAGTGACTGAGGACTTATTGACCTGCACTCCCCCTGACCCCCATTCATCATTTATTTATGTCCATTGTTTGATTGGTTGTTTCTGTCCTGTCTGAGGAAGACCAATTGGTCGAGGCGTATTGCATTAGCGTTCGTTACTTTCATTTAGCGGCTCAGTGCTTCAGCATTTATTTTCTGCTCTGAATTTTCAAATGTGTGGATAATACAAGCCAAAAGCCTGCAGACTAGATCACAAACATTCCCTCCTCTTAATATTCTGTATTGCACTTACAGCTGCACGTCACATCAGTCATACGATGAGCACTCACCAAATCATGTTCACCGCACAGTCCAGCCCTTGAACAAGTTGTGTCTGACTGAGGCAGATCCAAAGTTTCGTTCTGTTAATGTGCCAGCACAGTCTGCCTGACGTCCATTTTTCTGTGACTTCACTCAGTCATCCCTGTGCCTTACCACTAGCGTAGCATCATAGGAGTCCACATATTATGCTTATTTCTGCTATCCAAGCTGACACGTGTTTTTGAACAAGTTAACTGACTCCAAATTCCAGGACTAGGTCAGTCTTTTTCACAGTGAAAAATGATTTTTTTTTACAGAAGCAGGGTGATTTCCGTTCATTCAAAGAGCGTTTGTGGTCGCACGACACAATAAGGAGACGAATTAACGCGAAGTAGATCAAAATAAAGTGGTGGGGGAAAAGGAAAAGCGCTTTGAAAGTTTTAAGAGAAAGCCGTATGCATGCGCCCATAACAATATAAATTTATGCCTCATCACTTATGGCTTTATCTTTATCCTAACTAACACACACACACACACACACACACACACACACACACACACACACACACACACCAATAAAAACAACAAAACGCTCAACAAAACATGAGGACAATTTCAGATTTCGGGGTACGGGGTACCGCCATGGTACGGCCCAATTTGAGCCGAAGCGCAGAATTGGGTCATGCCGCGTTAGAACAGCTAGGCAGCTAGAAGTAGTTTTCTTTGTCTGTTTGTCTGTCTATCTGTCGGGAAGGTCAAGTAATAATAATAGAAAACCGTTTTTCACGAAACATGGGAAAAGATGGAATATATCTCAAGGACCAGCCCAGTGCAGATTGTGCGGATCACGATTAAAGACCAGATCCGGGTACTATTTCTTCCAGTTTTTACGCCCTCTTCTTAATATGAATCAACTTTTCTTTCAAACTGCTGTTTACACAATGACAGAGGCATTGCTTACCTGCACTTGTTGTGCCCTTTATTACTCATTTGTTTCCTATCATTTCTTTAACATTGCAAATAGGGCTTTTTTTGTAAATATTTTGAGGGGAAACTTTCTCAGATGTACTGATGGATAAGGCTTGTAAGATTTGGTGCAGATACGGATTTGACCCACATCTGAGAAGATGTATTGATGGATAAGGACTTGTAAGATTTGGTGCAGATACGGATTTAACTCACATCTGAGAAAAAAAAGAGTATTCAACCTTGAAAGGGGTCTGCGCTCTCTCCACTGCCAATTTACAATGTGATGATGAATGGCGCGCAGTGCTCAACAGAAAGCCTATCTAGAACTGCTCAATCATCGACAGGTGTCTCTGAGCTCCAGATCGTGCTCTCTCTCTCTCTCTCTCTCTCTCTCTCTCTCTCTCTCAGTTCCAGAGAGACCATGATACGAGCATTGCTGATATCAATCTTTCTCCGAGCATGTGAGACGTGGACCATGGCAACAGATATGTGAAGCAGAAGCAGCAGCAGCACCACAAAACCCTAGGCATCACATACAAAGACTATGTCATCAATGAAGAAGCGCACAAAAGAATCGAGCAACCATTGAGTTCTTTAAAGAGCTGCTTAGGACAGCCATTTTTTCACATTCCTCGAGAATCCAGCCTTGCAAAATCCATGAAGGGCACTGTACAAGGAAACAGACGAAAGGGCAATTAGAGATAGCGATGGAAGAAGCAGCTTGACCCTTTGTCGATTTCCAGAGAACAGCAGAGGATGGACGAGAATGGATGACGATTCTCAGCTCTCGTGGCATCCCGAAGACCGTAAGATATAAGGACTGCTGCTGCTGCCTCTGCTACTGCTGGTGTTGCTGATCATAAATACCGGGAAGGTTTCTTGCGATTATTGACTAAACTAATGAGATACCTACGCTTATGATGACTTTGTCCCTCAGGGACAAACGGTTGCTAAACTGTAAACTGTTGGTCTTATCTACTTCTCGCAAAGCTAGTGTTCATTGGTGTGACGATCTTTGCAGTTCTGTGGCCTGTTTTAGTTTTCTTCTGTGCTTAGATATTTCTATTTCAAGTCTTGCTTCAATTTTCCTCTGCTTGATAAAATTAGGTTACGCGAGGCATAGCGACGCCTCTGAAACAAATGATGCTAAAGCTGATCCATATACGCACGTTACATTTATATTTTGTTCTGGTTTGTTTGATGGAAGATACAGATTTCCTCCTTAACTTTGTTTTATTACAACACTGAGGCCACCATATCGCGGACATCTGAGCCGTTGACGATGGGTATGTCTGTGTGATGGAAGCTGCCTTGCATAGCTACTAATGAGCTGGGCACTATATTTCGTTACTCGACAGTCTTCGTCGGTTGTGTTATTCAAGGGTTCACATTTTTGTGGCAAGTCTGCAGCTACGGAAGAATTCAGAAATGTAGCAAAATATCAACAGCCTCGTTTCCGCCCTGCCTTTTTACTGGCCTTGAACATTTTCAACAAACGTTGTCGTTGATCCTGATGTCTGTTTTCAAGAACTGTGGACAGACTGTAGACACACATGTTGAAAGCAGAACAGAAGGGTGGTACCACCGTCACAATAGAAACCATCACGTTGCCCATCACCACCACCGTGTGTCTGAGGGAGACTACCACAGCTACAGTGAACCGAGAGACAGAGTTCAGACACATCAATGGCTTCAGTGTGCGACCACTGCTGGCTCTGTGATCATTCTCTGTAA
>JADBJO010002095.1:277500-307500 GCA_016801955.1 Conus betulinus
AAAACGCTTGAGAGATTTCTTCTGACCCCACCTAGTGTCAACGCCAAGGAAAGATGGGAACACTTCAGGGACAATGCAGCCATGTCCCCCAAAAGACAAGTAAACCAACAGATTACTTTGATGTCTTACTCCGAGGAAAGAAAACCTGTTATCAAGGAGAGGAGAAATGCCTCGGCTGCATACAAAGCCTGTTCAAGAGAACAGAACTGTCTCTGTTTTCGGAGCCGCTTGCAGCAAAGTTCCGCAGCTTGCCAACATGTGCCGACAACCGACTCCAGCTCAGGTGAATATATACAACTGCTGGCGAAGGTGACATTGGTAAGCATACGTCTTTGCTTACTGTTGATGTGTTTTTAGCAGAATATAACACAAAGGTTTATCTCATTCATAACGTGTAAATGAGTTCAGTTTATCATTAACTGAAATATTGCGTTCAACTGCCTCAAACACGTTAATGGTTGCCACATGATGTAATGTTAATAGATCTATTTGTTGGTATGCATGCAAATGTTACTGCGAGCATTTTTGCGATTGTACTGTCTTGTTTAGTTTCTTGTTTGTTTGGTCAATTTTTAACATTTGACTTTAGGACATCATTTCATGTTTATTTTTTTCTTACCTGACAAACAGACATTGTCACGTGCATTACAGCATGTGTCTGTTACAATCTCACAGCTGATACTATACACAAATGCAGGTTACACAATATGCAAATGAACAGAAAATTTCGAAAACGATTTTAACGGACGTAACAGCTTTCATTCTTAGTGATTTTCCTGCAGTTCTGAGACAACTATAATGCAGTCAGCTGAGCTGTGCCCATTTTCAAAATCTTTTTGATGGAAGCAGCTTTAGAGAGGAGAGAAACTTCATTTAGTATCCAGCAGTCTCTCCATGACAGGACAATATTTTTTATTTAAAAATCGCTGTTCACCTTTTCTTTGAACCAGACCATGGCACGAAACTATTGGTGTGAATTCAAAGTTAATGCAAATCATTAGCGGTCTTGTTTCCGCCCTGCCTTTTTATTGGCCTTGAACATTTTCAGCAGACGTTGTCGTTGATTCTGACGTCTGTTTTCAAGAACTGTGGACAGACTGTAGACACATGTTGAAAGCAGAACAGAAGGGTGGTACCACCGTCACAATAGAAACCATCACGTTGCCCATCACCGCCGTGTGTCTGAGGGAGACTACCACAGCTACAGTGAACCGAGAGACAGAGTTCAGACACATCAATGGCTTCAGTGTGCGACCACTGCTGGCTCTGTGATCATTTCTCTGTAAGTAGTGTCTCTGAGGGAAGGAAGTCTGAAGTGAACAGCAAAGTATCCCACTGCCAGAAGTGCTGCCACCAGAAAGTTGAAGACCACCAGGACACCAAGGAAGAGGTCACCATCATTAGTGCTGAGGGAGACAGGAAGAGGTCTGCAGAAAGCTGCATCATGTGTATCTTCCCCAGTGCTGTGGTGTGAAGGGCAGAGGGAAGGATGGCGATGCCCACGCTGACAATCCAGCTCAACACCAATATCCAGGTGTCTCGGGCACGTTCTCTGCTGACGTCACGGACGGTGACCCACAGGTCCACAGCAGTCAGTACACCGACCCAGGACACCAAAACCGCTGACATCACATAGGATGACATCATCAGAAAGCCAGCCAACTGGCATACTGTGCTTTGACGCCAGTGAAGATCTTCCAGGACATAGTGGCCTCTGTACAGGGCATCCGCACCACTGATGATGACCAGGTGCAGGCCCATGACTCCGTCGGACACAGAGAGATGACACAAAATCTTTCTTTGTGCTGATCTCTCGCCGCCATCAGTCAACGCACGATGTATGTACATTATTAAACTGATCACAGTGGACACCACTGTCACCATCGTGAAAGCATTCAAAACAATCCGCACAACATTTTGCCCAATCAAATCACTACAGGTGGAAAGGAAATCTGCGGGTGCAATGCATTGTTTTATGTTAAACCCTACTGGCAAACTGTGACGACAACATAGCTTATAGTCATCAGTATATAATTGTGCGCAGGTGTTTTAAGCCTGCAAACAAATCTGTTCTAAAGGATCTCATTGGACAGCCCCGGATATCAACGATTTCAAGCTGATGTAGTGACTGGAATCCATCCCCTAGAACTCTTTCCAGGTCAGATAGAGACAAATTTAGTACTTACTTTCAAACTGGTTAGGTGAGATAGGGTGCCTCCTTTAATTTGTGTCATCATGGTTTTGGATAAATCCAGAGTACGCAATTTCTTAAGAACTTTGCTTTTTACCGAGCTTGATTCAAAAACCTTTGATATCGGATTTCCAGCTAAAACTATACTTTTCAAGTTATCCATACGAATAAAAGGCAGTGAAGTTAAATCACGTAAATGGTTGTTGCTCAGATCCAACCAGAGAAGATTGGGGAGAGACACGTTATAGGAGAGAAGGGAAATGTTACATTCAGCTAGGCTGAGGTGGATCAACAAAGTGTTGGAAGCCATCTGTTCCAGAGTCATCCCGCTGCCTTTGGCGGTCCAGATAGCGAAGACCTGTGTGGTTCTGTGCTGAAAAGGGCCGACTACAGAAGAAGGCAAAACCCAAACATGTACACTCCAGGGACATATATCACACCAGTATTGCTCATCATCGTGTCTTCGACATTGTGGCCAGCCATCACACAGGTGATCAAATGGGACACAAACAAACTCACGGTCATGAACCTTGGACTTTTGACAGCGATAAAAACCAGGACACTGGTACGTGTCACACTCATATTCATCTTCACGGTCAGGACAGTCATGGACATCATTACACCTCACATACACGGGTAGACAGAAGCCGCCACCTGGACACATGAAATGAGTGCTAGGACAAGAGTTGTGGCTGTCTTTGAGCTGTGTCAGTGTGGCCAGACCAGTGCCATCGAAGTCCACAATGGCAGGATAGACAATGTTGGATGGAGACAGGAACCGCTCCACACCACAACTACGTTCATCACTTTCATCCAGAGACACTGGATGTGCTGGTCACAGCGGCCACTGAGAGCTATGCACTGAAAGGTGATGTGCACACATATAGGCTGACATTGAGAAAAGAAAAGAACAAAAAATGAAAAAAGAAGAAAAGGACAAATTACCTTTCAATTTCGCGAGATAGACTTCAAAGGTCTATACTCCCTGGCTATAATTTGTTGAAAGCAGGTCTGCACAGAATGAGGTTCATTTCGCGAAAATGGTTGCCGTATAAATTCCGTGCATTAAAAAAAAAAAAAAAAAACCTGCTTTGGCTTACGATTCAGACCTAGTGACGTAAACTGAAAATTGTGACGTCAATTGTGAGGCTGCCTGCATTCTTCCATTGTCAAGGGAATTAATAAACCTTTAAGTAAAGTGGGCATACGATCGGTGTTCAGTTTGTCACCAAGGGTATTCCAATAGCAGTGGGTTGTTAGCGACTAAAGTTAGATCTGAAGCACATACCTTTCATGTGGGGTTTGTCGAGAATGAGGGAAGAAACAAATGATTATGTAACATGTTCATTACGAAAGATGTTCACCCCATTCCACAGTGGCGACTACGAAGAAAAACTCTTTGCCTTTGCCGAAATCTTCTGATTTTTGGTAAACAAAAGTGTATGTATGTAATAATCTTTGCAAGATCTAGCAAGGGGCAAAGTGATCATGGAGAGGGCTGTGATTGAAAAAAAAAAAAGTGGTGGGCAGCAAGTGGGGTGCAAATATGAAGAATCTGACTCATGCGTACATAGGATCTGTTCAATCCCACGTGGATTCACCTCCATCTCTTGGTTTACAACAGCTAAAAGCAGCACAGACCATCAGGACAAGGTGCAAAATGTCAGCCTCCAAGTCATTACATGTGACATAAAACAGTTCTCATGGCTGCAATGGACGCAACGCCTGATCTACTATCACTTCAAGAAAGAAGAAATAAGAAGCTCTTAGGCAAAGGTGAAAACATGGCGAGGACTCCACCTCGCCCTCTAGTCTTTGACCAAGAACAGCATCAAATGGCAAAGTCCGAATCATCTGTTAAAGGTGTTCCGTCGACAACAGTGAACATCTACCGCTCAGAAACCAACAATCGGTAGTGCTCCAAAACTGCGATGACTGGCCAACGACTTCTCCATCTGTTGTCATGACATTCCTGGAGTGAGAGAAAAAGACCATACAGCATCGGAACTGGAATCTCTGACAGCAGAAATGCTAGTCAGGGACTTCCCACCAAGCATCTGGGCTGGAGTCTTTACAGATGGTTGTGCAGAAAATACGGTTCGAAAAGGGGCAAGCAGTGTGTGCGTGCGTTTTCCTCACGGCAGCCTCGAAACCACATCTTTTGCTATGGGTTAGCTTTCCGACACCTCCAGTGTCGATACCTCCACATTACTTCATGTTGCTCAGGCTCTAAATGCAAGGAACTGTCTGCCATGTCACATGGACTGCCTCACCTGAGCCCCTGTCCAGAGTGCTCTGTCCACCAGCCAGACAAACCAGATCCTTCAGGACACCAGAAAGAGAGCTTCAAACACTCGGCTCAAAAACAAACCTGGTGTTGCAGTGGGACCTCTCCTACTGTGGTGTTATGGGAAATGAGGAAGCTGATAATCTCCCACGTAGGCAGTCGGCATGAACACAATTTCCACAAAAAATCATATTGAAAAATCAAGACAATCCTTATTTAGATAGAATCTGCAGATAGGTGAACTCATACCGTCTCCACGTTTACATGATTGTTATCTTCAGAGGCTTAGTAGCAGTGTCTTATGAATGTTGAATCAAAATTAGAACCAGTGAACACTGCAAAGTGACTCGGTAACAGCGCACCGTCTCATTTGGTCGCATTTTGATTAAATAATGGGCTCAATTTCATTCTCTTCTACCACACCGATCTCTTCTTCCTTAATTTTATTATCAAAACTATGAAAAACGTCCCCCAAATGGTCATGCCACTGTTGAACTGAGATTTCGTTATACACAAAACTCTTCTTATTTACAGATCTTATCACTGACCAGAACATTTTAGAACCATTGACTGAATATTTTAGTTTCTTTAGCCTACTTTCTTTAAACTCCAGTTCCTTTATTTTCCTTAGCGTTACATACTCTTTACGTGATACAGCGTATTCTTCTCTTTTCTTCCTTTTATCCTTCGCTGTTTTGCATCTCATAAATCTTTTTGATAACCTTTTAACTTCCTGTTCCTTTCGTTCGTTTCTATTATCAAACCAGTCATTGTATGCTCTGCTACCTCGACAAATTACTCAAACCATACAAGCTGCAGCTGGGCACAAAGCACAAATCTATCTAGACTCTCATTCACATTAATTTGTAATAATTGACGGGTTTTCTGTATGCTGTCCAGATTTCATCATATTCAAGTTCATTTCAGAATATACCAGCATATTCATCAGCCCAGACATTTTTTCTTCACATTGTTCAGGTTCTCTAATTTACAACAATTTGTGTGTGTGTGTGTGTGTGTGTGTGTGTGCGCGCGCGCGCGCGCGCGCGCGCGCGCGCGCGCGTGTGTGTGTGTGTGTGTGTGTGTGTGTGTGTGTGAGAGAGAGAGAGAGAGTACCAAGTACCTGTCCGTTGAAACAAGTAAATTCTGTGACTGACTGACAGCTTACAAATACACAGAACTCCTCATCAGTGTTGTCATCACAGTCTTCTTGATAATCGCATACCGCACTATAGGCCACCATCTTTTTACTCTTTTCACACCTAAATGATGGCACTGAAAGTTCAACACATGTATCAGGTCTTGGAAGTTCAGAGGCACGTCTGCACAGGACGTGAGGAGAGGCCCAGCACTCTCTTGTGGCCTCAGAGATCAGAAATGTTGAAATGTAATGGCCCTGGTGACACCTGGTCACATTCACACCTTTGCCAGACATGGCGCCAGTCTGGGGTTTGAGGACAGGCAGACGTTTTTTCACTCACTCTCTTGCCATGGGTCAGTTCACAGAGATGATATAGTTGGCCTCTGAACCTAAAGTAGGTCATGGCCATGGCTCCGAAAATTCTGTCAGTGTATTTGTGCATGTCACACTTCAGGAGGTAGTACTGAAAGATGGGTTTCATGGGAGTGATCAAGCTGTGGGACAGGTAGGCAATGGTGTCGTCCTCCCACTGAGTCATCAGTCGGTAGCTGTTGCATGGATTGGAAGAAGAAGACTGGAGAAAATGACTAAATAATGTGTGTGCATGTCTTATACACATTAATCTATGAAATCCATGGAAATATGCTATATGATTGGTAAGAAATTATCCTGTATCAAACTGATTGATATATAACAATACAAAATATTTCCTGTCTGCCTTCGGCTGATATAACAATACAAAATATTTCCTGTCTGCCTTCGGCTGGTGAGAGCTCAAGTGAGATGAAATGTGGTAAAGCTACATTAGTTGGCGTCTAGCAATGCCATAGATAGCAGATTGTAAGATTATGTAATCTGATCCACAGATTCACTGTTATGCGTAAGATTCACGTGTCTTGAATTTGGATCTAACATTGAAACTGTCAATGACATCAAACAAAGAAATAGATCTGGCATTGAAACTGTCAGCGACATTAAACCAAAAAATAGACAGCATGCATTCATTGGTGCAAGTTTCCTTGGTCGACTTACTCTGGCATTGTCTGACATTGATCTCTGAGCTTTTTTTTTTTTCAACATGGTTGAGTGGTGGAAAGAAAATCCACAGTCAGTGACAGAGGGAGGGGAACACTTAGGACAGTGTCAAGGAAATACTGGGAGATCAGGGGATGACTTTCGTGAAATCTTACGACTACATGCTAATTTGGAAAAACGGTTTAAATCTCCAGGGTCCAGATGGTTGAAACCCAGTAGAGAGTCAGATAGTCGAGATACAAGGATGGGAAACAGAAGGTTTGCATTGCACCTTTACCTCTATTCAGGGATGGACAGTAAGTGCAGGTAGAGCATTTTGCAGTTACACCTTCTTGTATGACATGCTGCTTTAACTGAGCAAATTTTTAAATGGGTTGGTGATTTGTTTTCTCAGGTTTTTGTTTTGCCCGACAGTATGAACGAGGGAAATAATAAGTGACAATACAACATGTAGAAGCATGACTATTGATGCAGTGATGAAGAATCTGTTTAGCTTCTATCTGTCAAGGAACCACGTGTCACTGGATGATTAAAAGACACTGGAAATATATGTTATAGAAAAATCATATTTCTGTAGCTGTGAGCCCCTTCAATGCACCAGTCGAGAGTTATGACATCTTCAGCGAAGCAGTCTTGATATATTCTATCTGAACAGTTCAAACAAGCCTGGCTGGGAGACTTGCGCTGCCAGTCGCTGTGTAGGGGCTGACAGGGCAATGAGAAAGGAGTGCAAGAAGCTTCACACCATCATTCGTGTTTGGCTGAATTACACCAGTCTAAACTAGCTCTACATAACTCTTCTCTAAACTGGTAATGTGAATCAGAATTTCTGAGTACGAGAATATATTCAACACTGGCCAGTCTCATCCACATAAGGAACTTTCCCTCGGAGATGAAATTTTCAGGTTGTCAGCACGTCTAAAATACGTTTGAAGCATGCTAGCATGGTTTTTGTCATATGTATTTGGAGTAAATTTCACCATTCTCAGTCACAGAATATAACCTCTTCCTCAACACGGGAAGTTGAGGTTGAAGGGGAAAGACACTTCATCACCAACCTCAGAATAGCAGGAAACTGAATTTTTGCCATGATTGGTTTGATTGTCTGAAATGTTCTTGATGCAAGGTAAGAAATTGACTTGACGTATGAATCATGCATGCACTGACACAGGAGATTTGAGTCACAACTAATCTTGTTTCTAGGCCAAGACTAGAGCCAACAAAACAATACAATCAGAAAATAGGCATCTAAATATAGAAGAGAGAAATCCCACTTTTTCTACATCGGGCTTCCTTTTAACGTTATTTTGAAAGTACTAATAAAAAAAATGTCACTAAATCCATTTGTACAAGGGCAGTAATGAAAAGTTTGGAAAAGTACAACAGACATAAGTTGATAAATTACTGTTATCAGAACGGATACAGAACACACACAATCCACAGAGGGTTAACGTCAACCGGAAAGAAATGATGGTCAGAGGCGAAAGGGAAACCAAAAATAGACATGGTAATACAGGAGTGAAAAAAAGAAGAATATATCACACAATCCAGAAGGCGGTCCAACAGGATCAGCAGGGGCAGTGTGAACTACGTAGGAAAACGCACTCCCAAGAAATCTCTGCTGGAATGACATATACCTAAAATGGCACCTCTTACAATCAGCTTCATCCTCAGATCTGTACGGGGCCTCTGCCCTCATATTCAAACTGGTGAGAAATCAGATGACCCTTCATGTCAGCTCTCTTAGGGCAATCAAACATGATGATCGTATTTAGGATTCTGAATTCCCTAAGTTTACTACTAAACATACAGTGTTATATTCAGTTTTTATTCCAGGTCATTAAGAAATGGATTAGTGTTCTTGAGGAAAAAAAAAAACTGGCTGGTGCCATGGCTATAGTCCTGTTTAACTGACTGGCTAAAGAATAACAAAAGACAAAAATGCCACACATTTTTTTACCTGCCCCAGTTTTAAACGAATTGTTAAACCAAGTTAAAACATGTTTTTGATGTTCCATCTTCTGTGCTACCTTAGAGAGCAGAAGGATCACAAAATTTGAGACTTTTTTTTTTTTTTTTTTGTAAATGCTGACCAATGACAATGAGGATGATGAAGATAATGCTCAGATTTCCATTTTGGTCTGAGACTGCATCACAGGGCTGTACTCTATGCTTCCTTTCATAATATATCCCGGCGTCAACCAGGCCCGAGAGATACAGTCACCTGCAGTGTTGGTCAGGAAATTGAGCAACACTGTCAGAGACGCATCCATTAAGCGGACGAAATTCGACTGTGTGGTCCCAACTGAGCCCGAAGCAAACTCAGCTCTGGGTAGGAGCCGTTAGGGGAAGAAAAAAATCACACATGACTCTGATGGGAATCGAGCCCATGAGCTCCCAGCCGGGAGTCCGCGACGCTGACCACTTTGCCATGGTGGCTGGTAGTTAAAACATTTTTGGTTCCACGAATCGAACAGCCAAACAACAGAACAGCTTTCAGATTCATGCCAGCTGGTGTGCAAAGCATATTCATGCCAGCTGGAGTGCCAAGTAGCTGCGAGCTTTGTGTCGTGAAACAAACCCATAAACATATCTTTTAGCGTTAGGGTGTCTGTGACACGGATTGTAAACAGTTTAAAATCTGCATCAAATGGAAAATGGAAAGGGCTCGTAATTCATGCTGAATCCACGATAATCAATCATTCTCGCCTTTGGGAGTGTAACAGGTGGTGTTCTACGTATGTTAATCTGAAATAGACACCACTAAATATCAATGAAGTGACACAGTAGTTCTGCTGTGTATTGCCCAATGACGACTGGAATCGCTGGTTGCTGATTTCTGGCAGCAGCAGACTGCAGAGCTGAGGCTGCAACAGAAAAGCACCGGGTATGGCGAAACATGGACGAGCGTGAATTGCCGACGTGGGACGAACGGCACGAAGTAGGGACGGAGATTTAAATAACACACTCACAAATTCACACTCTCACACCCATCCATTCATAACTTACAAGTGAGGCAATGAGGAGTTGACAGCTCGTAAGCCAATGTAGACAACATAGTATCTGACTCTGCGAAGCTTCAGGAGTACTTTTTCCCATTCCAGTTCTGTGTTAAAACTTGCTAGAACCCCACCCCTTCTGTGACATTGACTTTTCTCCTCAGCCATGACGGCCTCTTCCGTGAAGAGTTCGACAATGTGAATTCATAGCACGAGTTGCCGACAGCAAACCCGTTTTCACCACAGGCTTGGGGGCAATCCATTTCATCCTCTCCCGTCCAGCAGTCCTGGTTGAGGTCACACGTGAAGTGCGGGGCAAAGTTTGGAAAGTGAGGCACAGAGCAGTTCCATGTCACGTTCGTCACCTTTTTTCTGGTAGGGAGGTGTCCTGCGATAGAATGTTCACTGCGGTCAAATACAAAAGGGACCACTGAAATACAAAGGCATGAATATTTAGTAACAACAACAACAACAATAACAACAAGAACAACAACAACACACACAAACAATGAAACAGTGGAAACAATGATTCATAAGAATGAAATCACTGGTTGGATGGAGCCTAAGTTCTTTGTCAATAATAAGATAAAAAATAGGAAAAAGTGAACCCACGTTAACCACGGAGCAAGCTTGGGATGACAAGTGAAAGAGGACGGAGTTAAAATCAAACTCGAATGGATGTTGGTTGAGTGGAGGGGAAAGAAGGTTTTGTGACTAGGTAGAAGTGATGTGGATTAGAGAGAGAGAGAGAGAGAGTGTGATGTGTGTGTGTGTGTGTGTGTGTGTGTGTGTGTGTGTGTGTGTGTGTGTGTGTTGTCAGTACAACTTTGAGTTAATCTGACAATAAATTGGTATGTGTGTGTGTGTGTGTGTGATACTGAACGGTTCAGGCATCATTAGGATTCGAAAATCGGACTTTTATTCCAAAGATTTATTGACTCTCGGTAGCCAAATAGTTAAAAGTCAATGTCAACATATGCACGATCCTGCTTTTACCATAAGTCACTATAGACCTATGTGTAAATTAAACACACCTGATCACAACACAGACACACGCAGACACAGACACAGACAGACAGACAGACACACACACACAAACACGCACACACACACGCGCGCGCGCGCGCGCGCGCGCGCACGCACGCATACCACACACACACACACACACACACACACACACACACACACACACACACACACACACACACACACTTTCACTCACTCACTCACTCACTCACAGTCGAGATAACCAAAATCTGTCTATATCTATGCAGAAACACACAGGTACATCATTACTTCCGAAACAATTGATGTATGGAGATTTGTCGTGAGCAAACTGATCATATAATCCTTGTAAAAGCCCATTTTGAGAAAAAGAGTGCATTTTGGTAGTGCAAAAAATGAAAAAAGCCAACTAAAGAAATGTAAGGAAGAGGAAAGGAAGAAAAGGTGTGAGAAGATAACAAGAAGAATGAAGAGAGTAGTAGTAGTAGTAGTAGTAGTAGTAGTAGTAGTAGTTGTTGTTGTTGTTGTTGTGTAGCAGCAGCAGCAGCAACAGCAGTAGCAGCAGCAGCAATAGTAGTAATAGTACTAGTAGTAGTATAGTATTAGAAGTAGCAATAGAAGCAGTAGCAATTGTTGTACACAAAGAAGGATGATGATGAGAGAAGAAGAAGAAGAAGATGAAGAAGAAGAAGAAGAAGAAGAAAAGAAGAAGAAGAAGAAGAAGCAGCAGCGGAAGAGACGAACGAAGAAGAAGAATGAGGAAGAGGATGAGGATGACGAGGAGGATACGGAGGAGGAGGAGGAGGAGGAGGACGAGGGATACGGAGGAGGATACAGAGGAGGAAGAGGAGGTGGACGAGGAGGAGGAGGAGGAGGAGGAGGAGGAAAAGGAGGAGGAGAAGGAGGAGAAGGAGAAGAAGAAGAAGAAGAAGAAGAAGAAGACGGTGATGATGTTTGGCATTTAAGAGATGAGGCAGACAGAAATCATTTCCGAGACCCCCATATTTGACTGATCAGTAATGCAACATAATAAAACAATGACTTCTTCCTAAATTTGTAATCACGTCCAGAGAACTTTCCATGTGAAAACTGAACAGTAGTCGGAATCCAGTGTACATTTCAGAAAAGTCTTCTGATGCTCAGGACCCCAGGCTGATATTCGTAAAAAAGCATCCGCCAGTTCGGTTTCAAAGAGATAGTCCAGGTTTTTATCATGGCTCTAAACCGCACTCGTACTAAGTCAGCTTCAAGCAGAGTGGGCGGAGGCAGTTCATCTGGACACAGTTCCCAAATTCTTTGGCTGATATTTTCGTGAGACAAGACTGTGTCAAGCTCGCAGCTGTCCAGGCATTGCGAAAATTCGTCCCTTACCTTTTTAAATCTAAGATCTGAAATATGCCACACTGACAAATGTTCTTCGCCCTTGTCCAACAGAGATCAAGACCTCATCGTACATGTTGCTTGGATAGGGGGTCTGCGCTTCTGGATACCAGTGGGGTGTTTGGATGTACCCTGTCAATTAGAAACATCATTAAACAGGCTTCTAAAATAATAAACTAATTGTGTAACCCCTTCTGTGTCCGAAACCATACTGCCCCAACGTTACTATGAACGTTCAATGACATAGAATAGAGGAACTCAATGAAAGCGTCTTTTCATTTTGGCTATAAATTTATCAAACAATCAAGCGGAGGATTATGCCACAATCATGATCCTTCTCTGACTCATTCTTTCTTAAGACACTTTTATGAAGAAAAAAGAACCCCTAATGATTTGTTATCAGGAATGAATTGTGTCATCAATGTACCTTTTTCTTTTACACACAAAAAACACGCGCGCAGGCAAGCACGTACACACACACACACACACACACACACACACACACACACACACACACACACACACACACACCTCCGTCAAAGTATATGAAAAAAAAAATCCGAGTCACTCTCTCTCTCTCTTACTTGTGATTGCGTACATGCAAGCGCACACGTGTTTTGTATATGCGTGTGTACGTTCGTACGAGAATGAGTGTGTGTGTGTGTGTGTGTGTGTGTGTGTGTGTGTGTGTGTGTGTGTGTGTGTGTGCACGCGCGCGCGCGCGCGCGTTTGTGTGTGAGTGTGTGTGTGTGCGCGCGCGCATGTGTGTGTGTGTGTGTGTGTGTGTGTGTGTGTGTGTGTGTGTGTGTGTGTGTGTGTGTGTGTGTGTGTGTGTGTGTGTGTGTGTGTGTGTGTGTGTGTGTAAACTCACCGAAAAAAGAAGTTAAGAAGCGATACTCCAGCTGCTTTTCCGGGATTTTCTCCACCCCTCTCACTGCAATTCGGATCCTGTAGTTATCCATGCCAAACATAATAGTGATCTTGGCCTCGTTGCTCTGGGATGTGAAGTCTAATCCAGGAGGAAACAACTCCTGACAACCCGTCCAACGCCGACTTGACTCCCCATCAGACACACTACTACCATTTCCGTTTGATCTTCCCATAGACAGGTTTGTTCCAATAGCATGACCAGAATCACCAATTGCTGTGAGACCCTGAGGGAGATACTGCAGGACTTAGGCACTGTGTCATTTCCACCATTGTGGCTTGGGTCTTTGAAATAAACAAATGTAGTGGATTTGCACACGTAAGTAGTTAAAGGAGACGCTTTCGTAGCACAAACTGTCATTTTGTCTGTGTCATAGTGTTCCTGCTGCACACGTCCGTTTATCTGGGAACTGGATGGCTTAGGACAATCTGGAGGTTCCTTTGTGAAGTGATCCACAGCGCTCGTTTTAGAGGATTTATTTGCTGGAAAGAGTTAATGCTGAAAATCCTTTTTACATTTGTTTTGATATAATCCTGAGAAAGATTAAAAGGAATGGCTCCATTACATAGGTATTCACTGACTTTTTTGTTTGTTACTGCATGTACGGTGACAAAAAAAACAAACAAACAAAAAACAAAAACAAAAAGAAAACAACAAACAACAAAAAAAAAAGCAACAAACCAGCTTCAACACCAATATGCTTATCTCAAATGCACAAGAATGAAAACAGGAATTTGCTTACTAATATACTATCAATAATTGTCTTGTGATTTGTTGCCCCTGTCGTTTGGTGGACGTACAAATAATTCTTTTTATAATTCCGTACTGTAAAATTTCTTCTGTGTTGATTTTATAATTCAGCGAACATTAGTGTACACAACATCATTTCAGTAAGAAAGTTAAAAAAAAATGTGGGAATAATATTCACACAGCTGAAATTCAGTCTTGAGAAACTGAATGATTCTGATATCGCCGAACAGTTCCGAACGGCCAGGGGAGGAACATTCGCTCCACTGCCACTGCTGGAAGAAGACAGTAAAACCCTCACAAGTTCAATCATGATGACTGACACAGCAACAGACGTGTGGTGAATGATCCGATAGAAACCGAAGCCTTGGGTCACAAGCAATATCTTGGAAATGTGGGATACTAAAAGGAGCTTGAGGGGACCGAGGGGGGAAATACAGCTCCATAACCAAGAGGATCAGTGAGCAAATAAAGTACGCAAAGGAAAGCTTGATCGAACAACAGTCTGCGGACATTGACCAAAAAAACCCTATATAACAAGGGCACAAATACACCTTTTAAAATTGTCAAACCCCTTTGACCAAACAAAGAAAAAGAAAGTCTGCACAATCCAGGCCAAAGACCACAACTGACTCACACAAGCAAAGGACGTCACAAAAAGATGAACTGACTACTGCACTGAACTCGACAACAAACAGAGCGAAAGTGATCCACATGTGCTTACAGTGCAGGAGTCATCAAGCGAGGACGACTTTTCAACATTCTGTAATGAAATGCGGTGAAATCGTTGAAATGTGGCAAGGCTGCAGGCAGCGACAACACCCCTGACGATCACTTTAATATGGCGGAGAGGCTGCACATGATATGCTAGCTGCTATCTGCGACAAAATCTGGCACACTGGGACTGTTCACACCATCGACTCAGTTCTAACCTTCGCCTTTTCAAAGAGAGCAAATCTCCATCACTGCGAGGAACTACCGCACCATCAGTTTGACAAGTCATGACAGCAGAGGAATACGCAAAATCATTCTGATAAATTACAGCCACAAGCAGAAACTGTTATTGTCCAAGAACAGGCTGGATTCTGCAAAGGTTGGGAATAAATCATGTGCAGTGTGGTCTCAAAACTTAGTGGATGTGGTGTGGCACATCTGGACTTATTGGCACGCAGTGACACTTTAATGAAACTGAAGCTCTCTCTATGTCTCTGTCTCTGTCTCTCTCTCTCTGGTTGCAGGTGGGAGGATGGTGTAGGTGGTGGTGGTGGTGGTGGTGGTGGGTGGCTGGTTGACGTCTTGAGGAACATCTGAGTTTAAAGTGAACAGAATATGCCGCTTTTTTCGCTCCAACATTTCCAAAGTTTGCGCTTAAATTAATGAAGTATTTATCTTTATTCAGTGCTGTCGTAGTCATTCTACGATAAAATGATGCTTGCCCTTGAGCGTGTTTGTAACATTCGGTGAAATATGTATGAACGAGTTGTCATGACTGCGAGAAAGTAGTGACTGACAGAAAATTTATTCAGATGATAAGGAAAGAAAGCACTGGAATAGAGAGGAGAGAGAGAGAGAGAGAGAGAGAGAGAGAGAGAGAGAGAGAGAGAGAGAGAGAGAGAGAGCATTTGGAGGGGGAGAGAGGGATGGAGGGGTGAGTGAGCGAGAGAAAGGTATGTGGGGGGTGGGATGGAGAAGGAGGAGACAGGGATACAGAGTAAGGAAATGAGGAATAAGAGGTTTAGATCAATGAACGGTATAAGTGAAGATACTAAAAACAAAGTAAGAAAAATAACTTGCGCCCTGACTTACCCGCGGGAAATATTTTGTAACTATGGAAAGGCATCAAGCAACAGCAGTAGACATGGATTTGTGTATAAATTCACAGGATGACATGGCACGATGAGAGAGAGAGAGAGAGAGAGAGAGAGAGAGAGAGAGAGAGAGAGAGAGAGAGAGAGAGAGAGAGAGAGAGAGCGAGAGCGAGCATTGACGATTGTCAGTCTGTTGGACTTTACTTTGCCATCAGTTAGAAGATATAAACACAGACCATAAATGCAACATAACCAAACACTGAAAGGTAATAAGACTACAATCATAATCATAGACAGGCACTCTGGCGTAGCGTTGAAGACGGTAGCGCCATGGAGAGGTAGTGATAAAAACAGAAGAGCTATCGACACCTAGCATTAATGAATGTAGGGATGATGGTACGTGGCGCTACTGGCTCTGACGCTGATTACATGTAACGCTCGGCTAAATGGCTCTATTGTTACACATGCCCCTCAAACATACTTTTGAAAACACCCTTACCGTTAGAAACAACAAGCATTTCTTGTTCTTGTCGGCCCTGTCAAAACGTTCAGTTCGTCGGAACCAGTCATGTAATCAAGAATTTTCTGCTTCAGGGAGTCTTATTGTTTGGAGACTGGGTAACATACAGTCTACCATGCCATCTTAAGTGTACCCAAGTATTAACATTACTTCAGTTTCAATAAATTTTAAGACATTTGAACAGATGGAAGTATTGGAATGTTTAATTCCAAATTTACCCTAGTCGTATCAAAACCATGAACGGTTCAGAGGTAAAATGTATAAGTCCCATAAATCACATTAGATCTTGGTGCCAAAGGGTACTCGACTGGCAACAGTTTGTCAGTGCATTCAGTTGGTGATGGATAGTCATAATGTGTCGGCAGGTCAGCTGGACTGATGATGTTCAGTTGAAACAGGATTTGGAGATTAAATGTGCTTTGTTATCTAGTCAAAAATCCAAAGGGTTATGAGCACTGAGTGGTTTGCATACAGCGCAAGGCTGGTGGGCAGGAGGCGCAGGACGTTCTGAGGGTGGTAGATAGTACCTGATATAGGGCCACCATTCGACAGATCTCTTGGTCGTTAGACCTCCTCATCCATAGATCCATGTCAATAGATCTCTGCATCACTATCTGGTTCAGTGTTCTGGAAAGATCTGTCGACGTGGACTAATACAGAATCACTCATACCTTGACCCTCCTACCATCATCCCACTGACTGCATCCTCTTAAAGTAAAACCAAATAGTGGTGGATATGACAAAAGCTCTTGAGGGGATAAAACGCTGTTTACTGACTTTAAAAAAAGTTTCTTAGCCTTCGTTAATTATCCGTCTGTGAATAGTTTTCTTACTACACCACACAATACCAGTAGTCTTTCAGACTAATGGTTAATTAAGAGAAAACACAGGGATTTGTGATTTGTGTAGATTCTTTTCAGATTCCTGAACAAACTAACGGTTTATTCAAACGAGCAGTGTTCATTTACACTGGCTGACCAGTAGTCATTTTGGATAGGTAAACAATTACAATCGCTGGACATTTCAAGGATTCTCTGTGAATGTGTGCTCAGTTAAAAGCAAACAAAAACTGGCAAGCCATATATCTACTTTCCAATTCCTCCACACAAAGTCCCACCGCTCTTTTTTTTTTATCCCAACAAAACGTGAGCTATCCAGCATAATCATCAGTATGGGCAATTATGAATCAGAAGAACACCACACAAAAACACACACACACACACACACACACACACACACGCACGCACGCACGCACGCACGCACGCACGCACGCACGCACGCACGCACACACACACACACACACACACACACACACACACAGAGAGAGAGAGAGAGAGAGAGAGAGAGAGAGAGAGAGAGAGAGAGATAGAGAATCGTTTGTTCACAGGAAACGACCCAAGACAGAAATGATGTCTGTACTTTAAACAAGTCCACAATACACTTCAAGCGATGGCCATCCACGCTTTTCGTACATTTCTCTTTTGAACAAGAATTTCCCAGTCTGTCTGCACATTCAACAAAACAGCAACATCCTGAAGCATGTTGTTCTGTTGAGTGTAGGCACAGAGACGTGGGCAAAGTCCAAGAAACATAAGAATAAACTGTCATGAGACCAGCAGTAATTTGTCTACACTCGAACCATATTCACCGTTTTGATCTTTTCTGATATTTTGAGAGTTCTGATTTCTAGTATTGAACACTGGATAATTTGAATTCACTCGCGAGCCTATCTGTCTTACTCGTTGGCTGCGGCTCTAAGCTCGCTGTAACACTGAAACAAAGTTAATGACACCGAAACGTGCAGATACACTATTTTTTTGTTATTCACTTTGAACACTTTGAAATAGGTGTACACTTCAGGAGGCAGTCTGCCGAGTACACCTGTGATAAACACTCAGATATCAAAATATACGAAACTGGAGAATGGATTAACATCTGGAGCAATGTACGGAAAAAGTCAACATATCTGTATTCACATACGGTGCCTTAAAAGTCTTAAAATTAGTTCCAGAAAATATAATAAAAAAATGCCTTCCTTGATGATAGTTCTTAACTTTGGCACGATACTTAAAAGCTGAAAAAAAAATTATTAGCATTGTGCCTCTCTTGCCCCTCACTTAGCCCCTAACGAATTAGTATGCTCACAGTCAGGGTAAACAAGACAAAACATTGTTTCAGACACAGTGTCATCTGTGTACAGCCGTACTTAACATTATCTTCCCAGTGGAAGTGACTGACACGGGACTAGGCAGTACGCAGACCTTTGCCAAAGTCTCCCAGTCCTTAACTTCAATCAGTCCCTCACTAACATTCCATCCTGCCTTACTTGCCCGTTGAACCTGACCTGCACCAAAATTCAGTGTTATTGTCTTTGAATCGCATTCTCTATCTTTCCATCAAGTTTCGCAAAATTTGGCTGAACAGATGAATAAAATTCATATCAAAGCTCGTATTCCCAAATGATATTCTAACTCACTACATCCGCTCTTGACCTGGGATCTGCCCTGACCTTATTAGATGTTTGTTCTTGTTCCCACAAAGTTGTACTGTTCTTGTGCAACTTTCACGGTCGAACAGTTTTGAGTAACTAGTTGCAAAGTGAGACAACTGCAGGCGGAAATCTAAACAAATCTTAAATAAATGTTAGCAAACCGCCAAGAGAAACGTGGACAAACGAGTCACAGACAAAACACGACGCGTTTCGACAAGACACAAACAAATAGGACAATGAAAGTGAACGAGTTTGTTACTTAGCTTTAAACTCTTTAGCGCAAGTTAGGCGGTGTACAAACTCGTTCATTTTCATTGTCCTATTTGTTTGTGTCTTGCCTGAAGAAGACCTAAGAGGTCGAAACGCGTCGTGTCTTGTCTTGTGACTCGTTTGTCCACGTTTCTCTAGGCGGTTCGCTAACATTTATTTAGTTTTGAGTAACGTTTTCATTGATCACTTTTTGTGCAAATTTTCGGTTGAACAGTTCTCGTGTAAGTTTTTGGTTGAATACTTTTAATGTTCGGTGGAACAGTGACCGTTTAAGTTGGTGGTTGAAAAAACTTTTTGTGTAACTTTTCAGGAAAGCAGTTTGCAAGTAACTTTTTGGTTGAACAGTTTTCATTTAACTTTTCTGTCGAACAGTTTTTGTAAAACTTTTGGGTTGAGCTGTTCTTAAGTAACTTTTTTTTTCGGAAAATTTCTTTGAAACTTTCGGTTAAACATATTTTGTGTGTGGCTTTTCAGTTGAACAGTTCGTGTGTAACTTTTCAGCTGAGCGGTTTTGTGTAATCTTGTCGTTGAACAGACACACAAACTAACCGTCCAACAGACAAGCATGAAAACACCAGCTGCTGTACTTACATGTCGTCGGTAAATTTACTTCTACAACGAGATTAACTCCTGGGTACAAACCCTGTGGGTTCAGCGCATTCTACTGCCGTGCCTATATCCTCTCGGTTTTGTCTCGGTTTCTACCTACGAAGCATCTAGAAAGTATAGGGTGAAGCTCAGATAAAAAGAGGGACTCCCTCCTTCAACGCATGTCTTTGATAACCCCCAACTTTCTGCGCACGCCCACAAACGCATTGTTGCAGACACACATCAAGACTGAAAAAGCAGCTTTACTAAAACAAATTTGATAAAACTATTAAAAGGCCATAAACATGAGGAAGTCACACACACACACACACACACACACACACACACACACACACACACACACACACACACACACACACACACACACACACACCGCTCTCTGGTGTTCCCATACATACATCCACTTAGGAACATACAATGAGATTGGAGTGCTACCTCTCAGCGAGGTTCGAAAAATAGCTGCGTCGAAGTTCGTTCTGAAGAGTTTTACACAGAAAAATTTCTGCTCAAAAGAAGTTTGTTTAAATTCTGAAAAAAGATTTTGGAAAACGAGTCAGAGGAATACAATCTACAAAATCAATCTACTCGTATACTTCTAACCTTATCAGAGATTCCAGCATAAATAGAAATGAAATCGCTGTTAAACCATCCTTTTTCACCAGTACCAAGATGGGAACAAACGAAGGCCTACTTTGATACGATTAATTCAGATTTGTCAAAAAAAAATTCACCCAACATACTAAAAATTTTCGTATGCTTACACCTGGAAAATCAGTACAAGAACCACCTAATAATTTTTCACAGACAGCTCAGTGCTAGAAGACAGTAGGACAGGGGCAGCTTTTGTAATACTGACTTAAACGTGGAGAAAATGTACCATCTTGGCAGAAATTTTTTCCATTTTTAGTGCCGAGCTAGCCGCCATCCTAATGTCCTTAAATTATATTCTTTATCTCCATCTGAATGTCAGTCATGTACTAGTATGTATTGATTCTAGATCTGCTCTTGAAGCAGTCCGCTCTTCAATTTCAAAAATCCGTTTGGAGATAATGACAGAAATAAATCATGTTATACGTCTTTTATCCGATAAGGCACATCAGTTAGTTTTTGCTGGGTCCCTTCTCATTGTGGCATTTCAGCAAATGAGAGAATCGATCAGGTTGCATGAAAGGCAGCTCGAAATGTTGAGGGTTCAATTCCCCTTAATATTCCGTTGGATTTAAACGAATGCAATATTCTTCTAACAAAACATCGGATGAGAGCTTCAGAAACTTGATAATGAAACTCAGATACTCAGTATTATCAGAGCTGTGTTCAATTTTGTGGCAAAATCAACTCGAAAGCCTCGTCAAACAGTCACCTTGCTTCTCTGTCTAGAGAGATTAGAGTTTACTACACAGAATGCGGTTAAATTCCCTTAGTACGAAGTTCTGTAAAAACATTAGATGTATGTGTGTGGAGAAACACTCGGAGTAGGACATCTGTATAATCAATTGTCCAAGAACAAGGGAATTATATCGTAAGTCGGGCGTTTGTAGTTTATCTGACGGATCCAGTCCGTCATCTGTCCAAGATTTTGAATGACTACTCTTTTCTTTCCTCAGTTTGTAAATGTTTGTTACACAGCCCAGTGGGCATTTACCTTTGATGTTCTATCCTTTAATATTAGATTGTTAATTACTTAGCATTACTTATAGTACTCTTGCTCCTATGCTACACTCAGTTTGAAGCGTACTTGCCTAATTCTGGATAAATTGACACATTTACACACAGCGCGCGCGCGCACGCACACACACACACACACACACACACACACACACACACACACACACACACACACACACACACACACGCACACACACACAAACTCACATCCACAATTTGTCCCTCTGTCTGGCCATCTCCAATCTCAACTCATATCATAAGAAATGTTTATTCATGCAACACATTTTCAAGAAACAACCACACAGTTAATACGCACATTTCACATACTTCAACACATCGTCTGATATCACTTTTAGTGGAAAGACGTTACACTCAAGAAGAAGAAGAACACACACACACACACACACACACACACACACACACACACACACACACACACACACGAAGTATCAGTGACACACACAGGCAAGAAGACAGATTTAGCCAACACACACACACACACACACACACACACACACACACACACACACACACACACACACACACACACTCTATGACCTAAGCCAACTATCGTAGCAGACGAACTTGGGAGCTATAGACACATTTGTAGAGCAGGTGGCCGAGTTCCGTGTCTCAGTCTCTGCAAATCAAATTCAATGTCTTCTCGGAGCGCGTCTGCCAGCTGGAAGATGTGACGACGAAATCTTAACTTTGCGTGAAGTTCGTGATCATTGAACGTGTCCAATGGCTTTGTTTTGATCTACCCAGGGCGAACTCATGCCCTGTCTTCGTTGTAGGTTACCCATCCCTCACCCAATTCAAACCACGAGGTTAAAGGTTACTATCGACATATGGATCCGCAAGAAATGGACCTTTGAGCTTACAACGAGGTATGCAGGTCACTTCCCCATTACCCACGACATGTACGTACATCCCCAGGATGTGGTTGGGGCACTAACTGTTGACAGGCGTCATCACATGCACAATAGGCCGAAAGTCAAGCGGAAGGCAGCAATTTGCTTTAAGAAATTCTCCCTGTCTGGACTATGGGGGCAAATGCAAGGGAGATAAAAAAAAGAAAAGATTTTTCACCATTATCAAGGATACGCTGTTGGTCAAGGACAGCTGTCGAGAGAGAGCAAATTTCTAGAGAAGGTCGAACAGCCTTTTTAAACTTTAAGCGAATCCACACTCATGTTCCACCCCATAGTATCCACCCTTTGGCTGGATCCGCACCAAACATGAACATTTTCCGTTAAGCTTCGTTTAAGTCATTTCGACAGATTCTATGTATATACTTAATAACAGACTAGCGAACAAACTAACATCATCCCCAAGCTCAGGCTTCATATCCAGCCCAAGAGACATCCTCAAGGCGTAAACCATCAAACCTCTGAATGTCAACAAGCTCAAGGTCGCCGATACGAAGCAGTCTATTGTTGACACCCTGGGAAACCTGCTTAGAGTCCACCACACTGAATGACCATGATGTGGAAGCAGCATGGACCACACTTCGTGAGATGGTGTACAGCACAGCCATGGAGTGTCTGGGACCCACAGCCAGGATGCACAAGGACTGCTTTGACGAGAACTGCACTGAAATCCAGCAGCTTCTAGAGGAAAAACATTGTGCTTTCAAAGCGCACATCGACGACCCACAGTCAACAGCAAAGAAACGACGCGCCGAGAGACATCCGCAGAAACATCCAGCAAAAGCTGCACCAGATGCAAGACTATTGGCTGAGCAACAAAGCTGATGAGATTCAGGGCTCTGCAGACAGGAGTGACATGAAAACTTCTATAATGGCTTGAGAGAAGTCTACAGCCCCACCACCTCGGGCTCATCTCCACTTTTTTAGTGCAGATGGATCAACGCCAATCACAGATAAAGAAAAGATGCTAGAAAGATGGGCTGTACATTCTGATAGCGTATTGAACCGCCGATCCACCATGAAAAATGAAGCCATCGATCGACTACCCCAAATTCCGATCGATGAGATGCTGGACGCCGTACCAACTTTGGAGGAGACTCAGAAAGCAATTCGTCTGTTATCCAGTGGCAAAGCGCTTGGCTCAGACGCAATCCCAGCTGAAGTCTACAAAGAGGGTTGGGCGGCTCTGGTGAAGAAACTCCGTCCGCTCCTTCAGATCATATGGAAGCACGAGACAGTTCCTCAAGACCTTAAAGATGCGTCCATCAATCATCTCTACAAACGAAAAGGAAACCGTCAGGTCTGTGATAAATATTGTGGAATCTCCCTGCTATCCATCGCAGGCAAGATCCTGACTAGACTTCTACTCAACCGGCTCATCATACATCTTGAGCAAGGTTTCCTACCTGAGAGTCAGTGTGGGCTTCCGGAAAGAACGTGGGATCATCGACATAGTGTTTGCTGCCAGACAGCTTCAAGAAAAGTGTCAGGAATACAATGTCGACCTTCACTCTACCTATGTTCATCTGACCAAAGCCTTTGACACTGTCAGCAGAGAGGGGCTTTGGAGGATTATGGCAAAGTACAGATGCCCCAGAAAGTTCATTGCCATCCTACGCCAACTTCACGACGGCATGCTGGCAAGAGTCCAAGACAAAGGCGAGACATCTGAACCGTTCCCAGTCTCAAATGGAATGAAGCAGAGTTGTGTTCTTGCTCCAACCCTGTTCAGCCTCATGTTCTCGGCTATGTTGACTGACGCATTCAGTGACGCAGAGATAGGCATCGTCATCAAGTACCGCACAGATGGATCCGTCTGCAATCTAAGGAGACTCAAAGCAAAAACCAAGGTCTCGACAGACACTGTCAGTGACTTGCTCTTCACGGACGACTGTGCCCTCAACGCTGTCTCAGAAGCCACAATGCAACACAGTGTGTTGACTAGTTCTCTGCTGCTTGCAACAACTTCGGCTGACAATCAGTACAAAAAAGACTGAAGTGAGTGATGCACCATCCAGCCCCTGGAAAGCCATACATTGAGCCAGTCATCACCATCATTGGACAGCAACTGAACGCGGTGGACAAGTTAACCTACCTAGGCAGCACTCTATCCAGAAACGTTGTCATCGACGATGAGGTGATGCTCAGCTCGTCAAAGCTAGTGCTGCTTTTGGCAGACTCCACAAGAACGTATGGAACAGGAGAGGTATCACCCTAGAGACCAAGATCAAGGTGTATCGGGCCATAGTCCTCACCACACTGCTCTATGGCTGTGAAACATGGGCAGCTTACCAGCGTCACGCCAGGAAACTGAACCATTTCCATACCACCTGCCTCAGAAGACTCATGGGCATTAAGTGGAAAGACAAGATTCCGGACTCTGAAGTCCTCACTTGTGCCTGCCTGCCTAGCATCTTCACCATCCTGATGCCACAGCTTCGCTGGGCAGCTCACGTAGTTCGCATGCCAGACCATCGGCTGCCAGTGAAAACAATTGTCTGGCGAACTACAAGAAGGCAAACGCTCTCATGGAGGCCAGAAAAGCGTTTCAAACGACAGCCCCAAGTCTTCCCTGAAGGCCTTCAACATCAGCCACACAACATGGGAGCAGACTGCCCAGGACAGAGACAGGGGTGGGCGAACAGTTGTCCGCAAAGGTGTAGAGACCTGAGAAGGCAACAGAATTGCTGCAGCTGAGCAGCGCAGGATGATCAGGAAGACCAGTGTCAACAGATCTCCAACTGCTGCCACCATCCCCTGTCCGTACTGTGATAGATCTTCCGGGCGCAGATTGGCCTGACCAGCCATCTACGCACTTACCGCTGATCCCAGGATGACTAGATGGTCTTCGTCGTCTCGATTAATTTTAAATCATTTCAATAGATTCTGTGTATACTTAATGACAGACTAGAGAACAAATTAACAGAGATAGTTGAAAGCATATCTTCCTTGCCAGGAGTAATTAGAAAGGCTCTAAGGAGAGCGCAGACTTCTGGCAATTTCGAATGAATATTGACAAGTGTGTCCATTACATGCCATCCTAGGCTTGACAAGCGTGTCCATAACATGTGCTTCTGGCTTAAATGATAAACGGAAGGCAGCAATGTATCAAGAGAAATGTTTTCCGTGTTGTTAACCTACAATGCAAACGCGTTCAAAAGTTCGAAAACATCAGGTCTTTTACTCTTTTACTGTCATCGAGAACACGAGCTTTAATCAAAAAGGCATGTGGAAAAGCGGAAACCTCCGCCAAAGGCGAACAGATTGTGGATCTGCCATTTGACACAGCTCTACACCACAGATACACAAACGGCTTGGTCATCAGGCTATGTGTATTGTTTCTACTAGGTTTTGTTACAATATGTGTTGTAGGTTTTGATAGTTGTACAAAACGCATCCTGGATCTACATTTTGAATCGTAATTACACCAACGTTTAATGGATTCGTCCTCGGGCCACAATCCATTTCCCCACAAAATTTCATTAAAACGGTTGAGTAGTTTCTCTTGGTAATCTTACTGACAGAAAGAAAGGCTAGCAGATGTGGATAACCTGCCCAGTGTTGACAATCAACATATAGTTTCCATTATTCGGATTAGTTTTGTTCCAAATCAATGGAATTTACCATAAAATATCATCATCATCATCAGCAGCAGCAGCAGCAGCAACAGCAGAAGCGGCAGCAGCAGCATCGTCGTCGTCATCATCATCATCATCATCATCATCATCATCATCTTCTTCTTCTTCTTCTTGGGAAATTGTTTTTGTTTTACCTGACACTTGGCAATATGAGATCTTCCACTCGACATTTTCATGATCTCGTTGACTCAGCCAGTAGAAGCGAAATAACTTGACACTAAGTGACGCACAGAAAACACGAGTCAATCCTTTATACGGAATACGCATTGTAAATGACGTTCTCCCTTCTTTTTATGTAGGTCAGCTTTCCTGTATGTTTGTTATTAGATAAAAAAAAAAAAACAAAAAAAAAAAAAAAAAACGGCTGTTAAAACTGACTTTGAAAAACTTTTTTTCTCGTCTCTCCATATCCAAAGCGCTGCCCAATGAGGTTTTGTTCTTAATTGTCCAACAGAACTCACCTCGTAATAATAGAAGATAACAATCTTGGTGAACAACACTTTTGTGTATGCCAGTTTTTTTTTTTTTTTTTTTTTTTTGCTTTCCAGACTTAAGAACAAATTACAAACAACGACATACATATATCATCATCATCATCATCATCATCATCATCATCATCATCATCATCGACATCATCAACACCATCACTTTGCTACTAACGTGATTAGTAGTACCATCATTGGCACTATTACTACCACCATAACTATTACTACTATTCTTACTACTGTTACCATTAAAATGATAATATCAGTCACTTAATAAACACCGTATGCGTTTCTTTTTTTTTGTTTTTTCTTTATCCTATCATTGGCAAATATAAACAAAAAAACAGTTAAATAGATAAAAAGAAAATGACAGAAACAAGCAAATAATTAATCAAATAGAGAAAGGAAAGCAACTGGCCGTTGTCATATTATTTGGAAACCTTGCGAGAGAAAATGCATTAATCCACTAAAAAAAAATATGGGAGCCACTGTGTAAGAAACTTTGTGAGTGACATTTGAAGACATGCAGCATACTTGTCTATTTCATATCCTGCTTTCAAATACACAGTGAAAACTTGAAATAATGGCAATCTTTTTTATATTTACATTTGTAAATATAGAATTTGGCACGTAACAGAATTAGGTCAAACGCTTTATCTCATCTAAAATCATTATCACAGCCAAAAAGGACAATATTTTCACTCAGCAGTAGATTCATAGTTTCACATTTTGTATTTATTTTATTTTGAAATTCTGCCAGAAAGTTTAAGCATGAGGGCAGTGCCAAAATAAGATGTTCAATTTTTTTTCTTTTTCTCTATTACGAAAAGAACTTTTTTTTTTTAATCTTCAAGTCCCATGTTTTTCAAAACAGTATTGGTTGCCAGTATCCTATTATTATTCTAACCTGAAACCATCTTAACTTAATATCTTTTATCTGTCAGATTTTCTGAAAAGTGTTAGCTCAATTAACATCCTTCGGTAATCTTTCATTCCATTTATTGCAAAACGTTGGCTCTAAAGTGTCTTGATTCAGTAAATCGTAATAAAGCGAGGCTCCCCTAGAAACTGAACGTATTACAGACACTCACTTTCTTCATAATATTCGACTCACTTTCTTCATAATATCTTATTTCTACTCCAGCATCTCTCAAATACTTTTTCACAGCACTAATGCAACCGTAATCTGTTTACAAAATCTGTATTGATGTATTGTATCAAAGGACTGGAAACTAAAAAATATCACCATTCTCGTCCAAAAGATTCCGTATACAGAATGCATCATTTTCTATACAGTTTTTTTTTTTTTTTTGGATAAAAATTCCATCTGCCCCCAATCCTCAAATTTCTGTTACAAAACAAAGGCTGTAAACAGAATTCTTCTGCAGCTTTGACACCAACAATCTCATCGATTTCTTTGTGTGCTTTGAATACATCTTTCCAGAAGTTATTTAACTTATTATGCCCAGACAAATCAGCACCTAATTTATTTATAATTTCAGCCTTGTAATATGAGAAGATTTTTATCCATCTATGGCTACTTGATGAGAGTTAACGAATCTAGGTTAGTTTTAATGCATTTATTTGTTTCCACATGTTTGGTATTCCTATCCCCCCCCATGCTGTCCACTTTTTACAGACGTTTTCCGATGAATTGTATATCTTTTTTTACCCCACACTAACTTAAAAGTAAGTTTCTGAATGTAATCAATTATTTAACATCCATAGATTTGTTAGTTTTGATATGATCAGGGATTTAATGCTGCTACTCTGCCAAGAGGTGTTATCTGCCTTTTTATTCAAGTTTTGTACAATATGTTTATCTCTGCAAGTTTTCTTCGAGATTCATGATTTCACTGTTTTTTGTTTTTTTAAAAATCATTTGTAAACCAAATACCCAAAATTTCGAATTTTGGAGGTTTCCATTTTATATTTAGATGTGGGATATACTTAACGGGCGAGTGTCCTTTACTTCCTAACCATACTGCATTCGTTTTTTTTGCGCATTTAGTAAGAGTCCAGGTACTCTTCCAAATTTTTAAAGTATCATAATCGATTCTTCGAAAACTTTTCGATCGCGTTCTTGTAAAAGTTCAGTATCGTCTGCATACTTTGATATTTTATTCTCAGTATTAACATTTTAATTCCTTTTACGTCTTAATTTTGTCTAATCATAATGCTAAGATTTCAACACAAATAACAAATAAATATAGTGAGATTGGATCCCCTTGGCAACATCCTCTCTCAACAGGGAACCAACCGGCTAGTTTCCCATTAACTGAAACAGTTGACTTAAAATTTGTGTAGAATGTTATTATTCATTTACGGAAACTTGGACCAAAACGAAAGGCATGTAATATCTTAAACATGAAATCATGGCTTACCACTGTCAAATGCGTTTTCAAAGTGTAAACATAAAAGTAGTCCAGGTTTATTGGATACAATCATATAATCAAGTGTGTCATAAGTAAACGAATGTTATCTCCCAGATATCTATTTGGGATAAAACCAGTCTAGTCTTCATTGATGAGAGAGGGAAGCACACATTTTAATCGGTTGGCTATACATGTAGATCCTATTTTATACACAGTATTCAAAAGTGAAATTGGTCTTCAATTTTTTATTCGGTCTTTGGGCTTGTCACCCTTTCAAATACATATGAAAATGTCTTTTTTTTTTGCATCGAAGATAGTTCATGTCTATCAAATCCATCGTTAAGCGCTCTCACAACATATGGACCAAGCAGTAACCAGAAAAATTTGAAGAAATCTGCTGTGAAGCCATCGCTAGCAGGACGTTTCGTATTATACATGTGTTTAAGGGCAACACCGGGTTCTTCCAAAGTAATTTTGCCCGCCTCTTTGGAGGAGTTATCTGATTTTCAGTTAATACTGGTAAATTATTCATTAGAGCTTGAATTTCACAAGATTCGATATCTCTTTTAGAATATAATTTTTGATAGAACTTATAACTTCTTCGGCAATTTCATCACTATCATTTCAAAGTGGATCCATTATCCAACGTTAGTTTTGTAATATTTCTACAAACGTAATTTCGCTTTTCATTTCCATAAAAATAGTTCGTTATTTTTTTTCCTCTTCTGCGACCCATGTCATCCTTGAACGCAGCAACACACCATCCATCTTCTTTTCCCGAAATGTAATCAACTCTTGTTTCAAGTTCAAGTCTTTCTTCTTCAGATAATGCCACTTTCCTTTCAAGTAAAAAAAATTACTTTCGATATACTTCTGTTTTATTGCGTCCTTCCGTTTCTTCATCGTTGCGCATGTTATAGTTTTGCCTATAATTTTCATAAGAGGTGTGTCCAAAAAAAGTTGATCAGAAACAACAAACTGGATTTCCGATTTAGGAATCTGGACCAACCCACAGCGACAATGTGGTGGAGCTGCATATTCCTCAATGATTGTTTGAAGTACCTGGTTTATGTCTTCTATGTATTAGTATCTTTCAATAATGAATTACTGAATTTCCACAATAGATTTCTCCTTATCTCTTTACCTTGCTCTCAATTTACTCAAATTAAAGAGTGGTCAGATCGATATCCTGGTAGAATATCTGCGTCTGTTACATGATTACATAACCAGTCGGAAATAAGAAAGAAATCTGAACGACTCTGCTGACATGAGTTATTTCTCCTCCAAGTATACCTTCCTAATTGTGGATTTAAATAACGCCAGATGTCAGTTAAATCTAGGCTGTCTGTCATGTTTTCTTTTTGCTCTTGTGCTTTAGGATTATTGTTATGTCTATAATTTTAACAGTCCAAGGAGTATCACGTACCAAATTCCAATCACCTCCGATAATGACATTTTCAGCTCCAACTTCCCTAATGTGTTCTTCCAACTCTA
>JADBJO010002095.1:312500-315000 GCA_016801955.1 Conus betulinus
GATTATCAAAATTTACGCTCATCAGCATAACCATACGACATATACACATCAAATTTGCGCAATAACATAATCCTACCCTGAATCAAACAATTCAACATGTAATATTCAACACCCTCTCCATGCACACCTCCCTTCCCCTACCCCCACATTTTTACACAGGCGAACAGGAACACAACACAGACAAGGAGCAGGGCGATGGAGAGTGCTGATGGGGGAACGCGAGCGCCGCCCGAGAATTTAGTGGACTCCGCACGCGCCTGGATGCACGCCGCGCGCTCACGACCAAGACTTGACAAAACAAACACGTAGGTGGGATCTACGGCGCCGTAGCAAGCGCAAATATACTGTAAAAACAAACAAAAAAAAAACAAATAAAAAAACTACCATGGGAGAAGATTTAGGCTCGCCTACAGACTTCACACACATATCATTGAACTGCGGGGTATTCACATAACCGGGCCAATTGTGCAGTCATGTCTCTCAGTCAAAAACGAAAAGGGGGAGAAGAAAAGAAAAGAAAAAAAAAACCTTTACATTGACTATGGCTTGATACCAAGCCGTACTATGATGGAACCAAAACCACTTTGGTCCCCAGGACTCCAAGAAGAATAAACGGACTTACAATTCACAATATCTGGGGTTTTATAAGAATAACGCGCATTTTATATTGATATGAAACTATACACGCCCAATCATCTGCTAAGGGCTATGACCAGAACCTCAAATTTCCAGACCTCCGACGAAAAATACACATTCTAAACAAAAACAACAAACCATACGGAACAATACTATACCAGCAGTTTGTGAGCGCGGGAATGAGAGGGTAGGGTGGGACACCCAGTGTCTCCTGTCTCGACCCAGGCGAAAGGGCAGGCAGGCTGGCACCAAAACGTACGTCACAATGAAGTGACCAGGAACTCTTCAGGATCCCTACCAAAGGGGTTCGCCAAACTAGGAATGGTTTCAAGAAACTTGTCTAGACTGAGGATCGTGGTCCTCTGAAATCCTTTCCCTATCTTTCTCTCAGACTCCACAAACCAAACCGAAAACCTACAGCTGAGCAGTTCACACATGCAGTCAGTCACGCAACTGAAGAAACACAGAGGAAATCCTTCTCATATCCCCCCCCCCCTCCCTTTCTTTCGCCGACTATCCGTTTAATTCACTATTCACTTTTACTGCGGAGTGGCCGTGCCACCACAGGCTAGAGAGGATAATCCACTGACAGGAAGTAGCTCAATGAATAGTTCAGATTCTTCCATTTGTCAACTGATGGTCTTTTTATTCATGTCATATTCATTGAGCCTCCCTCCGTCAGTGTAAATCACCCTCCCCAATCCCGCAGCCACGCAGCAACTGTCTGTATAATATTGGGTTCTGGACAGAGGACAATTTCAAAACAAAAAAGGGTAAAAAGAACTGAAATCATTTTAAACTGACCATATGCAATGAAATCATTATGATGAATATCTACTGCCTGTATAATATTGGGTTCTGGACAGAGGACAATTTCAAAACAAAAAAGGGTAATAAGAACTAAAATCATTTGAAACCAACCATATGCAATGAAATCATTATGATAAACATCACAACAGCAACACAATAATGACACCAACAACAGCAATAACTAAAACGATAGCGATGACAGTAACAATCATCATCACCATCACCATCACACCACCATCATCATCATCAGAATCATCACCATCATCGCCATCATCATTACAACAATTTTTGTCAAAATGGCGCGGGTGTTAAATCACTAATAAACCAGCCACAATCCTCTATTGTAAATAACATTATTCACGAATCATCTGTCAGCAATTTCCATATTTATTCGGAACAGATTAAAACAATGAATTGTTGTTTGTTGAAGAGATGGTGGAAGAGAGAGAGAGAGAGAGAGAGAGAGAGAGAGAGAGAGAGAGAGAGAGAGAGAGAGAGAGAGAGAGAGAGAATTTTCTCAAAATGACAATGCACAAAACATAGATCATCGCGCCCACATCGAACACAATATGCATAATATACCGTAAACCGTTCACAACAGGCTACAAGTAATACAAATTCCAGTTTCCCTTTGACATGGTCATAGTTCTGTGGGAATAATGTAGGGCCAGACAGAAACAAAGATCGGAGTGGGGACGCGACAGCAAGGGCTTGGGAGGCACATAAAATAATATATAATTTGCGAAAGGATGATAGAAATTTCTTATGCCAGCATTCAAAACATCTCACAGACTCGGTGACTATTTCCAAAGCACATACAGAGAGAGAGAGAGAGAGAGAGAGAGAGAGAGAGAGAGAGAGAGAGAGAGAGAGAGAGAGAGAGAGAGAGAGAGAGAGAGAGAGAGACACACACACACACACACACACACACACACACACACACACACACACACGAAACACACACACACACACACACACACACACACACACACACACACACACACACACACACACACTCCTACGCATGTAACGGTTGACCTCCCCCAAATAGCTT
>JADBJO010002095.1:320000-330000 GCA_016801955.1 Conus betulinus
CTTAATGACTCGCGCACTAACCACTGAGCCACAGGGACACCTGATATTTGTAGGAAAGTTAAGCCTTATGAAGTTCACTTTTGTTCCTCCTTGACCAGATCCAACTTGAACACCTCTCTGCCGCTTCTGCCATTGCTTTCAGGGCTTTGTTTTTTCCCTCCCTGCAACTGAGAGCTGTTTCATGAGGCTGTATGCAGACGTTCCCACAAACCCCCTAGCTCCAATTTCTGCAGTGAGGACTTTGACCTGATGCCTTTCTCTCCTCAGGCTGTTTGCCAGATCAGCATACTTTTCAGTCTTGTAGATCTGAGCTGCCTCATTCTGTTCTCATATGGCACCGTGAGCTCGATCATGATCAGCTGCTTGGTTGACTGAGAGTGTAATACTATGTCTGGTCTCATGCCACTCTTGCTGATAATCTCTGGGTGACTATTCCATTCTGGGAGGTCTGCTGTGCACTCCCAGTCATCTGCCCCGTCCAGCAGACTCTGCCTGCATGTTCCGAGTGGCACTGTTGTTCTTGGCCATGATTCGCTGCCTCCTGCCGTGAAGAATGTTGCGGGTGCTTTTGGAGTCCTGATTTTCCCTTTTGTGGTGTTGGTACTAGCCCAGACTACTTGTACAATCTCTTTGAGCACTTGGTTGTGCCTCCATGTGTACCTTCCTTGAGCCAGGGCTACTTTACATGAGCTTAGGACATGCTCCACTGTTGTTTTTCATGGCAAAGGGGGCATGAAGGATCGTCTGTTTTTCCCCACTTCACCAGGTTTGCATTTGAAGGCAGAAGGTCATATGCAGATCTGAGAATGAAGCTGATCTGAGAGGGGCCATGTGCCAAATGTCATTCCAAGTGAGACTTCTTTGGAGTGCATTCTCCCACGTTGTCCATTGCCCTTGCTGGCTCTGCTGGACTGCTTTTTGGAGTCTTTGTTGGTCTTCTTCTTTTCTCATCTCCTGAATCATCATGTCTCTTTTGGCTTTCCTTTGGCCTTTGACCACCATTCAGTTTTGGTCACCCCAGTCCTTGTCTGTTGGTCTGTGTGTGTCCTGTTATTTCTCTGATCTTGAGACTTTCTTTTGCAGAATCCATCGCCTCTTGAACTTTCCATTTTCTGCTGTCTTCAGCTGGGGCTTGATTGCTTCAACCACCTTGTCTCCTGAGTCTCCAGCATGCTTTGAAGTCTGATCTTCCCTGCTTTATATTCCTCCAGGATGGATTTCAGTGTGGTAGTTTCAGCTTTGCTTGGCGACAGTATAGCGCTATGTGTCAGTCAGACAGGGTGGGACACCAAGCCATTTCCTTGTGAACTTGTTGATTTTGGATTCCATTGCCTCCACTATGCTGGTGCAGATGTCGTATATCATCAGAGGCCATAGGAGCTTTGGTATCAGCATGAACTGCAGACACCAGACCTTGTATTTGCCAGGGAGCCCACACTGGTCAATGGTCTCCAAGCCTTCTTCCGACATCTGTTTGGTTTCTTTTGCTCTTCGTGTGTCTTTCAGCGTATCATCATACCATCTTCCAAGGCTCTTGACTGCTCTCTCTGTTACTGTTGGAATGGTCTGGTTGGCAACACTGAAGACCACAGATTCGGCCACTTTTCCTTTCCTCAGTGAGAGACTCCGTGATTTCTTTGGCTTGAACTTCATTCTGGATGAGGCAACTATGTCGTCCAGCCTCTCCAGCACGTGACGTGTCTCGTCTTCTCTGGATGAAATCACTGTAGTGTCATCCATGAAGGCCTTGAGAGGGGGCATCTTGTATCCATCGCCCAAGGTCTGTTTGTCTTGCGTTGCTTGTTGCTGCTTTCAAGATGACTTCCATTGCCAACACGAACAGTATTGGGGAAATGGCACAGCCCATTGCAATGCCCACTTCCAAGTTGATCCAATCTGTTGTGTGTACTCCTTGGTAGAGAACCGCATTGAGAAGCCATTGAAGTACTTCTTGAGCATGTCGCGGATGTTCTTTGGCACATGGTACATCTTAAGAGCCAACTGTATCATCTCATGGGGTACAGATCCATATGCGTTTGCCAGGTCGAGCCACACTACGTCCAGGTCTCTCTCTTTTCTGTTTTTGCTCTTTGGATTGCGTCCCAGATCATTGTGGCGTGTTCTACACAGCCAGCCACGCCTGGAATGCCACCTTTCTGGACTGACACATCCAAGTACTTGTTTTCCATGAGGTACTTGGTCAGCCTTGCTGCCATGACAGAGAAGAAGATTTTCCCTTCGACGTTCAGTAGTGATATTGGCCTGAACTGGCTGATGTCACTTGAGTTTTGCTCTTTGGGGATGTACACACCATCTGCCGTCATCCACTGGCCGCTGATCTTCTGATTTCTCAAGATGATCGCAGCAGCCTGTGGAGCTACTCAGCACCTTGGGACATTTTGTACAGCTGGTAAGGTACTCCGTTTGGCCCTGGTGATGATTTGGCTCTGGCTTTGTCGACCACCTTCTTGATTTCCGCCAACGTTGGAGGCTTGTCATCGAACTGTTCCTCAGGGTTGGTTGGCCACACCAGACCTTGAATGTCGAGTGGTGCTTTGCTCTGTGAGTCAGAGTTTGTTTTTCTCAGATGCTGCTCAAGAACTCCTTTGTCCACACTTAGGGTCCCAGATTTTGGGCTGCTCGAACAGAGTTCTGGCAAACTGGAAGGGGTCTCTGAAGAAACGCTCTTGTGTCTTCTTCTTTTTGCTTTTCCTCTTCCTCGCAGATTCCGCTTTGCTGAGGGCGCTGTGTTTTGCTTTCAGGTCTTCCCAGAGTTTTTCCAAGCCTTGTTTTTCAGCTGGCAGAGCAGTCTTCATTTGCTTCTTGAGGTTTTTCTTTTGGACCCTGATCTTGTCCATCTCTTCTTGGCGTCTGGATTTCTTTGGAGGTGTTTTCTCTTTGGGTAGTTTTGCTCCATAGGCGTCTCTACATGTGGCATACACAATGTCCCCATATGTGGCTAGTTTGTGTTCCAGGGTGCTTTTCCCTATCAGTGCATCGAGTCTTTGGACGATTTTTGCATCCAGTTTCTCCCAATCTTCAGTCTCGTTTGCTCGTGGCAGGTTGAGTTTCAGGCGCCTGGCATCGAGGGCCTGTGCAAATTCCTCATCCGAACCAACAGCGTGGATGTCCTGGCACTGTGGTTTAAATCCTGGCCTTGGTCTTCTGACGTCTTATCTGCTGATGCAGTGCGCTGCTGCTCATTCAGATGAGTCTTCACACATCCCATCTTTGTTCTGTGGATCTTCATGCCACGGGTGGTAGCGAAACGCTTTCCACAGACACATGGATATTCCATTTGGTCCATGTTCGTAGTCCGTTTGGGATTTGCAGTCGTGATTGGTTGAGCACCGATGGATTCATCATTCTCTCCCCCTTTCGTGAATCCTGGGAGCATCTAAACAAACTATAGTGCTTTCAAATTTCAAAAGCTTATTTTTCAACTATACAAAAAGGAATGTGATTAAGATTGAGCGAGACGGTGAGCCTGAAATTTTTTTTATCGAATGTCTGTATAAATTTTATGTAAGGCTTCAGTTATGTAAGCATGAAGAGACTTCGAGCCAGCTTGTTAACAGGACTGCCACTTCAGTTCTTCGTCTACAAGCGCTACCATGACTCGGTTCTTTTGCAATATTTACATGTTGTTCCCATCTATAGTCAGACTGAGACTTAGAGTTTCTGTTTGGTGATTCTGTCTAGGAGTAATTGCCGTGCTTTTCGTCCTTTTCACGTGAACTGTTATGAACTTGTTATTGCACCACTCCCAGACATCGTTTCAATCTTGCTGTGGAACGTTTTAGACTGCCGATAAGTCCGCTGCGCCAGAATAGAAACTAGTGTCATCAGCGAAAATGTCACACAAGACACTTGGGTGTGAAAATGATCATGGGAGATCACTGATAAACAAACAGGATAGTAACGGCGCTTAGACAGAAATTTACGGCACTCGAGATTTTGTAATCTTTGTCTATGAGAAGCCACTATTGGTAGAGATAAGATGAGGGACATAGAGCACTTCACTAATGGAATGATTAAAAAAAAAAAAATCCATACACGATACAGGCTAATCCAATTTGAAAGAGATGTGACGTCTTCCACCCCTTGACAAGGAAAAACTCTAATCAATTTGTTTATGCTTTACATGACATTTATGTTGAGCCAAACATGGGAAGGTATCTTTAGCAGAATGAGAACATCTGTATATTTGTATATTGGAGATTCTACATCTAGTATAAAGGGAATTGGCATATTGCTTATGTATAAATTTGAGTTCAAAATAGAATTTGCCATCAAGGATGACTCTGGAAAATTGATTAGTTTTCAGATTTGTTTAAGTGTAGTAGCGGATCAAAATATGGAGTGCACACAGGATTTTTACAGTCGGATACAAAATATTAAAGAACTAAATGCAATGTTATACTTGCTTTATTAGTTTTTTAATTGATACCCTAATCATATAATAGCTTATCATAAGTAAAGTTAAGTAAAGGATCCTAAAGCAAAGAAAAATGTCAAAAACTGGATAGATAGTTAAGACCTGGGTGGTGTATGGCGAGAATTTCATCCAGAGTGTTTACTATTTACAAAGAGAATAACCAACCCTTTTTAACAGGCTAGACTCAACGCCTTTCTGCTCTGAGACACAGTTGTTATATTTGTAAATTATGTTGATATTGAATAGAGCTATTATCAGATCAGAAGACGACATTTCAATATTACTAAGATTTAATGAAAACTTAAAAACATTCTGATATTTCGAAAGGCAGTTCAACTTTATTCAAAGACAAATCTTATCTAAACAAATTGAATCCTGATTCCTACTCATGAAGATAAAGATTAAAGACCACTTGAACTTTTGAACGTGGTGTACAAAATCTAAGCACCAACCACTGCAAAGTGCAGAAAAATATATTGCCAAAGATACCTTTGAATGCACTGTATAAAATCGAATCGTCCTTAACTGCAAAAGTGCTGAAAATATATTCCCAAAATGATTTATGAAGAGATTCTTCGGCGATAAGGTGAAGGTGAAGAAACTAGGAACATGAAATTTAAGAAATATATGATAACTAGAAACCCTTCACTAGCTGCATGAGAGAACCATTCGAATCCCTCTCGTAGACAGATCTATTTGTATTGCCTGCTCCTAGGCCTTTCGTCCGCTGGATCGGACTCATCAGGGAGACATAGCTGACTGTGTCTGTGCTCTTGGCGTCAAATAGACACACCACAGTCCATAATTCTGTGGTGTTCTCACCACCAAGAGTTCAAAAAAGAATCGAACAGCACCCCCAAATCAGCCAGCGAAGGGTAGTAAAAAAAAAAAAACGAAAGCGTGGAGAGGAAAAAAGTTGCTGAAACCAAAAACATTATGCAAACAGTATATAAAGTGTAGGAGACAATAGTGTGCGTATATACGCGAGTGTTGTTTTCATATATATATATATATATATATATATATATAATAAAACAATAAATTCCAATGATAAGTACCGAGCACCATTCCAGCAACCTACAGAGCAGATAGGTGTTGCAATGACTGCAAGAAATATTGGATTATAAACAAAGCTTGTCCTTATGTCTCAGATTGTAGAAATACGGGGGTGATAAGCCTTCATATCTGCAGTGGTAGATGATTCTGCTTAACTGACAGTGTGTGCTTGAGTGGGTGAATGGGGAATAATAAATGCTTCTCAAAATGAACCTTCAGCAAGCTTATAGTCTCCGAAGCGGGAGACCATCTCCAATGGGGAGGAAGCTCACTAACGTATAACTCCTGGTCAGATACCGATATTTCGAAACCTGATTGTTTTCTCCTCAGTGACCGCAGAAAGTGGTAATTTGACTCCTGTGCCTTTTCGGTTTTAAGAAGAATGCTATACCAGAAAAAGGCTTGTGTGCAATACCGCAGTATGTTTGTTGAGTTTTGAAAAAGCTAACCAAAGGTGCCACCTAAGAAGCAAAAGAAAATCATGAAAGAGCAAAACAAGCTACATTTTCTTGTGAAAAGTAGAAAATATAAAAAGATAACCTCTTAAGACACAAGTGCTGAGGGCCAGTTCTTGGAATGAATCCACAAGGGACTAAATTACAATAAAACAATAAATTCCAAGGATAAGTACCGAGCACCATTCCAGCAACTTACAGAGCAGCTAGGTGTTACAATGACTACAAGAAATACTGGATTATAAACAAAGCTTGCTCTTATGTCTCAGATTGTAGAAATAGGGGGGTGATAAGCCTATATACATACATACATATATATATAATGAACAATTAAATTGTGGGAAAAAAAACAAGTGCAGGTTAACAATTCTTCCATCATTATAGTAATGATTTGGGAAAGATTAGAAATTGAGAGAAAAAAAAAAAAATTGAATGAAATAAATGGGAAAATGTATATCATAAATATGAAAACCCCTTCACTAGCTGCATGAGGAAACTATCGCAATTCCTCCCGAAGACAGATCTATATGTGTCGCCTGCTCTATATGTGTCGCCTGCTCCGAAGCCTTTCGTTCGCTGGATCGGACTCATCAGGGAGACACGGCTGATTGTGTTTGTGCTCTTGGCGTCAGATAGAGACACACCACAGTCCATAATTCTGTGGTGTTCCGACCGCCAAGGGTTCGAAAAAGAATGCAACAGCACCCCCCAAAGCAGCCAGCGAAAGGTAGTAGAATTAAACAAAACGAAAGTGTGAGAGGAAAAAAGTTGTTGAAAACTAAAAACATTACGCAAACAGTATAAAATGTAAAGGGACAATCTTTGAGCCTATGCTTGGATCCATTTAAAGGATGCAAGGGAGATCAAAAGATACGGAACAGTCTGAGTGGTCAGCTCTGCTGTTCAATAACCCAAGCATTGTCAGCGGCTCAGAATTGTGCAGCAGAACAACCTTTCCTTGGATCTCATAAGAGATGCAATCACCCACTGATTGACCAAACAGTATAATGCTGAACAATTAAGTAGTGGGGGAAAACAAGTGCAGGTTAACAATTCTTCCATCATTATAGTAATGATTTGGCATATATATGTTAGCAATAACAGACATGCAGATATTCAGGAAATAAGAGTGAAAGATAATGAATGTAGCTTTCACGTGTGTGTGTGTGTGTGTGTGTGTGTGTGTGTGTGTGTGTGTGTGTGTGTGTGTGTGTGTGCGCGCGCGCGTGTGTGTGTTGTTAAAGAAGAGGAAATGGAGGGTGAGGCAAAAATCATTATCGATGATCTCCAGGTTGTCTACTATTACAGGTGTATATTGTCTGTACTATCTCTTGGACTTCGTCGGATGTAGCAGTCTACGAATTATATGAGCATACGTCAGTGGACTGTTACTGTCCGGCTCAGTATGCGATGATACGGACCGAGGATGACCTCCTAAACAGATGTTAGATGTCAGTGTGCGCTTTTCTCAGAGTTATCAATGTATGTGATATCTGTCATGTTGTCTCGCTGTAATGGAGATTGAACATTTTCCTCAAGACCCTGTCCCATTCTCTTATTCCTCAGCCAATTGATTTTTAACTAGTTTTCTGTCTGATTCGTTACTTGTCTAATGTCCTTTTGATAGAGACTGTAATTATTTTGTCATCTCGGTCTTGCATACAAGAAAAGATTTACTTCTTCCCGTGGAATGATCATGATATCACAAAGAAATGTCTAACTCAATATGTGACAGATAACTTCGACGACATTACTACACGAACGCACTAAAATCTCTCTCACTGCGTTTCCACAGAACCTCTCCATTTCTTTTACCACACCGTCCACATTCTCACACAGTTCTTCACAATACATTTGTTTTCTTGTGTACAAAATATGATGCACCCAAAGCTACAGATTACCACTTATTGTTGCAGATATGATACAAGATTATACCCGCGTTGGTCATCATAACAGCAACACCAAGGTTCGTTTTGTCCACGCCCGTGTTTTGTAGTCCACAGGAAGCAGTCAATAGTAAGTCTTCATGATGCAGGTCACGAAGATAGGTATGATTGCCAAACCGCTGCAGTGATAATCAGTGGTGTCTACTTTGATCAAGCATGTGCAAGACATTATTTTAGTGGATGAACGTGATTCTTTACTGTCTGCTCCAGACAATGGTTCTGTGTTTCAGCACTGTCACTGGTTTTACCTGTGTCAGGTGCACCATTCATTGACAGTGCAGAAAACATGTTTCTGGTAGTGCTATAGAAGTCTTTTGTCTGTTTTAAAGTAACCATACATGGCCAGCCTGATCGACGCCATTTACAGCCAACAAAAAAATTGTGGAAAGTAATTTTACTTGAATCTCATAGAACAGAAATCCCCCCCCCCCCCCTCCCCCGTGGTTCACCAGGGAATAATCTCTAATGTGATAGTCGTTTAGGTAATAGGTCAAGATGAACTCAACCCACAGTTAAAACACTTTACCATAAATCATGTTTCAAAGTAGACGACACGGTGGCGACTGGGGGTGAGAGGTTAACAGGGAGATGGTTTTTAGGGAAACAGGGGCAGTTAAGTGAAAATATTAAACCCTTCGCAGGAGAAAGCCCGGGACTTAAGTGGATTACTAGGGTACATGTTTCTGGACCATATCACCAAGTTTGTGATACAGGTGGATTTATTCAGTACAATAAGTTTCAGCGTTAAGTTACAAAGGAGACCTAGGTCACAGTCATTTTCTAGACCAACATGGTATTTGATGTATTGCCCCACTATAACGTTGACAGCCATTAGTAAACAGGTGGAACATGTGATTTGGCGGTGACTGGCAACTGGGTAGTGTGAAAGAGGAAGAAAATGGATCCACGCGACGGCTGTCAGTTTGGACGACTCGCTTCAACTTGTTATAAACCAAAAAAGGAGTGCAGCAGGTGTTGGGTGTCAGGGTCTACCAGAGGATTAACCTGAGACAGAATAAGACACTAGGAAAACTTGAGTGCACCTGGAATTAGTTAGTAAACAGGAACAAAATGACGCAAGGATAGAAGATAATTATAGCAAAAGAAAGAATAAAAAGAAAGGAAATAATAGAAAGAGATGGATGAATGGAAACACAAGAGGATGATGATTAGAAACTTGCATTATCCAACCATCTGATGCTGCAATAAAACACGCCCTGAACATCCAAAACCATTCCTCTGATTATCCTACAATTTTCCAAAGATCACAAGCGCAAGTTCCGCTTTGCACAAGCAGAACAATGTGAACTGTCAGACATTATACGCGAAATGCAGGCACATGATATACTGGAAGGAAGGGTGCGTTCAGAAGGGGCATTCAAGTAAACACTGTGTCTCTTTTGTGACGCTAGCACATCTTTCATGGCTCTTTTTCAAGGTCTACTCTCGAGACTGGTAACAGTGGGTTGAAAACAGACCTGCATGTCATGGAACTATAGTACAGAGTTCATTTCGTGAAAAAAAGAAATTGCCGTACGAATTCAATGAATAAGAAAAATGCTTTTGATTGCCTGTTCAAACCCAGAGCCATGGTAAAAAAAATGACGTCATTTGTGGGGCTGCCTGCACTCTTCGAACGTTAATATAATGAATGAAGTTTTAGTTAGAAGTAGGGATATGTTCATTATTCAATGTGTCACCAATGGTGTTTCAGTCCTATACAGTTGCTACAGACTAATGTCAGATTTAAAGCACTGGCCTTTTGTCTGATATTGTCGAGAATACGTCTTGTTGAAAGGAAGGGAAACGACACTAACAACGACGTAGTTTTTGCATTTTCTCAATTCTACAGTGTCTTAGTCTTTGCCAGGAGCACAGACACAATCAGACGTGTCTCCCTGATGAGTCCGATCCAGCGGACGAAAGGCCTAGGAGCAGGAAATACAAATAGATCTGCCTTCAAGAGGGATTACGATGGTTCCCTCATGCAGCTAGTGATGAATTTTCGTATTTATAATATATTTTCTTAATTTTATGTTCCCATTTTCTTCATCTTCACCCCCCCCCCCCCCCCCCCCCCTTAAGTTCAAATTTTTGCCAAGTCA
>JADBJO010002095.1:337500-343085 GCA_016801955.1 Conus betulinus
GGAATCCAAGAAAAGTTACAGATATGGCATTGGTGTTCGCATCCTTTTCTCTTTTCACAAGGTACGTTTCATACAAGCAGACTCTCTCTCTCTCTCTCTCTCTCTCTCTCTCTCTCTCTCTCTCTCTCTCTTTTCGTGCTCATACAAATAATGACTATGAAGTACCTCAGCAAGTTATTGAAGAAGAAATTTTTGTTCAAGATTTAGACGTAGAGATATCTGATAATGAAATAAAGTTCAGCTATAAGAAAATTGAAATCAGGTAAATCATCAGGATCAGACGAAATTCCTCCAGAATTCTTGAAAACAATAGAACATAAGATAATTCCATTCTTAGCAAAATTATTCAATAAGTTGTTCCAAGTCAGTTACTTCCCTTTAGAATGGTCCCGAGCAGTTATAGTCCCATTACACAAGAAAGGCAACAAACAGAACCCCGAAAATTACAGAGGAATGTCACTATTGTGCATATTAAGCAAAATTTTCACGGCAATATTAAATAACAGACTTTTCAACTAGGCCGAAGAGGAAAACAAAATAAGCAGAGAACAAGCAGGATTTAGGAAATGTTTCTCTACGATAGATATATTTTTACATTAATAACTATGATAAATAACTGCTAATATGGCAGACGCAGGAGTACATAGCATTCATCGGTTACCAAAAAGCTTTCGATACTGTCAAAAGAGACAAACTGTGGACAATTCTAAGTAAACCTAAAATATCAACAAAAATGCTTAACATGTTGAAAGGTATTTATAGGAACGTGCAAGCATGCGTAAGACACGGTGCGATCTTAACGGAATTCTTTGAGTGCCCAGTTGGAGTGAAACAAGGTTGCCTGCTGTCGCCTCTGATTTTCTCTTTACTAATAACGGAAGTAGCGAATAATGTTACAATGAAAGGAAGACAGGGATACCAATTTCTACCTGGAACAGAGGAAATCTTTACCTTATCATTTGCAGACGACAAAGCCCTAATTTCCGTAAATCCACCCGGCCTACAAAATCAGATAAAAAAATTTACAAGAAGCTTCAGATTCTTTAGGTTTAACAGTTAACCTACACAAAACTAAAATAATGGTCTTCAGAAAATATGATTACCTAGGCAAAGCAGAAAAATGGGTATAACAAAGGTCAAGAAATTGAAGTAGTGAATAGTTACAAATATTTAGGCTTCATCTTGACAACTAAACTTTCGTATACATTTCACTCTCGGAATATGCGGGAAGAGCGAAAGGTAAGATTATAGAAATAATGAAAACAATGTACAGCTTAGGAAACATGGATTTAGATATATATTTTAAATTGTTTGACACACAAGTTAAGCCCATACTCTTGTATTCAGCAGAAGCATGGGGATTAATCCGCTACAAAGCCATAGAAAACATTCATTTATTTGCATGTAAGAAATATTTAGGAGTAGGAAAGAAAACACCAAATAATTTAGTTTATGGGGAGTTGGGAAGATATCCAATAAATATTGATAGCACAATAAGAGCAATTCGATACTGATTCAGACTTATTAAAATGTCACTTGACTGAATACCAAAACAAGCATATGGAAAAGAGAAGACAGAAATAAACAAACCTCAGAACTGGGCTTTAGAGATAAAACACTGTCTAGATATATATGGCTTTTCTGAAGTTTGGACGAATGAAGGAGTAGGTGATGAATATAGGTTCGTTTTAGTACTAAAACAAAGAATAATAGACTGCTACAAACAGAACTGGCACAATAAGTTAGAGAATAACGAACGCTTTTTAACGTATCTTTCCGTTAAAACTCTACATCAAACCGAGGAATACCTAAGTGTAATTACTATAGCCAAGTTTAGGAAAGCGCTAACTAGACTACGTCTGGGGAATATGATTTGCATGTAAACAAGAAATACATAGACAATTAAGCGATTACAACATGCCCCTTTTGTCCAGTAGTGGAAACTGAATTACACTTTTTAACAGCTTGTCCTTGTTATAGAAAACTGAAAGATAAATACATTTACAAACATTTTAGAAATATCAATACAATCACATTACGAAGCCTGGTAGAAAATGATAATGCTGAAATTACACAGGACGTTGCTATGTATGTGTTCTATGCGTTAAAACATAGAGAATCTCAGCTGTAGTAACATTATCATAATAATTGCTAATGATGATCAAGATACACATAATTAACCTTTGGGCAATCGGCACTAATTCGGTTGGTCCACATAATTTTTATTAAGGGACGTCCCTTGAGATGTTTTAAATAGTGGTGCTGGAAAGTGATGTTTGTAATATGATTTGAATATGTTTAATTAAGATCTGCAGGAATGCGTGTATGATATGCGGTAGTGTCAGAAAGACATGATTATACTTCAAAGGACTAAAGGAAAGTCATAAAAAAGTCCATCGCTATGTGCTTGCATACTAACAGTAATACTGAGCAAATAATGGCAAATGGAACATGTTTGTATTAGGATTGGTGCCTTTTATACTGAGAAAATTGTCATCATATAGAGGCTGGTCACAAAAATTATTACATAATAATTAGTCTTGGCCGGCCTTGTATACGTGGGATTTGATTGTTAGGCAAAATAGACATTGTGTTGACTGAAACAAAATGTTAGTTACTGTTTTGGTTATGTTGAATTTGAAAAATTGCAATTGGTTTTGTACGCGATATGTTCCAGTAAAGATGTACGATTGCCTTAGAATGGTTTAATTGTAGGGAAGGTTGTGTCATCATATACAGATATGTTGGGTCGACCGATTGCCTTAGAATGGTTTAATTGTAGGGAAGGTTGTGTCATCATATACAGATATGTTGGGTCGACCGACCCCTACTATCCCTGTACTATTATGTAATTAATTAATAATTGGTCAAAACACCAAATTTTCCGAATGTATATTCAGATGAGTAGTAAAGGTTTCATGAACCATGTATGTAAACTGACGTAATTGTCAAACTATAAATTTCACATTGCGTGACGTATGTGGACATACTCTAAATTCGGTTTAAGACTGGTATGTATACGGACATAAACACAGAATTGGATTTGAATATAGATTTTAATTTTATGTGACATGGACACTGATTGTGAATTGTCCTGGTTTTCGACTTAAGGTAGTCATCAACTTATACGTTTTGATGTGTCCATGAAATATGAAGATTAACTAGAGTGATAATTGATAGTAAACTTAAAGGCGAGTTAACTGGACACGATTTGGAATTCTATCTCAGGTCTTTTTTTGTGGATTATGCACTTCCTAATGATGATTGCTGATCCTAATTTGATTTGATCTAATTTGTTGACTGTGGATTTAATTCTGATTTAAATTTAATTTTGATTGGATCTAGTGGGTTACTGAATGATTTTTCTCTAAACAAATAAGGTACATAGATAATGGACTAGTCAAGTAATTGCTTTGTTGATAAATGTCGATTCAACTTGTTTTGACCTGATCCATGTTGATGATGTGACTTGATTAATTCAGTTTTTTTTTATTTATTTTTTTTTCGATTTCTGAACAACGTTGCGTGACTCATGTGAACGGGCCGTTGGCCCCACATTAAAAAGCGCGGTGTTAGTGCGCGTCAAGAGTCAAGAGTCTCTTCGTGCTCATCTCACTTTTTTTTTTACTTTCTCAGTATTGTCTTTTCTCTCTCCTCCAGTCTTTTCATCTTCCCTGACTCGCCTTTCACCTGACGGTTTATTATTCTCATCATTGTTTGAATCTGATTATAAAATAGAATAAACTGCAATAATGTTTTGTGTAAACCTCAGGATCTTCTTCGTTCTGTGTATGTGGGAGCAGAGATACTCTATCTACAAATCTGTTGTTGCATGTTGCTCAACTGGTACGTGCAGCCAGAGCACTTTTTTAGGGACGGGAGGGGGGAGGGCTAAGGCAGACTGGTGGGAGGGATGGGGAGTGGGGAGAAGGTTCTTTTTTCTACTCCACTGTCAGTACCACCCCAACGACGTTGCAAGCACGCCACTCATTCTGACCCCCCACCCCCACCCCCCTTCCACAGCCACAACTTGGCACGTCCTAACACAGCCCCCAGCCCATGCAACCTTCCAGAAGCAGTCAGCCTCAAGTTGCCATGAAGCAAACCCTCCAGAGGAAACGCTGCACTGCTGCCGAGTCAGTTCAGTGGTGTTCGGTGGTGCCTGTTCTGATCCAACAATCGCAGGACAGCTCCTACTAGGCCACGTACTGAAGTCAATAATCGCTCACTTGCGGAACCAGCATGGGTGAGGCCTCTATCTATCCGGAGGGCGCTTCCACATCCATCCAACGTCAGATTTTATAGATTTTCCAGTACCAGTACAACAGACGGAATCAAACTAAGGCCATGGACGAGGAGAGGCAATCGAAGCTAGGTTCTAAAGGGCCACAGAATTTGACACATTTAAAAAAAAATGCTGATCGATACTGATAGATCATGTACTTTTTTAGTGTGTCAGATTCTTTGGCCCTTAAGAGATCTGAGACTGCATGACAAAGCTGTAGGCTACTCTACACTTACATTCATTGTATATCCCGGCGCCAACCAGGCCCAAGAGATTCAGAACCCTCGATGTTGGTCAGGAAATTTGAGCAAAACTCTCAGAGACACATCCATTAAGTTTATATGAAAATCGATGCTGTTCCAGATTTCTCAGTTGGCCCATAGCAAACTCAACACTAAGTAGGAGCCAGTCAGGGCAGAAAATCCCACAAAAAATAGTTCTAATGGAATTCCAGCCCACGATCTCCCAGCCAAAATTTCAAGATGCTAACCACTTTGCCACGGTGGCTGGTGAGAAGATGCTCGTTTGTTTTGTGTTTCTTGTGTACATGTGTCATGTATTAGTAAAGTAGACAGCATCCATCAGCAGCATAAGTGAAAACAGACCGGAACTATGAATTTATATACAACAAAGACAGACGGTCCACAGGCATCCACACACACAGACAGGCAGAGGGACTGGGTACTTTGCATTCATACATGAGATGTTGAAGGTAGTAGCGTTGTGACAACAAACTGTATTTCAAAGAATATACTTTCTATACAAGAACAAAGTAAAAGGGAAGACGGAACAAATACGTGGAAAAATTATGTGTATGGTTACATTCAAAAGTAAGATTAAATGTTTGAAGACTACGAACTAAATAGCCTTTTTTTTTCATGGTAATTTCAGAAGTCTTTCGTCCCCGAACAGCTTCCCAGTTTAAAATGGAACTGCTCTGTGGAACATTGGGCAGAATTCAAACATCATTTTCTGTAAACTGATTAAAGAGTGTGCTGAGGGATTGATGAGATGCACTGCCCGTACACACTGTGTTCTGACGATGGGGTCCGTTTCCGACACAAATGCATCACGCTGCACAAAGGCGCTCGGGGAATCTCCTGGCATGAAGCAAACGTGCAGTGCTCACAGCAAGGAGGACGTCTGGCCATGCCAGATTCTTGGGAGATGTGGTACTTTCTACGACACACGATACGTGTTGACATCCTTGTGATGGAAGGTTACAGGATTATGTAGGCCTCCAATCATCTGGCACGGAGATTTTGTTGTGTGTATAGTCGAGGCAGTGACTAAAACATTT
>JADBJO010002096.1:0-5000 GCA_016801955.1 Conus betulinus
TTATTGATGAAAAGGATCTTCCCACCTTAATTTGTTTTTCCCCTTTTTATCCTTTTTTTTTGAATCCCCACCTCGGCCTTTCCCTTATCTTGTGCTTCCTTTCACCCAAGATTTCTTTGCATTTTGGGCGGCCTACCCCCCCCCCCCTTTTTTAGTGTGGACGTCGTTTTTTTTCTTTCTTGTTATCTATTATTCCGCTCGTACTTTTTTCGTTGCCCTTCCCCAAATTCATTTTGCTTCCTTTTCTCTCAGGGACCTTCTAATTATTTCAGCCTTCATTGGAATAAGGCGAGCGGAGTGACTACCATATCAACGCCGTGTAAACCTCCAGGGGGAGGAATACATAAATCTGTGTTCAAGACAGATCAAAAAAATTTTTCCTTTTTTAGTCTTTCACTCAGTTTGTTCCGTAGGACAAGTGCACTTTTTGTGAGAATCCTCTTTTTGAAGACACAGCCTGCTACCCTTCAGTTCTTCACTCGCGCGCACCTTTTTCTACCCCCCCCCCCCCCCCTGTTTTTCCGTTTCCTTCTTCCACACCCCTCTCTTTCTAGACTATCCAAAGACCCCCCCCCTTTTTTTTTTGTCAGATATCCTTTTTTGTACTCACTTGTGTCGTAATCATCATCTGTCTCTCTTTAGGTCAGTTTTCCGGACTTGGAAGAACTGAAAGTCGAGGGTTTTTTTGTTGTTTGTTTTGGCTCTGCCCGTCGCCCATGCGTGATTATTACATCTACTCATCTACAGATCCGATATCCATGCTTTTTCCTTCGCTTTTTCTTGGCTCATTTTTCCTCAGTTCTTTGCCACGCTAGCACCGATAAGAATTGGTTTTATTCACATCCAGTTCCCGTGATGTTTTGTTGTTTTTCTGGGGTGTCGGCTACTGAATTTTGCTTTTTTCAGTCGAAAAGTGGCGTTGGACCGTGCAAAATCGCGCGGGAGCTGTCCAAACGCAGGGCGACGTACAAATACTGGAGTGCGGGGACTGAATATACCTGCACCTAAGTCATTAAATTCACGATGTACCGCATATACGATCCCGACAGGATGTAGGGCGTTTATGGGTACCGCAGGGCACTCGTAGTGGCATGCTTATACGTCACACCCCCCGGAACTCATAAAGGTTTGGATTGTTATGGGAAACACCACACAAGTGTTCATTGTCGTTTTGAATGGTTGCGCACTCCCACCTAATTGCCACGTGTGTAGACACCTAGCGACACACTATCGGTCACACCAAAGGCGCGACAGATTCAGGGTAGAGGATAATTGCCGCGGGTGAGACTCGGATACGCCATAGTGTGCAATGAATCCACCACATACCAGAGTGTCCGTCATTGCTTTTGTTACCAGAGAACAGCCCCCACTTGTTTTATTCTGACGCACCCACTGGGTTTGTAGGCCTTACCCGCGAAGAGACACTGCCTTGACAATAACTCCCTGGCCTGAACTTTATGCGGAAGATTTCTGTAGTGGCCCCATATATAGTCCTTCGTACGACTTGACGCAACCAGGCGGTGGGCCCGCTATGAACCTAGGCGTTCATCTTTTGCTGTTCCAGGTCATTGTGTTCTTCTTCACGTCATTTTTTCAATTGGCTCAACCTTGGAAGGACATAGCAACAGGGCTCGATCACTGTCCTACTGACCCCTAATTGTTGTCCAAGAGCACAACACAGAAATCCGTATGAACTGTGTGACTTATCTGTACACATGCCCCCCTGTACAAGCAATTGAATTACCCTTCGGTGGTTCGTGGCATGTTTTTTTCTTTGATAGACTTTGCAAGTTGGCTAAGTTCAGAGTTTACATTAGTGTGTTGCCAGTTATCTTTTTGTCAGTAACCATGTTATGATTATATAGCACGACACCCCCCCCCCCCCACCAAAAAGTTTAGAATTGTTTGACACGGAGGCGATTACCTTCGGACAAAGACAAAAATGCTGTTGGTTTACCACCCGCACTCTCTTATACTTGATACATGCACAGACAAGGGACCACGGCCTTGCTAGGTGAAATTGTTAAAAGATTTGTTAAAGATGTTTTGTCATGACATTTAATATATGAATGCTTGAACACGGATACTTCCTAGGCACTGGGCTTTATATATATTTTCTTCGACAGGCACACACCTATGTACCCCACTTTTCTGTGTGACACCGGAGAAGTTTTTTGGTGTGTGCTGATATGGGCGGACCACGACCCACCCACCCCTCCAGATCTCGTGAATAGTCTCCTCAATCGTCGATTTCTTAGGTCGGCACCGGCTTTCCGGGTCTCTGCTATTAGTTTTCCCCGATTTTATGTGGGGGACAGTCCTGCTACGGACCACAGTGAGTGCCCGCCGCACGATTTTTCAGTACTGCTCAAAATTTCAGTTGAGATGTCCTATTGAAAAGGGCGGAATCAACATGTAGTGGGGTCATGTTGAGCTTGGAAGAACGCATGCTGTCTTGTGGCAAATGTCTTGTACCAAGTCTGTCACAGTCGCATCTTTGAAAATATGTAGTTTAGCTCCTTGGGCAAAGGTTTTCTGGCAGCAAAGGAATGTCTTCCCTGTTGGAGGCTGAAAGTTGTCATGGACCCGAAATAAGTGAACCAAGGTGGCGACGCCAGGAGCTGTGGTGTGGCGTTTTTGCCAATGGGGGTGGCGATGCAGGGGGGCAACAACTCAGGTGTGGTCAGGGGGATTTCTACCTCCCAGGAGCGAAAAACAAACGTATTCTGAAGCAATTTAAGTAGCCTAACTATGCCACTAAAGTGGTTCAAACAGAAAGCTTTCCACTAAGGTGCAGGTCTTGGCCTTGAAACCCGTTTTTACTTCTCTGAAACTTGATGTAGCAAAGTTTTTTAAAAACAGTGCTTTTATCGATCATGAGACAGCAACAGTCATTGGACTTTCAGCTTCATGTTTCTTTTTCTTGAATCCTCAGACTCTAAGTCCCAAGAGAATGTACAACACACGACACATCATATATCAGTAATCTAAAACATGTGAGAAGCGAGCAAAACAATATGGAAAGCTAAAAACATACAACAAATCAAAAAACAAACACAAACTATCCAAAATATGTCTATCTGTCACATTTGCGGACCTTTTTGAGGAAACTCTTTCTTTTTGCTTCCTATTAGTTTTGTTTATCTTTAGGAATTCGGTGTTCAAGCCTTTTTTTTTTTTTTTATTAAAGTGGTTGATGGTGGTGAAGGTTTTCTTTTTTTTTTTTTCTTTTCTTTTTTTGTTGTCCCATCTTCTGTGCCTTCCTCAGTGCACGGTGGGTGCACCCACATGCCGCTCATCTGTCGACATCGCGTCCACCAGCCACAGGCCCAGTCAGTCCCGCCACAGCATCCGCGGCATGGCAAATCCACACAGGGAGCAGGTCAATGGTCAAGTCGTCGAGAGGGGGTGGGCAACCCATCCTAGGAGGAGACACTGCTTTTAATGCTGCCCGAGTCACTGTCGGTGATGCTCAGATCCAACATTACGCAGGACACTACCTCCTAAGCCCCCTATGTGACGACAATAATTTGCTTGTAGTCGTGATTTTGGGTGGCATGAGTGAGGTGAACTCTCCCTCCAGAGGGCACCACCATGTCTCTGTCTACCACGCACAGCCCCGACATGAACTCGCCGATAGCGGTATGTGAAGGTGTGAAAAAACATTTGTTACAGAAATTTTGGTGAACACAATGCAGGTGTTAAAGTCTCCTGAAGTACTCAACGAAGAATGATCTCGCTTACTGTCAACACACTCAATTTTGGCATGGTGGTTGCATCAAATAATCATTATTTTGTTGAGACAGTTGGTCATATGGTCTCAACTCACATGCATTGTTATGAATGTGCATTGCGGGTAACTAATCAACATCTGTACATTTTTGATCCAGTGTCATAGATTATGTTTCACAAGCTTTTGAATTTTCTTTCAGAAGTTCCCGGCGCTTTATCACTTTGCATCCTGTGTTTCTTCTGTCGCATACACCTATTTTGACTTTCCATTTGATTTGTGCTAACCTGTGTTCCTGATCCTTTCTTCCTAAAGGCACAGTCGGGTCACTGAGTATAGGGTGTTTCACCTCTGTGCAAACTAGCAGTGTAGCCAGTCACTTCTGTCAGTTAAAGGTGAACATCATATTTAATATGTCGAACTTTTTTCTTATCTTTCTGTCATTTCCTGTGGGCTGTTCCACTTCATCCTTGGTGCTGGTTAGGGATTATCACCAGTTTTGATGAGATGTTGTGTGTGTTTACAGTGTAAGCTTATTCAGTTGTCAATCATTTGCATAATACGTTAGCTGTTTTCTCACTTACGTTCCCTTCTTTATCTTCTTTTGTTTTCAATTCAATTGCCATGAGTTATAAGAAATACTTCGTGTATGTATTTTTCTGCGCTACAGATGCATGTCAATTATGTGTTGAAATCTCTGCGCGCTGTCCTCTTTTGGTGCATTTGTAGCCTTTTAGCTTATTTGATTAAAATTCAATATTCAACAAAAACAACAACACCAAACACTCCCAAATGGGTGGGTGCCCATTAAAAGAAAGGAGTGTAAATGTTTGCATACTTTCCAACACACACACACGCACACACACACACACACACACACACACACACACACACACACACAACACACACACACACACACACATGCACACGCAGATACACACACGCATGCACACACAGACATTCTGCACCCCTAATCTCCCCTCCCCTCCCCCCCCCCCCCCACACACACACACACACACAAAAGTGCACAACTACACAAATACACTGAACAAACAAAACACGACACCAACAAAGACAATAACACCAACAACACATGCACATGGACACACATACTCGTGCACGTGTTTGCATGCACGTATGCATGCATGCACGCGCGCGCGCACACACACACACACACACACAGAGAGAGAGAGAGAGAGAGAGAGAGAGAGAGAGAGAGAGAGAGAGAGAGAGAGAGAGAGAGAATATACGGACACCAATGATCCAATGA
>JADBJO010002096.1:7500-22262 GCA_016801955.1 Conus betulinus
GAGAGAGAGAGAGAGAGAGAGAAAGAGAGACAGACAGATAGATAGACAGACAGACAGAAACAGAGACAGATAAACAGACAGACAGAAAATGAGACAGGGGCAGAGAAACAGACAGAGACAGACAAACAGGCAGCAACAGAAAGACCGAGCACACTCATTTTTGATGAGACAATTTGTAATCTGAACATAGCCACTCTCTTCATGAAATTCAAACAGCAACAGGCAGACGAAAATAACACCCACTAACGTCACTTCTACGCATTAGCTTAAGAGTAGATAAACTCGCAATTTCCTGATACAAACTCAGTGGTCCACACGGTCTGGTCAGTCGATTATCGGCAGGCACAACAATCGTAGACAAAAAGGGTGGACCAACTCATCTCTAAAAGTAAGTGTCACGAAAATAGAAGCATCAGAGAAAGAGGTAGATCTGCAAGATATTTCGCCATACAATCAATTATCTGAAGGCCTGTCACCTTTTTTATTTCTGTACTGTGGAAGTTTTGGGTTGCTCATACTCTCTCTCTCTCTCTCTCTCTCTCTCTCTCTCTCTGTCTCTGTCTCTCTCTCTCGTTAAGTGCGTCGTCAAGTGTGTACGCGTGACGTTGAACTTTTAGCAGTGTCACTGCGACCGACGAAATACCTGCCACGTGAGTTCGGACAGCTCTTCATGACTGTTGTTTACGTGCCACCATCCGCAAATACTGTACGTGCAGCTGCAGAAATCACACGGACTCTGTTCACGCTCTGCAGGCCATGTCACCCGACGCACCGTGCTTTATCCTCGGAGATTTTAATGACTGTGACCTCAATTCAAGCCTGCCTTCTTTTAAACAGTATGTGTCATGTTTTACAAGAAAGGATAAAATACTTGATTTATGCTACTGTAATATACCATCTGCATACAAGTGTGTTCAGCTCCCCCCCTGTTGGTCAGTCTGATCACAATGCCATTCATCTCTTGCCAGCTTACAGACCAAAAGTGAAAACACAACCTATCACTAAAAGCAAGCAAGTGCAGTGTTGGACACAAGAAAGTGTTGATGAATTACAGGCTTGTTTTGAATGTACAGATTGGAATTTGTTTTTGAATTCTAGTTTTGACATTAACGAAGCCACCCGATGTTATTTCCAGCTACATTTCTTTCTGTGAACACATGATTGTACCTACTAAAACTATCAAAATATTTCCCAACAACAAACCTTGGGTTACAAAATCTCTGAAAATAACTCTAAATGAGAAAAAAAAAAGAGCTTTTCAATCAGGCAATAAAAGCGATCGTAAGGTTGTACAAAAGAAACTGCAAACGGAGATTGAAGAATCAAAGAGAGCTTACAAGAGAAAAAGTTGAAAACATGTTCCAGAATGGAAATATGCGAGATGCATGGAAAGGAATAAAGGTTTTATCAGGTTCAGGAAAATGTTCAAACCAAAATATTAGTAACAAAAAAACAGCAAAAGAACAGAAGCAATTTGCAGAAAAGCTGAACGATTTTTACTGTAGATTTGATGATAAAGATTTTAGTAAAGAATTAAAGGAAGTGAAGGAAGAACTCTCCAAAGCAATGTTAAAAAACGATGTTGATGGAAGTGATTCTGTTGTGATTGAGGAAAAAATGATGTTCAGTTTTTTTTCAAACGTTTAAATGTGAGAAAGGCAATGGGCCCTGATAATATCTGTGGAAAATTGTTGAAGGTGTGTGCTTCTCAGCTCTCCTATGTTTACAGTCGTTTGTTTACCTGGTCACTTAGAGAATGTATAATTCCTGTTTTATGGAAAAATGCCACTGTATGTCCTGTTCCCAAAAAACGCAACCCAAGCTGTTTAAATGATTACCCGACCAGTTGCCCTCACATCTGTTGCAATGAAATGTCTTGAAAGAATTGTCCTCGGTTATGTTTTAAAAGATACTACACAGTACCAAGACCCGTTTCAGCATACCAACAGAACAGATCAACAGATGATGCCACACTCACACTTCTCCATCATGCTTTTTTTTCACACCTCGAAAAACCTGCCTCCTTTGTACGCATTCTCTTTATTGATTTCTCATCAGCATTCAGCATTCAACACCATACAACCACATCTGATGGCAAAGAAACTCATTAACATAAATGTGGGTAACAAGCTCATTCTTTGGATAATTGATTTTCTTACACAGAGGACACAGTCTGTTCGATATCAAGTGTTTGTTTCGTCTTCCAGAGTCATTTCAACTGGCGCACCCCAGGGTACTGTTTTATCACCAGTGCTTTTTACTCTGTACACAAATGATTGTTCAGGAAGTGATTCACTTTGTACATTATATTCAGATGACTCAGCACTTGTGGATCTTTCCAACTCTGATTCTGTTTACTTCAAGGAGGTTTCAAAGATTTGTTGACTGGTGCGATCATAACTATCTTGATCTGAATGTAACAAAAACGAAAGAAATGTTGATTGATGATTTTAGAAAGAATCCAAAAGCTGTACCACCACTTTTTATCAAAGGTGCTGAAGTAGAACGTGTTGAATCATACAAATATTTAGGAACTTTTATAGATAATAAGCTGAATTTTAAATCCCATTGAGTATGTCCACAAAAAAATGTCAAACCAGATTATATTGTCTTCGCAAGCTGCGATCATTTCATGTGAATACTGACATTCTTCGGACATTTTATTCATGCTTCTTGGAATCTGTTCTAACTTTCTCATTTATGTGTTGGTATGGTGGGTTGACTGTGAAGAGCAGAAATGTGCTTGAGAAAGTGGTGAACGTGGGAGGAAAAATCGTTGGTGAGAGACAAAAAAGTCTGAGGTGCCGTGTTGTTTGTAAAGCGAAGAAGATTACGTGTGACCAGACCCACATTCTTGCAAATCAGTGTGACCTTCTTCAGTCAGGACGAAGATATCGATCGGTTAATGCAGAAGTGTCAGATTTAAACAAAGTTTTATTCCCCTGTCCATTGATTTCATGAACCGAGAAGATGTTTAATTGAAATCCAAATTCCTCTATATGAATGTATGTCATATGTGCGAAAATGGGTAATGTGGCTAAATTATTGTTTATTTGCTGTGAATGTGTGTGACCACATAGATGATCAATAACATGTGAAAACAACCTGTACTATTTTCTTGAAACATGAGAAACTTATCAAAAACAAAACGAACGAAAAAAAAAAAAAAAAAAAAAAAAAAAAAAAAAAAAAAAAAAAGAAACTGACCATCAATGACATGCACAGACATTAAATAAAAATGGTGATGAATTCCTACTTATTCCATGCTAGTGCCTTATGAAACTCACTTCCCATGATTGTTCCTACATATTCAACGTTGGAACAGCTGTGTGAACAGACTAGTGTGAAACATATTCTTTCCGCACACACATGAAACGAGCGGTGGAAAAAGCAAATTGCAGTGAAACAGTGACTTGGAAAAGACTTCGAAAATTAAAACAACACACACACACACACACACACACACACACACAAAGTTCGTAAGAGAGAAAAAAAAAAAAAAATAACAATGTAGACTCCTTCATGAATAGGCCGTATACATCATCACAGATACCATTTATATTGCCTGCTCACAAACCTTTCGCACGTTGATTTGGTCATCAAAGGAACCTGACTGAATATGATGGTCTCCCTAAGCATAAACGATGATACAACACTATAGTTGTATGGTGTTATCAACACCAAAGAATAAAAACAGGATGCAACGGCACCCCGAAGCAGCCGATGAAGTACAGGAAAGCCAAGTGACAGGAAAGCACTACATGGTAAAAAAAAAAAAAGTTGCTTAAAAGTTAGAATCATTACGTAGAGAGTAACACAAAGACAAGGGACGAACTCTGAGCCCATCGTGAGGATCCATTTCAGCTTACAGGGGAGTTCAAAAGGTGTCAACAATCAGTGGTCAGAACAAACTTTACATTACACACACACACACACACACACACACACACACACGCACTCACGCACAGATGCACACACACACACACACACACACACACACACACACACACACACACACACACACACACACACACACGCACGCACGCACACACACGCACAGGGGAGTTTAAAAGGTGTCAACAATCAGTGGTCAGAATAACCTTCACATCACACACGTACTCACGCACGTACGCACGCACACCAAACAAAACAAAGGGAAACGAAGGACCATTTATTAAGGAACATGACCTAATCAAAACTGAGAAAGAGCAACTTCAAAATAGTCAGTCCACATCATTGCCCTCAGAGCCCAGACAGAAATAAACGCAGACCAGACAAGAGAAGCAGTTTTCTCCAAAGCAGGAACAGTCGTTCAGAGATGCAGACATCTTGGTGCAAAACTGATCGTCTGGCAAGTGCCTTGCAATTACAGGATGGACGAGAACAGAGCTGAGAGCGCACATGCTGAGACTTGCGTAGGACCATTAGCTCATCCCAGCAAGCAGTCAGGAAAAGCTAGTAAAACTACTTCTTCTTCTGCGTTCCCTGGTCATACTGGTTAGATACAAAGTTCGGTAGTTTGGGCAAAGTCAGCGGTCCGTCGGAGCGAGTCTGCCGTTCCCCACAGCTTCTTGGAGTTCCACTGCACCGCGCCAAAACTCATGCCGCAGTCTGTCGAAAGTGGGACAGGACTGAAGTACGTGGGCTGGGTTTGTGGGCCAGTGCCACATGGACACTCATCTGTGTGCGATATACTCAGGCGATAGAGGTGGGAGAGTAATTGACAGTGTCCAGTTCTTAGTCTGAAGATGGCGACTGTGTGGGCACGCTCAAGATGGTGCATGTCATCCTTCTCTACCTCCACCTGTAGTCTTTCTCTCCATGCTGTACTGAACTGGCTGCGGATGATGATCTTTGCCTCTCTGTAAGATACAGCATGGGCTACTAGTAAAAACAATGAAGTGATCTTTCTTCCTTTGAAGGTCACCTCTGTTCCACTTTTCACAACCTGAAATCTCTCTTTCTGCTCTCGTTTTATTTTATTCTTGTGCAGTCATTGTTGATCTTCTCTTCCAGTTTGCATTAATATGAAACATGACATAGTTGAATGTTTCACTTAATTAAGAAGCAAATCCTAATGTGAATAAAACTAAAAGAAAAAAAATATGCACATGTGCATGTGTGTTTGTGCGTGTGTGCGTGCGCTCGCCTGTGCGTTCATATGTGCATATGTGCGCACAAACGAGATTTTTCTGTCGCAAAAAATGCTCAGAATGTAGTTATTGATCGCCGTAGGATATGAATTTAGCATCATAACGACTTGCACGTGCATTTATGTCATAGCTAATGCCACAAGCATATTAGTTACCTTCTGTTGATTCCTAGTGGTCAGAATATTGTGTTTCCTACAAGTGCTTCACAAACTACTGTCCACCCAGACAGTCAAATCATGCTGCTTTAAGCCCACCTGATGGCAAAAACTGGCAGGTATTTGGGGGAACAAGCAATAACCTCTAAAGCCTGGTTGATGACCGCACCATTCTTTATATATCCTGCATTCAGAAGTACTCCCCTTTCCTTTTTTTTTTCTTTCCTTCCTTTTTTTTTTATCTTTCTTTCTTTTCTTTTCTCTTTTCATTCCGAGTGTGACGCTCAAAATCCCTGTCATATATATACCGAGTGTGACGCTCAAAATCCCTGTCATATGATATATACCGTCTGCAAGGTCCATTCCTCTTGCCATTCGGTGACAGGATAGAAATTTAGAACAAATTTCGGCAAAAAAAAAAAAAAAAATGTCCCGTGTGTCAGAGATCTAGTATAGTCTTTAGCATAAGAGGCCAGGTCAAAGCGGATCTTCAACGTGTGGAAAGTCCATGGTGGGTCATCAGGAAATGTAGATGAATCACATACCCACCCACCCCAAGATTTATGTCTGCATTGCTCAGACGGTAGAAAGCTACGAATTCCTAAACGTGCAATGGAACTCGGGTTGTCTTCAATTTCTTACTGAATTTAGGCTAAAAAAAAAAACACACACACTCATCAGCTGGGTTTTAAGATTCCGAAAACAGGTTTAAACAATAGTGTGTGTGTGTGTGTGTGTGTGTGTGTGTGTGTGTGTGTGTGTGTGTGAGGGGGTTTTTTTCTCTTTCTTTGTCCTCTGACCTCCAATTTTTTCCCAACTTCTTTTCTTTTGTTTTTTTTTCTCTTCTTTTTTTTTCTTCTTTTTCTTTTTTTTTTTTTTTTTTTTGACAGTGGGGCCTCCATCCTATTTTTTCCCATTGTCATTTTTTTTTTCTTAAATTGACTCATGTTCATCATGCATTGTCTGTGTCTTCCCAAACAAATGAACATTCACTTGCAGGCGGTTGAAACAAGAGTTCACAGACAGTTAGCCAACAGTTTGAGAGGGATGGTTCCCCTGTCTCTCCATACAGACCGTACATATGGGTGGTGAGGAACGCCCCTAGGCTGAGTCAAAGAAAGCCCTTGATGACGGATGGGATCCAGTGTTTTGAGGTAGGAAAGTCTTGCAGAACCATAGACCACGCACTTATAGTCCAGTTTGGAGCGAATCAGAGCTCTGTAAAGGTTGAGAAGAATATTCAAATCAGTGCCGCGATCCATGTGCCAAAGCTCGGAGAATTTCGTTGCTTTCCAACAAGAAACTTTCAGGAGCTGGATCTGACTTTTAAAGTAAAGTTTTTGATCGAAGATGACTGCCAACAAAATTCAGCTTCCTTCACCTGTGGACACCACCGTGTCAGATAGTGTGGTGGCAATCCGAACTTGGCCTGTGGATCTGCCAGTAATGTGTACAGAAAGAGGGAGATGACCTTGAAAACCTAGATTATGAAGGCCCATGAGAACTCCAGATTTGCACGTGGGTGTCGTTAGCCTTCTCCAGGTAAAAAAAAAAAAAAAAATCAGCAAACGCATTTTTTTTTCTTTACTGAGGACGTTCTAGATAGTTATTTCAAGGTGGACTGAATGATCAACAGTAGAATGAATGCTTCTTGCGAAATCCACACTGTTCTTCAGACAACAGGTCAGCCCAAGGAATCCTGCATAACATCTAGACACGGGTTGTTCAGCAGTATAACACACCACCAAATGTTTTCCCAGTGGCGTACACTGCAAAACCATCAACAAAATTACGAAGGATGCTGAACCGTAGCCACCAGACCTGAAAATGTTGGTGATTTTTTGTTGTGATCAAATCATCTCTTGTGGGATACCCATCTCTTGTGTGTAGGTACAAGACAGGAAGCAACCAGTGCCAACTTGCGTGTGTTGTCCTGCAAAATCGTACAAAATGTTTTTTGAAAATATGTAACAAAACAAAAATATGCCGCCAAACTCCACTTCTATAACATCAGACACTACGTCGTTGGTTGTTTTTTTGTTTTGTTTGTTTGTTTTTTTTTTTTTTGCTTGTTCGTTTGTTTGCTTGTTTTTTATTTTTTTTTTTTTTTTGCCTGAGGTCAATGAAGTCGGCAATGACTTGTTGCCAGAAGACAACAGTATCGCATATGGCGTTTACAAAACAGACCACAGAGTTCTTGAAAAAAAAAAAGAAAGAAAAAGACAATGGCAGTCCACTGACCGGAAGCTCGCTGATTTTAAGGGTCCACAGGAGTCCAGAGTTGACCGACTCTTCCAGAAACAATGAGTTAATGGCTGCTAGTCGGTGGCCTACCACAAGTTTTGGATCAGAGACAATCGTGTCCTACCACTGTGCCAGGAAAAGAACCCTAGCATCCAATCTTGAAGGTCAATTTTCAGAACACGGTGAAGGCAGACTTCAGGAAGACGAGTCAGAAGTTTATGGGTGACTTGGGTCTGGAGCAGAGGAGACGTTACAAAGCTGAACAGCAGATCTGAGTTCAGCACGACTCCCAGTCCTACGGATAAGGATTCTCGCCAGTGTGCCACCTGCTGAAGATGACACAAGTCGTTCAGAAGACCGTGTCCATGCCGAAGCCGTGGACAGAATTGAGGAAGTCTCAGCTGATGAACAGGGCGAGCTGTGACGTCCCAATGCTCGTCCTGACGAACTAGAAAAATAACAAGAAATGAATAGTCTCCAACACATGCCTCTAGACAAGCAGATTGTATGTGATGGTATGGTATGGCGGGAGAAAGAGATAATGCTGCTTAAAGCCCAGCCAACCGCAAAGGGCCATATCAGGGCGGTCACCTCCTTGAAGTCAACTCTCAAATCAAAAAAAAAAAAAAAAAAACCCACAGAGGTTATTACTACACACATTTTCTAAGGTAGTGTGGCATGGTATGATGTGGTATAGTATGGTATAGTATATAACGTGGTGTAGTATACCATGGTATAGTATGGTGTTACACAGTACGGTATATCTTACTTGTCTTTGTGCAGCAGTCATCTCTTTTCGTGAAGACCTCATCAGAACTGTACTGCACAATCCATTTATTTTTTAACTCTGTGTGTGTGTGTGTGTGTGTGTGTGTGTGTGTGTGTGTGTGTGTGTGTGTTCTTTTTTTGCATATACCATCTTTAACAGATTGTAAGCGGGTATAAATCAACACGGGTGTTTTTCCATACAGTGAACACACACTGCTTTACACAGACCCACCATCTGCTTCTCATCACATCCGAAAACTGAACAATCAGATCACCACTTACGAATCAGTCCAGAATAGAAAGAAAAAAAAAAATTTTTAGACCCCAGATCTCCTCGCGTCCTAGAGCACACTATCCAGTAGGTCACAGTGATCCATAAGGGACACGGCCAGAATGACTGCCATGGCCCAGAACCTGGCTCAGACCCTGACCATGATCACTGCCCCAACCAGCAGACCAATCATGCTGATTCAGGGGTCAGAGTTATTCGGTTCCAGTTCTGTTCTGTGCTTTATCACCCAGTCAACCACAAGGTCATCTCGGGGCTGAGAACGAGTTCGAAGACAAAAGTGGCTCAATCGTAACACCTGCACTATGGAACTTTTCCATACTGGAAAGGAAAATGAGTGAGACAGGAATCCAATGCGTCTAATATGCTTCATTTAGTTATCTTTTTTTCGCTTTCTGGCGACAGGTGAAAGAAACTCCGGGTGCATTTACAAGCGCTTATACAAACATGGCACTTGCTATTCCCACCACCTCCACTACCCTCCCCCCCCCTCGCCCCTTCTCTTCTCAAGCTTTCCCTCCCCACCCATCCACCATCCACTTCCACCAATCGCCCAAACATTCATCAGTCAGCTTCCGAGTCCTTGGTTCACAGTGACCCATCAGCAGCTGCACATCGGCCAAAGACGATGTGTCCGGGAGGTACATGTTTGTCAGGGAGGCTTTTCTCCATGCCATGCACTTCAACGAGTTACAGGCTTTGGTGTTCAGCGTGGGAAAAGCACATCTTTTGTGAAGGTCGGCCTGGATCTGAGGAGACCCAACAGACACAGGGTGTTCACGGCTACTTCTGGTGAGGTGTGTGTGTGTGTGTGTGTGTGTGTGTGTGTGTGTGTGTGTGTTTTTCATTGTTTTTTTTTCTGTGGTCAGTGTCTTAAAAAGTCTGTCACCGTATACAGAGCAGAGTTTTCATTTTGCATCTTTTCATACAATTTAGGGATTCTGAAAAAGGAAAATTCTTTGGATACTACTGACAAAACATGAGCTTGACAGAAATCTTCCAAAGCCATCCAGATTGATTACAGATCATATTTCATACAGACACAGACAGACAGACAGATAAACAGAGACAGAGAGAGACAGAGAGAGGAGAGAAAGAAAGACAGACAAACAGAGACACAGAGAGAGAAGAGTTGCATGGTTAGATGTCAAGCACTGAGATGACATACCAATATCGGAACTAGGAATTGATGTCAGCCACAGACATTGATAGGCACCCGATAGTGATGAGATCTCAGGCAATGTAAATAATGTAAAGAGGGCTTATGCTGACATTCGTCCAAATCATCAAGGTTCTTACAAACGTCATAAGTAAAACCGGGATTCCAAGGTTTTTACGCTTTTAAACCCAAAAGAAAAAGCACATACCCTTGCTCCAAACTCACGCACCTACATGGCATGTGAAACGTTCCTCATACTCTCAGTTCAGCTAAAAGCTTCGGGTAGTGACAGGTAAAAATCTGCAGTGACTTAAACGTTCAACGCCATCTATTTTATTGCCAGGTAAAACTGAAAACTACCAACCCCTTGTAATCATGGCGTATCACACAATATATACAGAGCGAGATGCTCAGGATCTTTGTCAGACGATATATACCGACTGTGATGTTCAAAATCCCTATCATATGATATATACCGAGGTGTGACGCTCAAAATCCCTGTCATATGATATATACCGAGTGTGACGCTCAAAATCCCTGTCATATGATATATACCGAGTGTGACGCTCAAAATCCCTGTCATATGATATATACCGAGTGTGACGCTCAAAATCCCTGTCATATGATATATACCGAGTGTGACGCTCAAAATCCCTGTCATATGATATATACCGGGTGTGTTATCCGTCTGCAAGGTCCATTCCTCTTGCCATTCGGTGACAGGATAGAAATTTAGAACAAATTTCGGCAAAAAAAAAAAAAAAAATGTCCCGTGTGTCAGAGATCTAGTATAGTCTTTAGCATAAGAGGCCAGGTCAAAGCGGATCTTCAACGTGTGGAAAGTCCATGGTGGGTCATCAGGAAATGTAGATGAATCACATACCCACCCACCCCAAGATTTATGTCTGCATTGCTCAGACGGTAGAAAGCTACGAATTCCTAAACGTGCAATGGAACTCGGGTTGTCTTCAATTTCTTACTGAATTTAGGCTAAAAAAAAAAACACACACACTCATCAGCTGGGTTTTAAGATTCCGAAAACAGGTTTAAACAAGTGTGTGTGTGTGTGTGTGTGTGTGTGTGTGTGTGTGTGTGTGTGTGTGTGAGGGTTTTTTCTCTTTTCTTTGTCCTCTGACCTCCAATTTTTTCCCAACTTCTTTTCTTTTGTTTTTTTTTTTCTCTTCTTTTTTTTTTTTTTTTTTTCTTTTTTTTTTTTTTTTTTTTTTGACAGTGGGGCCTCCATCCTATTTTTTCCCATTGTCATTTTTTTTTTTTCTTAAATTGACTCATGTTCATCATGCATTGTCTGTGTCTTCCCAAACAAATGAACATTTACTGCAGGCGCGGTTGAAACAAGAGTTCACAGACAGTTAGCCAACAGTTTGAGAGGGATGGTTCCCCTGTCTCTCCATACAGACCGTACATATGGGTGGTGAGGAACGCCCCTAGGCTGAGTCAAAGAAAGCCCTTGATGACGGATGGGATCCAGTGTTTTGAGGTAGGAAAGTCTTGCAGAACCATAGACCACGCACTTATAGTAGTCCAGTTTGGAGCGAATCAGAGCTCTGTAAAGGTTGAGAAGAATATTCAAATCAGTGCCGCGATCCATGTGCCAAAGCTCGGAGAATTTCGTTGCTTTCCAACAAGAAACTTTCAGGAGCTGGATCTGACTTTTAAAGTAAAGTTTTTGATCGAAGATGACTGCCAACAAAATTCAGCTTCCTTCACCTGTGGACACCACCGTGTCAGATAGTGTGGTGGCAATCCGAACTTGGGCCTGTGGATCTGCCAGTAATGTGTACAGAAAGAGGGAGATGACCTTGAAAACCTAGATTATGAAGGCCCATGAGAACTCCAGATTTGCACGTGGTGTCGTTAGCCTTCTCCAGGTAAAAAAAAAATTCAGCAAACGCATTTTTTTTTTTCTTTACTGAGGACGTTCTAGATAGTTATTTCAAGGTGGACTGAATGATCAACAGTAGAATGCTTCTTGCGAAATCCACACTGTTCTTCAGACAACAGGTCAGCCCAAGGAATCCTGCATAACATCTAGACACGGGTTGTTCAGCAGTATAACACACCACCAAATGTTTTCCCAGTGGCGTACACTGCAAAACCATCAACAAAATTACGAAGGATGCTGAACCGTAGCCACCAGACCTGAAAATGTTGGTGATTTTTTGTTGTGATCAAATCATCTCTTGTGGGATACCCATCTCTTGTGTGTAGGTACAAGACAGGAAGCAACCAGTGCCAACTTGCGTGTGTTGTCCTGCAAAATCGTACAAAATGTTTTTTGAAAAATATGTAACAAACAAAAATATGCCGCCAAACTCCACTTCTATAACATCAGACACTACGTCGTTGGTTGTTTTTTTGTTTTGTTTGTTTGTTTGTTTGTTTTTTTGCTTGTTCGTTTGTTTGCTTGTTTATTTATTTATTTTTTTTTTTGCCTGAGGTCAATGAAGTCGGCAATGACTTGTTGCCAGAAGACAACAGTATCGCATATGGCGTTTACAAAACAGACCACAGAGTTCTTGAAAAAAAAAAAGAAAGAAAGAAAAAAAGACAATGCAGTCCACTGACCGGAAGCTCGCTGATTTTAGGGTCCACAGGAGTCCAGAGTTGACCGAATCTTCCAGAAACAATGAGTTAATGGCTGCTAGTCGGTGGCCTACCACAAGTTTTGGATCAGAGACAATCGTGTCCTACCACTGTGCCAGGAAAAGAACCCTAGCATCCAATCTTGAAGGTCAATTTTCAGAACACGGTGAAGGCAGACTTCAGGAAGACGAGTCAGAAGTTTATGGTGACTTGGGTCTGGAGCAGAGGAGACGTTACAAAGCTGAACAGCAGATCTGAGTTCAGCACGACTCCCAGTCCTACGGATAAGGATTCTCGCCAGTGTGCCACCTGCTGAAGATGACACAAGTCGTTCAGAAGACCGTGTCCATGCCGAAGCCGTGGACAGAATTGAGGAAGTCTCAGCTGATGAACAGGGCGAGCTGTGACGTCCCAATGCTCCTGACGAACTAGAAAAATAACAAGAAATGAATAGTCTCCAACACATGCCTCTAGACAAGCAGATTGTATGTGATGGTATGGTATGGCGGGAGAAAGAGATAATGCTGCTTAAAGCCCAGCCAACCGCAAAGGGCCATATCAGGGCGGTCACCTCCTTGAAGTCAACTCTCAAATCAAAAAAAAAAAAAAAAAAACCCACAGAGGTTATTACTACACATTTTCTAAAGGTATGGTGGCATGGTATGATGTGGTATAGTATGGTATAGTATAACGTGGTGTAGTATACCATGGTATAGTATGGTGTTACACAGTACGGTATATCTTACTTGTCTTTGTGCAGCAGTCATCTCTTTTCGTGAAGACCTCATCAGAACTGTACTGCACAATCCATTTATTTTTTAACTCTGTGTGTGTGTGTGTGTGTGTGTGTGTGTGTGTGTGTGTGTGTGTTGTGTTTCTTTTTTTGCATATACCATCTTTAACAGATTGTAAGCGGGTATAAATCAACACGGGTGTTTTTTTCCATACAGTGAACACACACTGCTTTACACAGACCCACCATCTGCTTCTCATCACATCCGAAAACTGAACAATCAGATCACCACTTACGAATCAGTCCAGAATAGAAAAAGAAAAAAAACAAATGTTAGACCCCAGATCTCCTCGCGTCCTAGAGCACTATCCAGTAGGTCACAGTGATCCATAAGGGACACGGCCAGAATGACTGCCATGGCCCAGAACCTGGCTCAGACCCTGACCATGATCACTGCCCAACCAGCAGACCAATCATGCTGATTCAGGGGTCAGAGTTATTCGGTTCCAGTTCTGTGCTTTATCACCCAGTCAACCACCAAGGTCATCTCGGGGCTGAGAACGAGTTCGAAGACAAAAGTGGCTCATCGTAACACCTGCACTATGGAACTTTTCCATACTGGAAAGGAAAATGAGTGAGACAGGAATCCAATGCGTCTAATATGCTTCATTTAGTTATCTTTTTTTTTCGCTTTCTGGCGACAGGTGAAAGAAACTCCGGGTGCATTTACAAGCGCTTATACAAACATGGCACTTGCTATTCCCACCACCTCCACTACCCCCCCCCCCCCTCGCCCCTTCTCTTCTCAAGCTTTCCCTCCCCACCCATCCACCATCCACTTCCACCAATCCGCCCAAACATTCATCAGTCAGCTTCCGAGTCCTTGGTTCACAGTGACCCATCAGCAGCTGCACATCGGCCAAAGACGATGTGTCCGGAGGTACATGTTTGTCAGGGAGGCTTTTCTCCATGCACTTCAACGAGTTACAGGCTTTGGTGTTCAGCGTGGGAAAAGCACATCTTTTGTGAAGGTCGGCCTGGATCTGAGGAGACCCAACAGACACAGGGTGTTCACGGCTACTTCTGGTGAGGTGTGTGTGTGTGTGTGTGTGTGTGTGTGTGTGTGTGTTTCATTGTTTGTTTTTTTCTGTGGTCAGTGTCTTAAAAAGTCTGTCACCGTATACAGAGCAGAGTTTTTCATTTTGCATCTTTTCATACAATTTAGGGATTCTGAAAAAGGAAAATTCTTTGGATACTACTGACAAAACATGAGCTTGACAGAAATCTTCCAAAGCCATCCAGATTGATTACAGATCATATTTCATACAGACACAGACAGACAGACAGATAAACAGAGACAGAGAGAGACAGAGAGAGGGAGAGAAAGACAGACAAACAGAGACACAGAGAGAGAAGAGTTGCATGGTTAGATGTCAAGCACTGAGATGACATACCAATATCGGGAACTAGGAATTGATGTCAGCCACAGACATTGATAGGCACCCGATAGTGATGAAGATCTCAGGCAATGTAAATAATGTAAAGAGGGCTTATGCTGACATTCGTCCAAATCATCAAGGTTCTTACAAACGTCATAAGTAAAACCGGGATTCCATTATTCCAAGGTTTTTACGCTTTTAAACCCAAAAGAAAAGCA
>JADBJO010002096.1:23634-43634 GCA_016801955.1 Conus betulinus
AAGCTCGGAGAATTTCGTTGCTTTCCAACAAGAAACTTTCAGGAGCTGGATCTGACTTTTAAAGTAAAGTTTTTGATCGAAGATGACTGCCAACAAAATTCAGCTTCCTTCACCTGTGGACACCACCGTGTCAGATAGTGTGGTGGCAATCCGAACTTGGGCCTGTGGATCTGCCAGTAATGTGTACAGAAAGAGGGAGATGACCTTGAAAACCTAGATTATGAAGGCCCATGAGAACTCCAGATTTGCACGTGGTGTCGTTAGCCTTCTCCAGGTAAAAAAAAAAAATTCAGCAAACGCATTTTTTTTCTTTACTGAGGACGTTCTAGATAGTTATTTCAAGGTGGACTGAATGATCAACAGTAGAATGCTTCTTGCGAAATCCACACTGTTCTTCAGACAACAGGTCAGCCCAAGGAATCCTGCATAACATCTAGACACGGGTTGTTCAGCAGTATAACACACCACCAAATGTTTTCCCAGTGCGCGTACACTGCAAAACCATCAACAAAATACGAAGGATGCTGAACCGTAGCCACCAGACCTGAAAATGTTGGTGATTTTTTGTTGTGATCAAATCATCTCTTGTGGGATACCCATCTCTTGTGTGTAGGTACAAGACAGGAAGGAACCAGTGCCAACTTGCGTGTGTTGTCCTGCAAAATCGTACAAAATGTTTTTTGAAAAAATGTGTACAAACAAAAATATGCCGCCAAATTCCACTTCTATAACATCAGACACTACGTCGTTGGTTGGTTGTTTGTTTGTTTGTTTGTTTTTTTTGTTTGTTTGTTTGTTTGCTTGTTTTTTTTTTTTTTTTTTTTGCCTGAGGTCAATGAAGTCGGCAATGACTTGTTGCCCAGAAACAACAGTATCGCATATGGCGTTTACAAAACAGACCACAGAGTTCTTGAAAAAAAAGAAAGAAAGAAAAAGACAATGGCAGTCCATTGACCGGAAGCTCGCTGATTTTAAGGGTCCACAGGAGTCCAGAGTTGACAGACTCTTCCAGAAACAATGAGTTAATGGCTGCTAGTCGGTGGCCTACCACAAGTTTTGGATCAGAGACAATCGTGTCCTACCACTGTGCCAGGAAAAGAACCCTAGCATCCAATCTTGAAGGTCAATTTTCAGAACACGGTGAAGGCAGACTTCAGGAAGACGAGTCAGAAGTTTATGGTGACTTGGGTCTGGAGCAGAGGAGACGTTACAAAGCTGAACAGCAGATCTGAGTTCAGCACGACTCCCAGTCCTACGGATAGGATTCTCGCCAGTGTGCCACCTGCTGAAGATGACACAAGTCGTCAGAAGACCGTGTCCATGCCGAAGCCGTGGACAGAATTGAGGAAGTCTCAGCTGATGAACAGGGCGAGCTGTGACGTCCCAATGCTCGTCCTGACGAACTAGAAAAATAACAAGAAATGAACAGTCTCCAACACATGCCTCTTGACAAGCAGATTGTATGGTACGGTATGGTATGGCGGGAGAAAGAGACATGCTGCTTAAAGCCCAGCCGACCGCAAAAGGGCATATCAGGGCGGTCATCTCCATGAAGTCAACTCTCAAATCAAAAAAAAAAAAAAAAGGCCCACAGGTTTTACTACAGGTTAGTATGGCATGGTATGATATGGCATGGTATATGGTATAGTATGGTATAGTATAACGTGGTGTAGTATACCATGCTATAGTATGGTATTACACAGTACGGTATATCTTACTTGTCTTTGTGCAGCGGTCATCTCTTTTCGTGAAGACCTCATCAGAACTGTACTGCACAATCCATTTATTTTTTAACTGTGTGTGTGTGTGTGTGTGTGTGTGTGTGTGTGTGTGTGTGTGTGTGTGTTCTTTTTTTGCATATACCGTCTTTAACAGATTGTAAGCGGGTATAAATCAACACGGGTGTTTTTCCATACAGTGAACACACACTGCTTTACACAGACCCACCATCTGCTTCTCATCACATCCGAAAACTGAACAATCAGATCACCACTTACAATCAGTCCAGAATAGAAGAAAAAAAAAAAACAAATGTTAGACCCCAGATCTCCTCGCGTCCTAGAGCACCCACTATCCAGCAGGTCACAGTGGTCCATCGGGGACACGACCAGAATGACCGCCGTGGCCCAGAACCTAGCTCAGACCCTGACCATGATCACTGCCCAACCAGCGGACCAATCATGCTGATTCAGGGGTCAGAGTTATTCGGTTCCAGTTCTGTGCTTTATCGCCCAGTCAACCACCAAGGTCATCTGGGGGCTGAGAACGATTCGAAGACAAAAGTGTGAACGAGATTCGAAGACAAAAGTGGCTCATCGTAACACCTGCACTATGGAACTTTTCCATACTGGAAAGGAAAATGAGTGAGACAGGAATCCAATGCGTCTAATATGCTTCATTTAGTTATCTTTTTTTCGCTTTCTGGCGACAGGTGAAAGAAACTCCGGGTGCATTTACAAGCGCTTATACAAACATGGCACTTGCTATTCCCACCACCTCCACTACCCCCCCCCCCCCCTCGCCCCCTTCTCTTCTCAAGCTTTCCCTCCCCACCCATCCACCATCCACTTCCACCAATCCGCCCAAACATTCATCAGTCAGCTTCCGAGTCCTTGGTTCACAGTGACCCATCAGCAGCTGCACATCGGCCAAAGACGATGTGTCCGGGAGGTACATGTTTGTCAGGGAGGCTTTCCTCCATGCACTTCAACGAGTTACAGGCTTTGGTGTTCAGCGTGGGAAAAGCACATCTTTTGTGAAGGTCGGCCTGGATCTGAGGAGACCCAACAGACACAGGGTGTTCACGGCTACTTCTGGTGAGGTGTGTGTGTGTGTGTGTGTGTGTGTGTGTGTGTGTGTGTGTGTGTGTGTGTGTTTCATTGTTTGTTTTTCTGTGGTCAGTGTCTTAAAAAGTCTGTCACCGTATACAGAGCAGAGTTTTCATTTTGCATCTTTTCATACAATTTAGGGATTCTGAAAAAGGAAAATTCTTTGGATACTACTGACAAAACATGAGCTTGACAGAAATCTTCCAAAGCCATCCAGATTGATTACAGATCATATTTCATACAGACACAGACAGACAGACAGATAAACAGAGACAGAGAGAGACAGAGAGAGGGAGGGAGAAAGACAGACAAACAGAGACACAGAGAGAGAAGAGTTGCATGGTTAGATGTCAAGCACTGAGATGACATACCAATATCGGGAACTAGGAATTGATGTCAGCCACGGACATTGATAGGCACCCGATAGTGATGAAGATCTCAGGCAATGTAAATAATGTAAAGAGGGCTTATGCTGACATTCGTCCAAATCATCAAGGTTCTTACAAACGTCATAAGTAAAACGGGATTCCATTCACAGCACTGGTTTTTACGCTTTTAAACCCAAAAGAAAAGCACATACCCTTGCTCCAAACTCACGCACCTACATGGCATGTGAAAACGTTCCTCATACTCTCAGTTCAGCTAAAAGCTTCGGGTAGTGACAGGTAAAAATCTGCAGTGACTTAAAACGTTCAACGCCATCTATTTTATTGCCAGGTAAAACTGAAAACTACCAACCCCTTGTAATCATGGCGTATCACACAATATATACAGAGCGAGATGCTCAGGATCTTTGTCAGACGATATATACCGACTGTGATGTTCAAAATCCCTGTCATATGATATATACCGAGTGTGACGCTCAAAATCCCTGTCATATGATATATACCGAGTGTGACGCTCAAAATCCCTGTCATATGATATATACCGAGTGTGACGCTCAAAATCCCTGTCATATGATATATACCGAGTGTGACGCTCAAAATCCCTGTCATATGATATATACGGGTGTGTTATCCGTCTGCAAGGTCCATTCCTCTTGCCATTCGGTGACAGGATAGAAATTTAGAACAAAATTTCGGCAAAAAAAAAAAAAAATGTCCCGTGTGTCAGAGATCTAGTATAGTCTTTAGCATAAGAGGCCAGGTCAAAGCGGATCTTCAACGTGTGGAAAGTCCATGGTGGGTCATCAGGAAATGTAGATGAATCACATACCCACCCACCCCAAGATTTATGTCTGCATTGCTCAGACGGTAGAAAGCTACGAATTCCTAAACGTGCAATGGAACTCGGGTTGTCTTCAATTTCTTACTGAATTTAGGCTAAAAAAAAAAAAAACACACACACACTCATCAGCTGGGTTTTAAGATTCCGAAAACAGGTTTAAACAATAGTGTGTGTGTGTGTGTGTGTGTGTGTGTGTGTGTGTGTGTGTGTGTGTGGTTTTTTTTTTCTCTTTTTTTGTCCTCTGACCTCCAATTTTTTCCCAACTTCTTTTCTTTTTTTTTTTTTTTTTTCTCTTTTTTTTTTTTCTTTTTTTTTTTTTTTTTTTTTTTTTGACAGTGGGGCCTCCATCCATCTATTTTTTCCCATTGTCATTTTTTTTTTTCTTAAATTGACTCATGTTCATCATGCATTGTCTGTGTCTTCCCAAACAAATGAACATTCACTTGCAGGCGGTTGAAAACAGAGTTCACAGACAGTTAGCCAACAGTTTGAGAGGGATGGTTCCCCTGTCTCTCCATACAGACCGTACATATGGGTGGTGAGGAACGCCCCTAGGCTGAGTCAAAGAAAGCCCTTGATGACGGATGGGATCCAGTGTTTTGAGGTAGGAAAGTCTTGCAGAACCATAGACCACGCACTTATAGTCCAGTTTGGAGCGAATCAGAGCTCTGTAAAGGTAGAGAAGAATATTCAAATCAGTGCCGCGATCCATGTGCCAAAGCTCGGAGAATTTCGTTGCTTTCCAACAAGAAACTTTCAGGAGCTGGATCTGACTTTTAAAGTAAAGTTTTGATCGAAGATGACTGCCAACAAAATTCAGCTTCCTTCACCTGTGGACACCACCGTGTCAGATAGTGTGGTGGCAATCCGAACTTGGGCCTGTGGATCTGCCAGTAATGTGTACAGAAAGAGGGAGATGACCTTGAAAACCTAGATTATGAAGGCCCATGAGAACTCCAGATTTGCACGTGGTGTCGTTAGCCTTCTCCAGGTAAAAAAAAAAAAATTCAGCAAACGCATTTTTTTTTCTTTACTGAGGACGTTCTAGATAGTTATTTCAAGGTGGACTGAATGATCAACAGTAGAATGCTTCTTGCGAAATCCACACTGTTCTTCAGACAACAGGTCAGCCCAAGGAATCCTGCATAACATCTACACGGGTTGTTCAGCAGTATAACACACCACCAAATGTTTTCCCAGTGGCGTACACTGCAAAACCATCAACAAAATTACGAAGGATGCTGAACCGTAGCCACCAGACCTGAAAAAATGTTGGTGATTTTTTGTTGTGATCAAATCATCTCTTGTGGGATACCCATCTCTCTTGTGTAGGTACAAGACAGGAAGGAACCAGTGCCAACTTGCGTGTGTTGTCCTGCAAAATCGTACAAAATGTTTTTTGAAAATGTGTAACAAACAAACATATGCCGCCAAATTCCACTTCTATAACATCAGACACTACGTCGTTGGTTGCTTTTGTTTTTGCTTGTTCGTTTGTTTGCTTTTCGTTTATTTTTATTTATTTATTTTTTTTTTTGGCCTGAGGTCAATGAAGTCGGCAATGACTTGTTGCCAGAAACAACAGTATCGCATATGGCGTTTACAAAACAGACCACAGAGTTCTTGAAAAAAAAGAAAGAAAAAAGACAATGGCAGTCCATTGACCGGAAGCTCGCTGATTTTAAGGGTCCACAGGAGTCCAGAGTTGACAGACTCTTCCAGAAACAATGAGTTAATGGCTGCTAGTCGGTGGCCTACCACAAGTTTTGGATCAGAGACAATCGTGTCCTACCACTGTGCCAGGAAAAGAACCCTAGCATCCAATCTTGAAGGTCAATTTTCAGAACACGGTGAAGGCAGACTTCAGGAAGACGAGTCAGAAGTTTATGGTGACTTGGGTCTGGAGCAGAGGAGACGTTACAAAGCTGAACAGCAGATCTGAGTTCAGCACGACTCCCAGTCCTACGGATAAGGATTCTCGCCAGTGTGCCACCTGCTGAAGATGACACAAGTCGTTCAGAAGACCGTGTCCATGCCGAAGCCGTGGACAGAATTGAGGAAGTCTCAGCTGATGAACAGGGCGAGCTGTGACGTCCCAATGCTCGTCCTGACGAACTAGAAAAATAACAAGAAATGAACAGTCTCCAACACATGCCTCTTGACAAGCAGATTGTATGGTACGGTATGGTATGGCGGGAGAAAGAGAAATGCTGCTTAAAGCCCAGCCGACCGCAAAGGGCCATATCAGGGCGGTCATCTCCATGAAGTCAACTCTCAAATCAAATAAAAAAAAAAAGGCACACACATTTTCTAAAGGTATAGTATGGCATGGCATGGTATGATATGGCATGATATGGTATAGTATGGTATAGTATAACGTGGTGTAGTATACCATGCTATAGTATGGTATTACACAGTACGGTATATCTTACTTGTCTTTGTGCAGCGGTCATCTCTTTTCGTGAAGACCTCATCAGAACTGTACTGCACAATCCATTTATTTTTTAACTCTGTGTGTGTGTGTGTGTGTGTGTGTGTGTGTGTGTGTGTGTGTGTGTGTTCTTATTTTGCATATACCGTCTTTAACAGATTGTAAGCGGGTATAAATCAACACGGGGTGTTTTTCCATACAGTGAACACACACTGCTTTACACAGACCCACCATCTGCTTCTCATCACATCCGAAAACTGAACAATCAGATCACCACTTACGAATCAGTCCAGAATAGAAAGAAAAAAAAACAAAAATTTTAGACCCCAGATCTCCTCGCGTCCTAGAGCACCCACTATCCAGCAGGTCACAGTGGTCCATCGGGGACACGACCAGAATGACCGCCGTGGCCCAGAACCTAGCTCAGACCCTGACCATGATCACTGCCCAACCAGCGGACCAATCATGCTGATTCAGGGGTCAGAGTTATTCGGTTCCAGTTCTGTGCTTTATCGCCCAGTCAACCACCAAGGTCATCTCGGGGGCTGAGAACGAGTTCGAAGACAAAAGTGTGAACGGATGTTAAACTGAATGGCTCATCGTAACACCTGCACTATGGAACTTTTCCATACTGGAAAGGAAAATGAGTGAGACAGGAATCCAATGCGTCTAATATGCTTCATTTAGTTTCTCTTTTTTCGCTTTCTGGCGACAGGTGAAAGAAACTCCGGGTGCATTTACAAGCGCTTATACAAACATGGCACTTGCTATTCCCACCACCTCCACTACCCTCCCCCCCCCCCTCCCCCCCCCTTCTCTTCTCAAGCTTTCCCTCCCCACCCATCCACCATCCACTTCCACCAATCCGCCCAAACATTCATCAGTCAGCTTCCGAGTCCTTGGTTCACAGTGACCCATCAGCAGCTGCACATCGGCCAAAGACGATGTGTCCGGGAGGTACATGTTTGTCAGGGAGGCTTTCCTCCATGCACTTCAACGAGTTACAGGCTTTGGTGTTCAGCGTGGGAAAAGCACATCTTTTGTGAAGGTCGGCCTGGATCTGAGGAGACCCAACAGACACAGGGTGTTCACGGCTACTTCTGGTGAGGTGTGTGTGTGTGTGTGTGTGTGTGTGTGTGTGTGTGTGTGTGTGTGTGTGTGTGTGTGTGTTCATTGTGTTTTTTTTTTTTCTGTGGTCAGTGTCTTAAAAAGTCTGTCACCGTATACAGAGCAGAGTTTTTTCATTTTGCATCTTTTCATACAATTTAGGGATTCTGAAAAAGGAAAATTCTTTGGATACTACTGACAAAACATGAGCTTGACAGAAATCTTCCAAAGCCATCCAGATTGATTACAGATCATATTTCATACAGAGACAGACAGACAGACAGATAAACAGAGACAGAGAGAGACAGAGAGAGGGAGAGAAAGACAGACAAACAGAGACACAGAGAGAGAAGAGTTGCATGGTTAGATGTCAAGCACTGAGATGACATACCAATATCGGGAACTAGGAATTGATGTCAGCCACGGACATTGATAGGCACCCGATAGTGATGAAGATCTCAGGCAATGTAAATAATGTAAAGAGGGCTTATGCTGACATTCGTCCAAATCATCAAGGTTCTTACAAACGTCATAAGTAAAACCGGGATTCCATTATTCACAGCACTGGTTTTTACGCTTTTAAACCCAAAAGAAAAGCACATACCCTTGCTCCAAACTCACGCACCTACATGGCATGTGAAACGTTCCTCATACTCTCAGTTCAGCTAAAAGCTTCGGGTAGTGACAGGTAAAAATCTGCAGTGACTTAAAACGTTCAACGCCATCTATTTTATTGCCAGGTAAAACTGAAAAACTACCAACAACCCTTGTAATCATGGCGTATCACACAATATATACAGAGCGAGATGCTCAGGATCTTTGTCAGACGATATATACCGAGTGTGATGTTCAAAATCCCTATCATATGATATATACCGAGTGTGACGCTCAAAATCCCTGTCATATGATATATACCGAGTGTGAGTGTGACGCTCAAAATCCCTGGTCATATGATATATACCGAGTGTGACGCTCAAAATCCCTGTCATATGATATATACCACGAGTGTGACGCTCAAAATCCCTGTCATATGATATATACCGGGGTGTGTTATCCGTCTGCAAGGTCCATTCCTCTTGCCATTCGGTGACAGGATAGAAATTTAGAACAAATTTCGGCAAAAAAAAAAAAAAAAATGTCCCGTGTGTCAGAGATCTAGTATAGTCTTTAGCATAAGAGGCCAGGTCAAAGCGGATCTTCAACGTGTGGAAAGTCCATGGTGGGTCATCAGGAAATGTAGATGAATCACATACCCACCCACCCCAAGATTTATGTCTGCATTGCTCAGACGGTAGAAAGCTACGAATTCCCAAACGTGCAATGGAACTCGGGTTGTCTTCAATTTCTTACTGAATTAGGCTAAAAAAAAAACACACACACTCATCAGCTGGGTTTTAAGATTCCGAAAAACAGTTTTAAACAATAGTGTGTGTGTGTGTGTGTGTGTGTGTGTGTGTGTGTGTGTGTGTGTGTGTGTGTGTGTGTGTGTGTGAGGTTTTTTTTCTCTCTTTTTTTTGTCCTCTGACCTCCAATTTTTTCCCAACTTCTTTTCTTTCTTTTTTTTTTTTTTTTTTCTCTTTTTTTTTTTTTCTTTTTTTTTTTTTTTTTTTTTTTTTTGACAGTGGGGCCTCCATCCTATTTTTTCCCATTGTCATTTTTTTTTCTTAAATTGACTCATGTTCATCATGCATTGTCTGTGTCTTCCCAAACAAATGAACATTCACTTGCAGGCGGTTGAAAAACAAGAGTTCACAGACAGTTAGCCAACAGTTTGAGAGGGATGGTTCCCCTGTCTCTCCATACAGACCGTACATATGGGTGGTGAGGAACGCCCCTAGGCTGAGTCAAAGAAAGCCCTTGATGACGGATGGGATCCAGTGTTTTGAGGTAGGAAAGTCTTGCAGAACCATAGACCACGCACTTATAGTCCAGTTTGGAGCGAATCAGAGCTCTGTAAAGGTAGAGAGAAGAATATTCAAATCAGTGCCGCGATCCATGTGCCAAAGCTCGGAGAATTTCGTTGCTTTCCAACAAGAAACTTTCAGGAGCTGGATCTGACTTTTTAAAGTAAAGTTTTTGATCGAAGATGACTGCCAACAAAATTCAGCTTCCTTCACCTGTGGACACCACCGTGTCAGATAGTGTGGTGGCAATCCGAACTTGGGCCTGTGGATCTGCCAGTAATGTGTACAGAAAGAGGGAGATGACCTCGAAAACCTAGATTATGAAGGCCCATGAGAACTCCAGATTTGCACGTGGTGTCGTTAGCCTTCTCCAGGTAAAAAAAAAAAAATTCAGCAAACGCATTTTTTTTTTTCTTTACTGAGGGCGTTCTAGATAGTTATTTCAAGGTGGACTGAATGATCAACAGTAGAATGCTTCTTGCGAAATCCACACTGTTCTTCAGACAACAGGTCAGCCCAAGGAATCCTGCATAACATCTAGACACGGGTTGTTCAGCAGTATAAACACACCACAAATGTTTTCCCAGTGGGCGTACACTGCAAAACCATCAACAAAATTACGAAGGATGCTGAACCGTAGCCACCAGACCTGAAAATGTTGGTGATTTTTTGTTGTGATCAAATCATCTCTTGTGGGATACCCATCTCTTGTGTGTAGGTACAAGACAGGAAGGAACCAGTGCCAACTTGCGTGTGTTGTCCTGCAAAATCGTACAAAATGTTTTTTGAAAATGTGTAATAAACAAACATATGCCGCCAAATTCCACTTCTATAACATCAGACACTACGTCGTTGGTTGTTTTTTTGTTTGCTTGTTTGTTCGTTTTTGTTTTTGTTTGTTTATTTTTTATTTTTTTTTTTTTTTTTTGGCCTGAGGTCAATGAAGTCGGGCAATGACTTGTTGCCAGAAAACAACAGTATCGCATATGGCGTTTACAAAACAGACCACAGAGTTCTTGAAAAAAAAAGAAAGAAAAAGACAATGGCAGTCCACTGACCGGAAGCTCGCTGATTTAAGGGTCCACAGGAGTCCAGAGTTGACAGACTCTTCCAGAAACAATGAGTTAATGGCTGCTAGTCGGTGGCCTACCACAAGTTTTGGATCAGAGACAATCGTGTCCTACCACTGTGCCAGGAAAAGAACCCTAGCATCCAATCTTGAAGGTCAATTTTCAGAACACGGTGAAGGCAGACTTCAGGAAGACGAGTCAGAAGTTTATGGTGACTTGGGTCTGGAGCAGAGGAGACGTTACAAAGCTGAACAGCAGATCTGAGTTCAGCACGACTCCCAGTCCTACGGATAAGGATTCTCGCCAGTGTGCCACCTGCTGAAGATGACACAAGTCTTTCAGAAGACCGTGTCCATGCCGAAGCCGTGGACAGAATTGAGGAAGTCTCAGCTGATGAACAGGGCGAGCTGTGACGTCCCAATGCTCGTCCTGACGAACTAGAAAAATAACAAGAAATGAACAGTCTCCAACACATGCCTCTTGACAAGCAGATTGTATGGTACGGTATGGTATGGCGGGAGAAAGAGACAATGCTGCTTAAAGCCCAGCCGACCGCAAAGGGCCATATCAGGGCGGTCATCTCCATGAAGTCAACTCTCAAATCAAATAAAAAAAAAAAGGCACACACATTTTCTAAAGGTATAGTATGGCATGGTATGATATGGCATGATATGGTATAGTAGTATGGTATAGTATAACGTGGTGTAGTATACCATGCTATAGTATGGTATTACACAGTACGGTATATCTTACTTGTCTTTGTGCAGCGGTCATCTCTTTTCGTGAAGACCTCATCAGAACTGTACTGCACAATCCATTTATTTTTTAACTCTGTGTGTGTGTGTGTGTGTGTGTGTGTGTGTGTGTGTGTGTGTGTGTGTGTTTCTAATTTTGCATACACCGTCTTTAACAGATTGTAAGCGGGTATAAATCAACACGGGTGTTTTTCCATACAGTGAACACACACTGCTTTACACAGACCCACCATCTGCTTCTCATCACATCCGAAAACTGAACAATCAGATCACCACTTACGAATCAGTCCAGAATAGAAAGAAAAAAAACAAATGTTAGACCCCAGATCTCCTCGCGTCCTAGAGCACCCACTATCCAGCAGGTCACAGTGGTCCATCGGGGACACGACCAGAATGACCGCCGTGGCCCAGAACCTAGCTCAGACCTGACCATGATCACTGCCCAACCAGCGACCAATCATGCTGATTCAGGGGTCAGAGTTATTCGGTTCCAGTTCTGTGCTTTATCGCCCAGTCAACCACCAAGGTCATCTGGGGGGCTGAGAACGAGTTCGAAGACAAAAGTGTGAACGGATGTTAAACTGAATGGCTCATCGTAACACCTGCACTATGGAACTTTTCATACTGGAAAGGAAAATGAGTGAGACAGGAATCCAATGCGTCTAATATGCTTCATTTAGTTCTCTTTTTTTGGCTTTCTGTTGACAGGTGAAAGAAACTCCGGGTGCATTTACAAGCGCTTATACAAATATGGCACTTGCTATTCCCACCACCTCCACTACCCCCCCCCCCCCCCCTTCTCTTTCTCAAGCTTTCCTCCCCACCCATCCACCATCCACTTCCACCAATCCGCCCAAACATTCATCAGTCAGCTTCCGAGTCCTTGGTTCACAGTGACCCATCAGCAGCTGCACATCGGCCAAAGACGATGTGTCCGGGAGGTACATGTTTGTCAGGGAGGCTTTCCTCCATGCACTTCAACGAGTTACAGGCTTTGGTGTTCAGCGTGGGAAAAGCACATCTTTTGTGAAGGTCGGCCTGGATCTGAGGAGACCCAACAGACACAGGGTGTTCACAGCTACTTCTGGTGAGGTGTGTGTGTGTGTGTGTGTGTGTGTGTGTGTGTGTGTTTCATGTTTGTTTTTCTGTGGTCAGTGTCTTAAAAAAGTCTGTCACTGTACACAGAGCAGAGTTTTCATTTTGCATCTTTTCATGCAATTTAGGGATTCTGAAAAAGGAAAATTCTTTGGATACTACTGACAAAACATGAGCTTGACAGAAATCTTCTTCCAAAGCCATCCGGATTGATTACAGATCATATTTCATACAGAGAGAGACAGACAGACAGACAGACAGAGACAGAGAGAGACAGAGAGAGGGAGACAAAGACAGACAGACAGACACAGAGACACAGACAGACGGACAGACAGACAGACAGAGAAGAGTTGCATGGTTAGATGTCAAGAACTGAGATGACATACCAATATCGGGAACTAGGAATTGATGTCAACCGCGGACATTGATAGGCACCCGATAGTGATGAAGATCTCAGGCCATGTAAATAATGTAAAGAGGGCTTATGCTGACATTCGTCCATATCAATAAGGTTCTTACAAACGCCATAAGTAAAACCCAACCAGCCGCCGTGGCGAAGTGGTTAGCGTCGCGGACTCCCGGCTGGGAGGTCGTGGGTTCGAATCCCATCAGAGTCATGTGGGTTTTTTTCTGCCCCGACCGGCTCCTACCCAGAGTTGAGTTTGCTGCGGACTCAGTTGGGAAGACTGGGACCACACAGTCGAGTTTCATCCACTTAATGGATGCGTTTCTGAGAGTGTTGCTCAAATTTCCTGACCAACACTGCAGGTGCTTGTATCTCTCGGGCCTGGTTGACGCCGGGATATATTATGAAAGGAAGCGTGGGGTACAGCCCTGTCATGTAGTCTCAGACCGAAATGGAAATCCGTAGCATCATCTTAATCATCCTCATTCTCATCGATCAGCATTAAAAAAAAAAAAATGTGTCAAGTTTCTGGGCCCTTCATGCCCTGCTCTCATGGTGACCTCAGTTTCGATGTCTTTCCACGTCTGTGGCCTTGGTTTGGTTCCGTCGGGGTCACCGGTATCGGAGAGTCCATGGGGGCTGTCGTTGGACGGACGTGTGTGGCGCCCTCCGGAGGGAGAGCTCACTCACGCCGGCTCCGCGACTAAGCAATTATTGTCGTCAGTAGGGGGCTTAGTAGGTGGTGTCCTGCGTATGTTAGATCAGAACAGACGCCACTGAATACCACCGAAGTGACTCGGCAGCAGTGCAGTGTCTCCTCCGGTGGGTTGCCTCTTGACGACTTGACATTGACTGCTCCCTGTGGATTGCTGTGCCGGGCTGCTGCGGCGGGGCCGACCGGGCTGTGTCTGTGGACGGGGTGTCGGAATGAGCGGCGTGGGTGCACTGCCTCTGAGGTGGCGCAGAGATTGGGACAGCAAAAAAAAAAAAAAAAAAAAAAAAACTGGGATTCCATATTCACAGCACTGGTTTTTACGCTTTTAAACCCAAAAGAAAAGCACATACCCTTGCCCCCAAACCCACGCACCTACATGGCATGTGTGAAACGTTCCTCAAACTCTCAGTTCAGCTAAAAGCTTCGGGTAGTGACAGGTAAAAAATTTATCAGCAGTGGCTTAAAACGTTCAACGCCATCCATTTTATTGCCAGGTAAAACTGAAAACTACCAAACCCTTGTAATCATGGAATATTACACAATATATACAGAGCGAGATGCTCAAGATCTTTGTCAGACGTTATACACCGAGTGTGACGCTCAAAATTCCTGTCAGACGATATATGCAGAGCATGATGCTCAAAATCCCTGTCAGACAATAGATGATGCTGAATGTCTCTGTCAGACGATATATATACTGAGTTTGATGTTCAAAATCTTTGTCGGACGATCTAATCAGAGCATGACGCTGAAAATCCCTTCAGACGATATATACAGAGTGTGACGCTCAAAATGTCTCTCAGACGATATATACAGAGCCTGATGCTCAAAATCTCTGTCAGACTATATAGTCTGAGTGTGATGCTCAAATCCCTGCCATACGATGTACACTGAGTGTGGTGCTCAAAATGTGTCAGACGGTATTCACAGCATCTTCATCTCAATTTAGCAAAGTTACAGCGCCGCCGACTGCGTGGGTCCTGCGGTACTGACCTCTCCCAGAACATGTGGATTTTATGTGAACAGAGTTCACATTAAGAAAATTTGTAAGATCGTGAACTGTGTCATGCCCCCTCTCTCTCTCTCTCTCTCTCTCTATCTCTCTCTGCATTTGTGCGTGCATGCATGCTTGCAAGCGTGCATGAGTGTGTGTGTGTGTGTGTGTGTGTGTGTGTGTGTGTGTGTGTGTGTGTGTGTGTGCGCGCGCGCGCGCGTGCGCGCCTGTGTGTGCTATTCTCACGTTGGTAAATTTTGTTCAAGCCCTGATCAGAAAGCATCAGAAATTCTTTGTTAATTAGTGTGTTCATTGAGTCAATGTGATTTTCCAGGTGGTATTCTTATGAGGCTGTGCTTGCAAGTAACGTAAGGTAAAGGTGATGTTGCTTATATAGCCCAGCTGACCGCAAAGGGCCATATCAGGGCTGTCACCACCTTGAAGTCAACTCACAAGTCATTACAAAAAAAATCATTCACACAGCCTTTTAAATTACGCGTACAAACACACCGGAATTTTTGTTAAAAGTCTTAGCTGTGCATTCAATGTTCTGGAACAGAAAATAAGACAATAAGATACATGTTGTCGCAGAACGTCCATGTTTACTTGATTTAAGCAGGGAAACTGTCCTGGAGTCTTGCAGGAAGTACAGAAAATTTCCAGCAGAGTAAAATCAGTACAATTCACATGGTTGTTTTCAATAGTGGATCGTAAAGAATTCAGCAGTGTTTGTACACATCATGCAAAATGTGACATGCATTGTATTGATGCATGATATTGGTTTGTGATCGGTGTAATCTAACCTTCGACCCGTTTCAACCTCCTTTGTTCCACCATTTATCTTTGTTCTCCTCTCTCAACTGCATGCCTTGCTATTTTCACTGTTATGCCTCGTCACACCAGTTCGGTTATTGGAGTTTCAAATACGGAGAGGACTTGCCCTTCGAGTCTTTTGTCGTCTTTTTGTCGCCCAAAATGTAGCAGCGTGAGCAATTGAAGAGAAATTGTCCCATAATGAGGGACAACTGAAATATCAAATAATTGAATGCCTGTGCATCTCAGTGAATATTATCATGTATTTGAGTGACCAAACAGTAATAGAACATGTCATATTGGTTCTTGACCCCCTCCCCCCTTCCTTCCCCCCCCCCCCCCCCCCCCCCCCCCCCCTTACCATTTCTTTGGGATTGCCCCTTGAGTTAATTATCCTTACAAGGTGGATCGGGTCTCCACTACACCAAGCAAGCTATCGTGTTGTTGATATTTTACCAAGGGACACGCCTTCTCCATTATGCGATCTACTTCTTCCTGCCTGGCTTCAACCGATGAGGGACGACTGACCCGTACAGCTGCTCAACAGAACATTCCCGCGTGATGGTCGGCATCAAGGAACACAAGAGCTGTTCTTGGCAATGTTTCGGAATGGCCATGAAAAATGTTTGAACTTCCACTCGTATCAGGATCACTTTCATACTCTGACCAAGCTAAGACGACTGGAAAAGACGTTAGTCCAGATGAAGGTATCAAGTTGACCATTGCCGATTACTCGGTCGCAGTGACCAAAGAAGTGTTGGAGGGTCTGTTGTGTGGGTGGCAAGGTGGGATGGGGCCGAATCCCGAGCGCTGAGTGCAGACAGCCAAAGAGGTCAAAGGTTGGAAAGGGCATGGAGAGTTGGACAAAGTGCAGACAGCCAAAGAGGTCAAAGGTTAGAAAGGGTATGAAGAGTTGGACAAAGTGCAGACAACCAAAGAGGTCAAAGGTTGGAAAAGGTATGAAGAGTTGGACAAAGTGCAGACAGCCAAAGAGGTCAAAGGTCGGAAAGGGTATGAAGAGTTGGACAAAGGGCAGACAGCCAAAGAGGTCAAAGGTCGGAAAGGGTATGAAGAGTTGGACAAAGTGCAGACAGCCAAAGAGGTCAAAGGTCGGAAATGGTATGAAGAGTTGGACAAAGGGCAGAGAGCCAAAGAGGTCAAAGGTCGGAGAGGGTATGAAGAGTTGGACAAAGCAGGCCAATAACGCTGGTGGCAGATTTGTGTCAGAGAGGCGCAGTGTGGAAAAATGGCTTGAAGATGGAATGACAAAATGTTCATCTCAGTTCAGCTCGTTTCCAGCCACATTGACTGCATGGCTGAGCTCTTTTTCGATGTTCGGAATTTTCCCTTGATAGAATTCATTTCGAAAAACTTTGTAGGAAAGTGAACCAGTGTTGGCTCCCTTCCGAGAGCAGAAAAGTTGCAGCAAAACAACTTTCTATGTATACCCCTGGAAGCTTTTAAGGAAAAAAAAAAACATGGGGAACAGTCAGAAATGAATGTACTTGTACTGGGGAAAACGTGGATTCTACGATATGATCTACTATGGGGATGCTCATCGTATCTGCTCATGAACTGGGCATTTTGGTTACTGCCAAGATTCTCAAGTTCATGATTAAATGTTTGGTAATAGTTCCGTTTTTTGTTTGATGTTAGTATAGTCTTAAAACAACTCCCTTTTCTAATCAGGTTGTGGACCAATAATGAGGGGGGGGGGGGGGGGGGGGGGGGGGGGTTGGAGTAAAATGCTCCTTTGAAGAGAAAGCCCGTTGGTTGTGAACAAGTGAAGACCACTGGGCATGACAAGGGTTAAATTCATGTGTCCGTGCCCCCGTCAAGGCTATGGGTTCCAAGGCTGTTCATTCCGGCCACCCAATACACTACTACAGTCTGGATGGTCCTGTCCCATCAGCAGTCTGCAAGGAACAATCAGTATGAGATTGTCAGGGGGAATCCCAATACAGGAAACATTGTGTGCGGCTGACAGTGGCTTCGGTGTCTTTTGCTTTTTTTTGTTCGGAGCAAAACGCTTGATAGTTTAAGCCAGTCCTTCATTTTCCATGTATTTGACTTCCCGTTGAAATCTCTCTCTCTCTCTCTCTCTCTCTCTCTCTCTCTCTCTCTCTCTCTCTCTCTCTCTCTCTTGGAGGATGAATATTGTTCAAGCTATGAACAGGACTCATCACGAATCTTCTGATCAATCAGTATGATTACTTTGACCAAACGACTGCTTCACTTATTCTGATTTATACAGTCACAGCTCCAAAACCCATGTCAGCAAAACCGCCGCTAATGTTCACATCCTTATGTGGTGGACTGGTGCCGACTTTGATCGGTGTGATGACTACAACAAGGGCAAACAAGAAAAACCTCAATGAGATTACGGAGAGCGAAACGTGTCCATGTGTATTGTGGCACGTTTGCTGCTGTTTCATTCTCACTCCGCTGGTTAGATGCGAGTACACCCAGCTCAGTCCATGATCTCAGACACCAGGAAGACGAGCTCGACAGAACAGAAACAGTTCTGAGCTAAAGTTCAAGTGTTGACAGTAATTCGACCGACACATTCAAGATGGTCCCAGTCCGCATGAACAACCGGATGTTACATGAGACAGTACAGGAAAATCACCAACCGACAGAGAGAGAGAGAGAGAGAGAGAGAGAGAGACAGACAGACAGACAGACAGACAGACAGAGACAGAGACAGACACAGACAGACAGACAGACAGAGAGTGAGAGAGAGAGAGAGACAGACAGACAGACAGACAGACAGACAGAGACAGAGACAGAGCAAAAACCAAAAAGACAAAAACAAACCGAAAAAAAAAAGTTAAATGGCAAAAGTCTTTGAAAATTTTCACTAAATCAGAACAATGAATTTGTAGGATATAGCTGTCCACTGTCTGATTTGTAGCGAAAAGAAGCTGTTTGGTAAACATGGCATGAAGGTGGCATGAGCAGCATCTTCATCTTAGTTCAGCAAGTTTACAGCCCAGCCGACTGCGTGGGTCCTTCGGGACTGACCTCTTCCGCAACACTTAGATTTTTATCTGAGCAGAGTTTTTACATTAGAAAGATATTGTAAGATTCTGATGTCATGCCCCCGTATAAGAATAACAAAGCCAAAACAACACAGAAATTTTAGGGGGGGGGGGGGGGGGGGGGGGGGGGGGGGGTGAAAATCAGAAACGAATGGCCTCCCACACATGAGGGCAAATGTGGATTCTAGGATGTGGTATGCTTCGACACGGAAGAGTGGGGGTGGGGTGGGGGTTGCCAGGATGATCTTCGTCTGCAGAAACAGGCGGGTGTGACGTGAAACAGTGCAGCAAAACCACCGATCTTCAAGACAAATCATGTCGAGGTTCTCTCCAACGACACTGAAACAAGAACTGAAGGGAATCACGTCCTCACCACTCAAGCCTCAGAGAGGCCGTTTCCGGACCGGAAGAAGCACTGACGTGCCTAGAGAGAGAACAAGAAGATCCTTTAAATCAGTCGATGAAGAACTCGGAAACGAGGCGAACAATCTCGTTTGGAAGACCGATTTTTTTTAGAGCTACTCAAGACGAAACAACCTGCAAGTCTACACACACAAACAAACGTCGGCAGGTCTTTAGCGCTGTTTGCAATTTGCAGTCAAAGGAGCTGGAAATTCATTATCCCCTTCCGCCCCATCTCACCCCCTTACACCAAATCCACTCTCATTTCATGTGAGTTATAGCCCAGCCGACCGCAGGGGGTCATCCCGTGGAGCACACAGCCGAACGTAGTGGTGTCACGCCGTCTCCAAGCCCACTACCACTCACCTATCGCCAGCAAGACAGTGATAGAGTCATGCACGTGACAATGTGAAGTGTGACAGTGATAGCGTCGTGCACGTGACAATGTGAAGTGTGACAGTGATAGCGTCATGCGCGTGACAATGTGAAGTGTGACAGTGACGGTGTCATGCGCGTGACAATGTGAAGTGTGACAGTGATAGCGTCGTGCACGTGACAATGTGAAGTGTGACAGTGATAGCGTCACGCATATCACAATCTGAACTGAGAGACATAATTCATAGAAATGAGCACCGACGGTCATTATAGGGCTAAATGTTTTATACAATTGCAAGTACTGTGATCCAGTCTGAAGCAAGCACAACCCTAGAATTTAATGCCCTCCACAACGCGATCCCTAAATCATGGATTAACTGAGTCCAAAGTGATTCACTGCATGCGGAAGAAACCACGGTGATTTGTTGTGAGGCGAGCATTTGTAACTCAAAAACCAAAAGAAATAACAAGAATTCTCAGCACCAAATATGACAACTCAAAGTCAGAGCCACATGCATGTGATTTCTGGCGAAGGGACTTTTTTTTTTCTTTAATGAAGCTGTGTGGGATATACCTAGAAAAGCAACTAAAGAAATTCGTCTATGCGAGTTGCAGTGGAAAATTGATCATACTAAACATCCAACCAATATTATTTCTCCAAAGATGAAAGTTACGGGTACAAACAAATGTGTTTATTGTATAGACGAATCAGAGTTTATTTGTTGAATTTTTCGTTTATATGCATTTTGGAAAAAATATTGAAACTTTGTTACGTACAGAATTGAAGTGGTTGCTGACCTAACAAAATGTTCTATTATAAAAGCGATGAGGTAAACC
>JADBJO010002096.1:48634-66134 GCA_016801955.1 Conus betulinus
ACACACACCACACACACACACACCCACACACACACCCCCACCCCCTCCGAACGCATTCGTCACCCTGGATGACCGTGAGGAGTACGCACGCACACACACACACACACACAACACACACACACACACACACACACACAGAACAGACGACAGACGCGCAGACAGACTCTCTCTCTCTCTCTCTCTCTCTCTCTCTCTCTCTCTCTCTCTCTCTCTCACACACACACACACACACACAGAGATACACCCACTCCACACACTACAAAGGCGCGCACTCCACAGAGAGAGAAAATGAGAGAGGATTCCGAGAGGAGAGACGAGATGAGTACCATACCCATCGAAAGGATTTTGCTCCGGAGTTAATGGTCGAATGACACCCAGCCACCCCCAAACCCACCCCACATGGGAAAAGCTTTGCTGTAACGTCGGCACCCTGCGCAGGCGACGGAATGAAAAGTGCTCCATTATACGAAAACGCATTCAATGCAAACGTTGCGAGACGGATGTAAGGTCACTGTACACCTTTAATGGAAATTTCATATGTGTTGGACAAAGGCACAGTCGACACCCCAAACTCCCGACACCAGGAAACGCAGGGATAAATTCAAAAACAACATTTATTTTCACAACACTAACATAAATATTCTCATTCACACAGATATGGGACGAGGGAAAACTAAAGAAGAAAAGAGACAGACAGACGAGGAGCAAGTTCTGAGAAGGTGGGAATAGAGAAGAAGGATAGATACCTATCAGAAACTATCTATTAAGGGGACAAAAGTAACCCCAATACACCTTTCCCCAGAACCCGGGTCACCCGCCTATTGTTTGCCCTAAATCCCACTAATCGCTATGTGCCTTCAAGTAAAAGAAGAAAAAGCAAGGAACACACCTACACATTAATTCACAGGACAACAACACAATTCAATCCCTTTCACACTAATGTCTTCCACACTCCATTCATTCAAATACTCATACTGTCTTGGCTGGCACACAGCTGCTTCCACGCCTTCTACACCACAGCTTAAAGTCACTCAGCTCATCTGTCAAGGGAGCCCAGGACCCACGTCTCGCAAGTAGATGCCTTGGAGGACTGCTCCCCGGTGCCTGAGTCCGTCAGCTGCGTCGCCGGTTCAAGTAGTAGATGCCTTGGAGGACTGCTCCCCGGTGCCTGAGTCCGACAGTTGCGTAGCGGTTCAGGTCCCCGCTGCTGGCCCAGCTGCCAGTCGCCACGTAACCGAGCCAGCCTCCCAGCGACCTGCCTTGGTAGAAGGCGCTGGAATGCGCGCCAAAACCAAAAAAAAAAAAAAAAAAAAAAAAAAAAAACCGCCCTGCGGCGAAGATCAGTGTCTTTCAGAGAAATTCTCCACATAAAACCTAAATGTGTTGGTGCAGTGAAGAAAGACATGAAAACAGTGTGTGCGAACCATTTATATTATCACTTAATTTCTCTATGTTAAAATATAATTTTGAAATCTACATTTAATTTTTAGAAAAAGATTTCCCAGTTTTGTTTTCTATGTGTGAAAATAGAAATTAACTCCCTTTATTTTCCCACAAAAAAAAAAAAATAAAGAGCCTCGTTCATCCTTTCATACGTCCATCCATAAAAAAAAAAAAAAATCAAACATTAGGAGACAGACAGGACGAACAGGAACAGACAATACGAAAGGAGGGATGAACACCCTATTCACGTCCCCATCCATCTCGCATGTCTGTGTTCTGAATTACAAATATTTTAAAATAATAATAAATTCCAACCAGTCAGGCACCGACATATCCAGCAAGACTTCTGGGCTGTCAGAAATCAACCATCCATATATCCTTCCTTGGTTAACAGCAGCGCCCAAAACCATTCTAGCACAAAGACAACCCTATAGTCCTGGTGCCACAAAAGATACGGAATTCTTTTTACAACCATGAAATGAGCTTCTCCTTACCCCAGAAATCACTCAGGAATTGGGTAAAGGAAAACAGAAATAGAGTCGGAGTACATAAATCACAATCGGAACACTCCGAATGGGCAGAACACTATTCGAGAGCGCTTCGCTGACACGCCTCGACTACACACCCTTTTACAAGCAGGATGGAAAATGGATAAAAAAAAAAAAATTTTTAACTTTTCTTTTTTTTTCTCTTCTCCTTTTTCACTTGCGAAAAAGGGTGGTTTCACAATAACAAAATACTTTCTCTATATACAGAAATAATTCTTACCAGAACGGCGGGTGGTCAGAAAAGGAAGTGCCGGCCAGCCCCCAGTCTCGATGGAAGACGGGACTCGACCAACCAGTCCCCACCGAAAGGAACTTCAGGTCCTGGACGACCCAATGGAGAGGTAGCAGTGGGTAGGGATAGAGATCCCAACATAAGACCAGCGGCTTCCTTCGGGCCGAGCGAACGGCTAGGTCCCCCAATACAGCGCTACGATAAAGTAGACAAAAGAGGCCCACTACCCAAGGATGGGGATCCTTACCACTCGGCTGCTAGCGAATCGAGTGCTTAACCACAACCCAAGATCGACCAACCCAAGATTGCAACAAGTCTGAATACAGTTACAGTCCCACCCAGGGACATCTCGAGAATGCTAACTTGCCAGAAAAACACGAGCAACACAATCCGGCCTGAAACTCTGGCCAGGTATCTAAAAGAGAAAAAAAAAAAAAAGAAACCCACCCACGCGCGCACGCGCGCGTACACACATACATATGCGCGCACACACACGCACATACACACACACACACACACACACACACACACACACACACACACACGCACCGCACAGCCGCGCGGCAACGCACACTCACACGCGCGCCGTATCATCTGTACACACGTTCGCTCTCGCGTGCCCCTCACATTCAGCTTTTTTTTTTTTTTAATTGAAGGGGACAGTCAAGTCAGAGGATGCTGCAACCACACGGACGACACGCTTGAGAGCATGACCTCTGTGCTCTAACATCCACACAAGCTAAAACTGACACACTGCCTGTCAGCAACAATCCCTTATGTATGAACTAAAGAATTTAAAAGGCGTCCGTGACAGAAATAAAGAAAAGATAACAAAGAGAGAAGCAGAGAAATACAAATAGAAATCAAAATAAAAACAATGAAACCAGAAATAAAAGAACAACAAAACTCCCTCCGGTCAAATCAAGATCTCAAAGAGAAAAAGGAAACGGTGGGTGAGGGGGGAGAGAGAGGTGGGGGGGGGGGGGTGAGAGGGAGGGGAGAAGGAAGACAGGAAAGAAGGAAGAGAGAGAGAGAGAGAAACAAAAACGACAGATGAACCTAAAAATCGATTAAATGAACAAACAGAGAGAGAGAGAGAGAGAGAGAGAGAGAGAGAGAGAGAGAGAGAGAGAGAGAGAGATGGGTGGATGGATGGATGGAAAATTTATTTCATGCATCGGCCATTGCCCCTCATGAAGGGGTACACCTTCAATTAATTAACTTTACACCATTTCCTTAATAACTATACACTCACAGTCATATATGCACACGTATTTCAGGATCTTACGACACAGCAGCAGATCTTATTTAAACGCTTTATATAAGAACATTGACAGATTTCTGACAGTGTTTTCATTTTTAGACGCCAACAGTCTGGGATGCTTGTAAAATGTTAAAGATATATAATGTTTTGGTAACTGATAAAATGTAGGTCAGCTTAACATAAAATGAACTTGATCTTCCTTTGTAATTCTGCACAACGGACAAATCAGTTCTGTTTCTGTGTGTGATTTGTAACGATAGCAGTGGCATGCAATTTCAGACACACCAAGTCTGAACCTTGTCAATATGGATTTTTTTAAGTGCGCATCTAAATTTAACGTGAAATAGTTTTATCATCAATCATCACACACACACACACACACACACACACACACACACACACACACACAGAGAGAGAGAGAGAGAGAGAGAGAGAGAGAGAGAGAGAGAGAGAGAGAGAGAGATGGCTGAATGAATGATTGTTTATTCGAAAAGGCCTCAGCCCCTTATGAAAGGGGTAAACGTACAGATATACCGCTTCATCATGCAATACGAAAGACTGCCATGCAGAACTATGAAGTAGCTATTTCTTATATTTAAAAGCCTTGTACAAAAACAACGATAAATTTCGTAGAGCATCAGGTTTAGTGCATGCCATGAGTAGACTTAGTTTAAATAAACAAGGTTGTCGATAATATTTAGGCTCCAAACATTTTTCTCTGATTTCTTTCAACCTTTGACAACAAAGAACGAAGTGTATCTCATCCTCTTTAGACATCTGGCATAATGGACACATCAGATCGCAATCATCACAAGATTTTATATCTAAAACGATGTACATTCAAGTCAGATATACCCAGTCTAAACCTGGTCATTATATGCTTCAGTTTTCGGTCCATGTTTGCTTTCAAATATTGCTTCAAGTCATGGGTATTACAAAACGTTCTATACAAACGAAATCTTTCACTAGTGTTAATGGTGTTTTTTCCAGTTTTGCCATCTACAGTCAATCAAACACTGACGAAACATTGCTATCAAGTGATTTTCATTTCCGACACCTTGATTTAACACACGTCACCAAAACCATTGCTATATAAACACACACGCACATTTGAAACCCCGGTACTTGTTTCCCCTAGCATCTAAATCATACAGCATTTTATGCGCTATATTAGGTAACCTATGTTCATCCATATGTAATAGCTTAAACCAATATCGAAGGCAGTTAACCGCAGCATTAACGTACGTGGGAAATCTGTTTGTTTCACCATATGTTGAGAGAGAGAGAGAGAGAGAGAGAGGAGAGAGAGAGAGAGAGAGAGAGAGAGAGAGAGAGAGAGAGGAGAATTGCAATGAGCACATGGGAAATACAAGATATATTCACTCAGAAATTCTGAGAGAGAGAGAGAGAGAGAGAGAGAGAGAGAGAGAGAGAGAGAGAGAGAGAGAGAGAGAGAGAGAGGCAGACAGACAGACAGAGAGACAAATAAAAGGGAAAAAAAAGACGGGAACAGATAAATCACCTCGAGACAATCAATAAAAATAAGAGAGAAAGACAAAAAGGTGGGACGAGAGGGGGAGGAGAGGGGGTGGAGGAGAGAGAGAGTGTGAGAGGAATTGTGGTGGTGGTGAGTTTGTGTATGAAGGAGGCGGGGGTGGGGGGTGGGGGGGGGGGGGGGAGGTGGAGAGGGGCGATAAAAAAAAAAAAAAAGTGCCAAAAGAAAGGAAGACGCGAGGATGGACGGGAAAACACAACACAGTAAATTATGATTGGTCCGTGTATCTCTCTTCCACTTCTGATTCAAAGATAAAGATTCCTTCACACACACACACACACACACACACACACACACAATTACACCAACATTCCTATCAAAGATTAGACTTCTGCATTCTTCGCCAATCTGCAATCGGATGTAATTCAAGTACAAAACGATGCGAGACAACGCGATACAGTACAACACAATACAATGCAATGTAACACAACACAGTACAGTACATTACAATATAGTGCAACACTTTACAACACCATACAATACAATGCAAAACAACACAACGAAATACAACGAAATCCGGTTCAGTGCAGTACAGTCATACAACGCCGCATATAGCAAAATGAATTTTAAAAAATTAAAAAAAAAAAATATATATATATATAGGGAAATACAATCCAAAACAACACAGGTACTAACTTCAAATGCAATACAAATCAAAACAAAATCTACAGAGGGTAATGTAACACAACAGCAAAATTGTAGAAGACAAAACAATTCTATACAAGACAGTGCGAACTAAAACGAAAACAAGGCATTGCGTTACTGTGCAATATGTTTTGAGCGAGGCAATATTATGCAATGTGATGCAATTCAAACATCACATCATCACCATCAGAACTATCTTCATCATCATTATCATCATGATGATAAAAAAAAACCTGTATTATTATCCCGCTGCCTCAGTTGTATTAACATCACCATTATTATCATCATCACTATCTAATATTATTATCACTATTATTATTATTATTATTATTATTATTGTTGTTGTTGTTGTTGTTGTCGTCGTCGTCGTCATTATTACCATCATTACTATTATATTACCAATTCTGATATTTTTACTATTATCATCATTATAACTGTTGCTACAACTTCATAACTGTTACAACAAGTACATTTACTACTATTACAAATTTTATCATCATATATTACAATATTTTCGATATTCCAGCCTACCACTTTTCCAGCCTCCTATATCATCACAATCATTATTATTTGGTTATAATCATAATCATTGTCATAACTATTGATATACCCATTGGATTCAATTCCTCCCATGATTTGTACTCTCCTTCTCCTCTTTCTTCTTCCTGTCCTCCCCCTCCCCTCCTCCTTCTTCGTCCCTTCCCTCATTATTAGTATTATTACTATTATTATCATTACTATTATTAATATTACCTTGTACCATTACTTACCATTAATGTGTGTGTGTGTGTGTGTGTGTGTGTGTGTGTGTGTGTGTGTGTGTGTGTGTGTGTGTGTGTGTGTGTGTATGCGCGCGCGCGCGCGTGATATTGAGGTATATTGTCGTGGACACCTTTTGGGCGGGAAGAGAGGATGAAGAGTCCTTGTCTGTCCTGTGCGCTTCTTTGTGTATGTGCCAGGAGAAAAGGTACCGCAAGCAGTGTGTTCGTCTGTATGTGTATTTCCATTGCGTCGCTATCCTTGTGGTTGATGTTACTGTGGTGTGGTGTGGTGTGAGCTGAATACTGTTTTCATCACAGCAAGGTTGGCCTGTGTGTGAATTTGGGGCAGTTCTCACCGACGGGGGAAGCGTCACGGTGGGGTTGATTTGTGTGCGAATGTTTGCTTTCGCCGAAGCGTGTCGCCTACAGCGTAGTACCGTCCTCTTAGCCGCCTTCTTTGTATGTCTGTGTGTAGTTCTCTTTTCCTATCAAAACCCTTTCGCTTTGCTTTGCTTTTTGAATAGAGATTTTAACACAACCATGCTGAAGACATACCGGCTTATCGTCTTATCTTATCTTTAAAAAAAAAAAAAAAAAAAAAAAAGACCAGAACCCGGACTATTAACTGAGGTTTCGTTGAGAGGTGGGATGGAGGTGGGGTGTGGGGGACGGGGACGTTCTATGAGGAACTCTCGGCTGCCAGGCCGGGGCATTCATTCTCAAGTCACACGCTCAGTCATGCGATGCACAGAGACGGAGGGGGAGTTGGGGACATGGGCTGCAAGACTCAGCTGCAAGTATCAAACCACAAACCTCGTTCCAAATTACTGTGTGGACTGAATTCTCCAGAACGGCAGTATTGCTAACAATTGTCAGTGGGAAAAGTCAAGACCGTTTTTCCCCTCACTTTGTTAGACTTTTAAGACTTCAATACCGGTTCAGGTGGCCAAGTTGATCCAGAACAACACGTTGTGGTCGAGAGTAGAAAGTTTGTCTTTTTCCACCTTGTTCCATGCCTTTGAGAGTTTCTACTCCAAGCCTGCCCGAGTGGTCACGCAACGTATGCGCTTTCTTTTTTAATTTGTTTCGTTTGTTTGTTTCTTTGTTTTAATCTAATCCACCGTATTGGGACTTTTTTTTTCGGTAAAACCTTACGAAGATTTTGAATTGGCTGAGATGGAGTTGTGTTGTTATTGTCGTACCCTGGCTAAAAGGCTCCAGGGATCATCCGAACGGCCGAAGCCCTTGAACACTATGGTACAAATGCATCAGCTAGGGATGAGAACATTACGTGTGTGACCGTTTTTGATTACCCTGCCACGTGGGCAGCCACACTCCGACTTCGGGGGATTTTGGAGACTGATAATGTTATGCTAGGAGCTTGTTATGACTGAAGACAATCCCCGCATAACTATGCAGAGCATAACAACATTTTGATGTAGCCTCGGTGTTCTAGCCTATGTCAGTTGGTCTGACACAGCCTTAAGCCAAGGCGAAAGGAGATGGAGTGATGGTGGTGCTGATGATGAGGGCAATGACTTGCTGTCCCTTTTATTCATCTGCATCACTGGACTCGGCAACGCGCTAAGAAGAAAGGGACGGTGTGGAGATGATCTTGTAACACGTGAATGCTAGTTCTTGGTTCTCTCCACGAAGATCAGATCATTCACAATCAAGTATGAAACATCCCGGCAATATGACTTTCAGACCTCACGTACGTGAACCACCCATACCTTTCTGTTGGTCTCGTTTTAGAAGACTCCACCAAACCTTTCTACTCTGCAGGTGCTCTTCAGATCAGTCATTGTGTCATCAGTAAACTTTCCAATAATCATTCACGATTCAGTGCAGTCTTGGCCCACGCCAGTTCCTTCTTCGACCTTTTTGTTCACTTCCCAGATATCGCAGTCTCTTCTTTTTTCGGAATCAGTCCAACGAAGTTTCCTTTGCTCAATCCTCCATGAACAATTCAGATCAGTCACCGTGTTGTTAAACTCTCCTGTGATGTCTCTTGGAGTCGTCTGCCGATCCATAACAATCAGCCAATAACAATAACAATAATGGTGTTTGTAACATAGCATTTATAAAGCGCCTTATCAAAGTTCTCTCGGCGCAGACAAGCCACACTTTCACGCACGCAACGGGCAGCCTACCTGGGTAGCGTTGACTGAAGAGATGCCTGTCGGCAATAGACCGGTTCCGGAAAACAACAACATCAGGGGAAGATAACGAATGTAGTTCCAATGCAAATAGACAGAATTGCCTTTTCTCAGTTCAAGGGCGAAGCAAACAGATCTCGACATTCAAACGTTTGGTTTGAAGCGCACGCTAGGATAACTAACGCGATACTGACTGTCAGCACTGCGGGCACACTATTTCATACCCGTGTGAGATCTCTCTCTCTCTCTCTCTCTCTCTCTCTCTCTCTCTCTCTCTCTCTCTCTCTCTCTGTGTGTCTCTCTGTGTATGTGTGTGTGTGTGATTGAATCGTGCCCCCCCCCCCCCCCTCCCCCAGCGGCATATGTCCCACGAAAACGGCGGGAGCACTCGTTGACATGTTCAGCAATCTCTCTCTCTCTCTCTCTCTCTCTCTCTCTCTCTCTTTAAATGTACATAAGCGAACCCAGTAACAAGAGGAGCAGTTTACTTGCTTGATCTGCATGTGATGAATACATGCAGCAGCGGGACGACAGGCACGGGATGGGTGGAGTTCTAGTGTTTCTTGATATACCCCACAGGCCCACCGCCTCTTCAGACCTGTCAACACGCAATGGGTACGGGGAGAAAGACAGAAAAGAGAATGGGAGAAAGAAAGGGGGGGGGGGGGGGGGGGGGGGGGGGGTTGTCTTATGTAGGGGGGGGGGGGGGGGGGGGGGGAGGAAGCTACATTTTGAAAAGCATGCACGTAAACATTGTATACAATGGCAGTTGACAGCTTTTAGGCGGGGGAAGACGACACCATGCTAACAGCGTTTGCCGCTCTGCTTGATGTCTCACCCGTAGTGTTTTTTAATTAAATCGTACGAAAAAAAAAAAAATCAACAAAACCCCATTAAAATGTACCAAAAACAAACAAACAAGCAAACATACAAACGAACAAGCAAACAAACAAACAAACCGACAGGCATGCGGGCAAACAGACTGTAGAATTGACAGCTTAGTGTTCAACCTTCACAGTGTGTACAAATTTCACTACCTTTGTCGCCAGATTACAGCAGCAGCAACAACAACGACAACAACAACGACAAACGCAAGCTAGCATATCATAAATTGTAAACAGAATTTTTTTAAGCTAAAAGAGTTTCCAAAACAACGACAGGAGAATGGTTCATGAAGGAAGACTTCAACAACAACAGCAACAACAACAACAACAACAACAACAAAACCCAGTAGATCACAATTAAGAAACAAAGTAGTTAACATTTGAAAAAAAAATGGTTATTAATATTAATAAAGCTGTAGCAATACTGTCCGGGATGTCCGGAAGGTGGGGGAACTATTTGTACAAAAGACCCCCCCCCCCCCCTCCCCCCGTATCCCCACGGGGGACTAGGACATTTTGTAACTCTTTAGGACAAAGAGCCAGGATGCTTTGAATGATCATGTTACACGAGTATTTCTTTTTTTCTCTCCTTTCTTATTGTGACAAGAGGACTGACGCTGTGAAACCATGCAGAAATGAAATCAAGAATAATCGCTCTTCCTTTCAAAGTCATAGCGCATGGAAATCATTACGACGCTTGGAGAACCTTAGGATAGAGTGTAGCCACCAAAGGACACTTGGGTTAGAAAAAAAAAAAAGAAACTTTCTTATTTCTTCTCAGGTGCATTAATGTGAAGGGAAAAGTCACTTCATGACAAAACAACGATTGGATTGTTGCTGGCAATTAAGTTATGCAAAGCTCAAATGAATCAAGCTTTGCTTGTTTTTATGACTTCGGAGTGATAGTTTGTCACTTAGTGTTAAATTTTAAATTAAAAAAAAATCGCCTGATTTTACTGATTTGATCAGCAAATCTGGGCTTTTTTTTTTTTTTTTTTTTTTTTTTTTTATAGATTTTGAACTGTTTAGGAAACACTGTCAGAATTACTTCCCTTGAATGGAAAGCCGCTATCACGGCCTAAGACAGGGCACACTCAACAGTTAGGCTTTTGCTAAAAAAAAAATAAATAAATAAACAAATTTTTAAAAAAAAAAAACCATCTCAATAATCCACGGAAGCGTTTTGAGGCCCGCTATAAATTTGAGCCGGCGTTTATGTTAAACTGATAATTGATCAATAGAACAACTCCCCACCAATCGTTTCCCTTGTTTGGGGGGGGGGGGGGGGGGGGGGGGTTCTTCACCGACGAAATCGCAAACAATCTTCAAATACATGACTTTCCCCTTAGTTGACACACATTTCAGGCCTTCGTACACACACCCCATCACCCTATCTTTGCGCCAGCCTAAACTACGCAAAAGAATCCCATTCCTTTGATTTCTAATCTGTCTGCTTGGAACCATTTGGCTTGTACCTTGATGGTCATATGAAAGAAAACGAGGAGAATCAACTTTCAGATACAATAAAAAAAAAAAATTCCAAGACAGTCTAATTGTTCCAGTCTATAAATACTTGACTCCTTAAGCAAGGCCTTGGCCCATTAATTTTTGGCGTGCAGCCATTGAGGCACGAGGGACAAAATGCATGATGTCGTAAAAGAGCTGCATTGGTGTTGGTCCAAAAAAGCATATAACTGGACACAGCTGATAATACACACTGACCGCCATGTCCAGCTTGGCGGAAAGTCGTTAAGGGACGAGGCAATGATCTGATTGATAAAGATTCGGTTTTCCAAACGATCGGTCAGCGTCCGATGTCCAACGCTCAGAGAAATCCCGAAAATAAAGCATTCTGGTGCAACCTGAGCCAGATATAAGCATGGATACACGGCCAAACTGCTAAACAGGTAGAGACAAAAAGGTTTTTGTTTTTTGGGGGTTTTATGTTTTGTTGGGTTTTTTTTTACCCCAGGGGGGGTGGGGGTGGGGGGTAGAAATCCAGGAAACCATCCCTGGATCCTCCTTTTGGGAAGAACAGTGGTATATAGATACAATTCCAACACGTTTGAAAAAAAAAAAAAAAAAAAAAAAACATGACAATCACAGTAAGTTACGTGGCGGAAATGATAACTGGTGGCAGTCAGTACAAGAGGCGGTTAGGGTAAGGTAAGGTAAGGTAATGTTGCTTATATCCTAGCCGACCGCAAAGGGTCATACCAGGGCTGTCACCGCGTTGAAGTCAACTCACAGGTCATTCGTTGATTAAAAAGAAAAACAAGATCCAAAGCATAGAAACGTACTATCCGTTTATCTTCAATACGCGTGTACATGTCAAGAGCATGTTTACTGTGAAAACATCCATGATCTAGCAGTCAGTTATTAGATCTAAAGCTATTTCAAAATCCGTCAGATCGTCTTAAAAAAAAAAAAAAAAAAAAAAAAAAAAAAAAAAGGGGGGGGGGGTGGGGGGGGCTGAAAAATTCACAACCAAACATGCGTCATAATGTATTTCGTCACTGAGCCATAAAAAGAAAAAAACTGTTGTTTTGGGCGCCTATAGCCGTTAGTAACGGCTATTCTGGTAAAATGTAACATCGGGCATCATTTGTGACCTTTCATGAACATACCCACAAATTTTCAGAAAGATCGGCCCAGAAGTTTTGTCTGGAGCGAGTGGGACACATTTTGACCACAGACAGATATACAGATAGACACACAGACAGCATTTCTTCGTTGCCATTGTAAAGTACTTCCTGTTCCATAAGAACTGGGAGTACAAAAAGTCATTCGCACAGCCCTGTAAAAACACCTTATAAAAACACACACCGGAAATTTTGTTTAAAATCTTTTCACCGTGAAATCTTAGATCAGATCAAAAATCTTACTCTCAGTACGAAATTCAAAGATCACATCAGGTGGGATGTCTCTGAACAAGGTTTTCATGGAGTCTGCTGTAGAGTGTGTATGTCTCATATCAGGCAAGTCCAACACTCTTAAAGAATATTTTTTTTACGGACAGTGGAATGCACCACGGAGCTTCTTCACGTTTTAAAAGATAAGAATGGGTGTAAAAAGAGTGGCCTGTATGCAAACGGCACAAAACTGTTTCTTCTTTACGGCCGCCTCGGGAACATGATCAAAACTCTTTCAGGTCTGGACGGATTTTGAAGAGTTTGTTATCCGTCTGCAAGTTCCATTCCTCTTGCCAGAGGTCTTTGACGTAAGTCTGGATTTGTGGTTTCTGAGTGGCGGCTGAACCAGTTCTCATTTATGAGAATACCTGCTGGTTATATGATATTTAATCAGTGCCCTACGTCGCTATCATTCTACCGTTCCCCTTTCCAACTCTTCTCCCGGCAGTTTCTTCCGAATCCCTTTCTCACCCGTCCTGGACTGCCTTGTTGCTCTTGCCCGAACGCAGCATTCTGATTAGTCCTGACCTTGATTATCACTGTCCTCTCTGCCAGTAGGCTAACGCAAGGATCCACTTTCGTGTTTCTGTTGGTGAAAAGTTTACGCCAGAAATCTATTTGTATTCATTTCTTTTCTTAAAAATCTCAATCCCTTACAAAAAACGGTCACTAGTAGTCAAAATGTGAATCATAACGTCATGTTATATTTTGACGTCACCTGCATGACGCTATCATATGCCTATATAGTATGTTTCAGGGCTATATTGGTAATGCCGTTATTGATGTCTCCACCTCTGCTCTTTTGAAAATGGCACTGAATCGTTTGATCTTGACAGAACTATGTAACCGTTGTAATAAGCATGAGGTCAGGTTACCGGGGCTTAGTGACTTTCGATTCATGTTGCCCTTTTCACTACAAATGTCAACAGCCTCATGTAATGATGTGTACACTGGCTCTGTACTATGGGTTGAAGGAAAAATTCTACGTACTGTGAAATGTGTTTCCGTGAGGCAGCTGCAAGCAGAGACAATGGGTCTGCAAGGTGTGTTTGTTTTATGTATTTGGGGAAGCACACAGAAGGTGGGCTGTTTAGTCTCAGTCATCACCAGGAGTTTGGCTGTGGTCGGTACATTGTTGAGTTTGATTTCTTCTTTGATGGAGTTTGCGGTGAGTTTCTGGTGTTGTGGGAGGGGTGTTGTGAGTGGTGTGCAGCTGTTCCACTGAACACACTTCACAGTACGTAGACTTTCTCCTCCAACCCATAGTACAGAGCCTCCCCACGTACCTCAAAGACACAACATTCCGTTCCAATCATTACTGGCATTACCCACACCCCCGCATACAACTACCCACACATAACCTCTATCATCACCATTAAAGTCGTTTATTATTATTTTTTTTAATTCTTTAATCAATTCACCATAATCACTACCATCACTAATATATCATACTATTCTACAAAACAAGTTACAAACCCCACTGTTTCAATAGCTTCCCAATATTTTGACCTTGTGGGGTCTTTCTCAGGGGACTTTCATGATGGAATTGTACATAGCAGTTTTCGTTCACGCTTTTTTAAAAACAGTTCACACCATACACACGCGCGCGCGCGCGCGCGCACACACACACACACACACACACACACACACACACACACACACACACACACACACAGATAGAGATAGATATAGATAGACGGGTAGATAGATAGTTAGACAGATAGATAGATAGACTGACAGACAGACAGATAGATATACAGATAGATAGATAGAGATATACGACTGCTTCCATATAGCAATGGTAAAAAGCGATGAAGTAAATTTTCTTTCTTTCTTTCTTTTTTTTTTTTTTTTTTTTTTTACTTTTTTTTTTATCGCCGAATCTTTTTCTTAATGTACAATGATTATATTTCAGAAGTCAAGTATACTTGACAAGAAAGAAGAAGAAAAAGAAGAAGAAGATAGAACAAGACAGTGGAGGGACAAGGGTAAATGTAAGAACAGACAGATACAAATATATAAAAAGAGACAGGCTGATAGGACTGGGTTTGGATGACAGAAGCCATCATTTCACATTTTACATACAGTTTCTGCCCTTCATTTGATAAGACTCGAAACAATATTAAAGGGGTGAAAAAATAACCAAAAGGCCTCAATATTACAAACATTGGAGGGGGATGGAGCTGGATTTGCACCTTCAACAATTTTCTGAATAACCGATCTAAAGTTACATATGACAATTTATCATCAGAAAACCAGTGGAATGTATGAGAGCCATTTCACAGGCAAGTCATCATGATTGAATTCAGATAGGCATTATAGTTTTCAAGTTTATATCGAATATTCAGTTTCTTTAAAAACCCTGATGTTCGAGGTTGGCACCCTGTAATTTACACGTATATATATATATATATATATGTGTGTGTGTGTGTGTGTGTGAGAGAGAGAGAGAGAGAGAGAGAGAGAGAGAGAGAGAGAGAGAGAGAGAGAGAGAGAGTACTTTGCTAACAATATTATGAAACAGAAAACCGAATCAGTAATGATTGTCTTGTCAAATCCCAACAAAACCGAATGCTCTGGCGATCGTATGTTCTCGGCATTTGTACATTTCTCTTTCAGAACATTCACGAATCTGTCCCAAACATGTCGTATGTATGTACACATCCAGAACACGTGGTCAATACTGTCTTTGTGGGTACCACAAAAACTACATTTGTCAATGTCAACAACTCCCATTTCCTTGAATGTAACATTTGTGCCAAATCATCTGTGTGATACTTTCAACTGAAACCATTTCAACTTTACGTCTTTTATTTTACGGGCATATTTCCAATCATTATGTTCTGATAGTTTCGGTCCCATGTGTCACAACATTTTGCTTTAACATTATTTACAACCAGTATATCACAAAACAGCTTCGAACTTGTGTGAATGAACAACCATTTCTTAAAGCAGAGGGGTGGATCTATTCGTTTGTAATTCTTAACAATTATACCTGACTTTTCACATGATCAATAATTGAAGACTGAACTCCGGCAGAAGAGACGAAGTGTATTCAACATTCATATTTTTCCATAAATCTTGTATGAGCAAACATCCTCCCGTCGTCGTCAACAAAATGTGCAAGACAATATACATTCTTTTCTTTGAACACTTTGCAAACAATAAATTTATTTCTAATTTGAATGCAATCGTTACAGCATATTGGCTCAGGACGAAGTTCCCCTGAATTCGTTGGCATACATTTATGGTAAAAAATTTTGTATGCTTCCAAAACGTCTGTCCATAATTCGTTATATTTAGTAAAGTTTGAAACATACGCTGGACCATGTTTATTTATGAGTGGCCGTTTCGGACATTTTTTCACGAAGAATGTGTTTCCTTTGATGAGTTGATCGCTTGGCTCTTCGCATCCAAGATAATTTTAAGGACAGTACAAATGTCTTTAAGTCGGGAAAACCTATGCCACCCTTTTTGATATTTTTATGGGCCATTTTCCGGTTTATTTTGCCTGGTTTCTTATTCCAAACAAATTTATAACAACACTGTTGGCAGGTTTTGAAGAATATATGAATTGGATTCGGCAAAAGTAATCACTGGTATGTCACTTTTGAAAGCGTAATAGATGTGAGTATTGCTATTCTGCCAAGGGGCGTTAACTGGCGTTTTACCCATAAATTAAACAAATGTTTTTAAATCTGCTAATTTTTCAGGATAATTCATGTTTACACAGTCTTTCAAATCGTTGGTAAACCAAATACCTAAAATTTGAAATTTTCAGGTATTCCAGATCATTTTTAAATGTTCCATGTAACAAATTTCAGAATTTTTTTTTCTGCTTCCTAGCCACATAACACTAGTTTTACTTAAGTTCATATGCAGACCTGAGACACGACCAAATCTTAAAATTACTTCTACACATGTTTCAAAGGAGTCACGATCTTCTAAAAGTAAAAGCTCTGTGCCATCTGCATATTGCGACAGTTTGTATTCGTTATCATCCATTTTATTTCCTTGGAAATTTCGGTTTTCCCTCGTCATAATAGATAGTATTTCTGCACATGACACAAAAAGGTAGGGGGATATAGGGTCTCCCTGTCTGCATCCTCTTTCAATTTGAAACTAGTCAGAAACTTGGCCATTCACAATAACACAGGATTTGATACGTTTGTAAAATGTGCTTAACCATTGACAAATATCTTCTTTAAAACCAAATGCCTTTAATACTTTAAACATAAACTCCCAGCTGACTGAATCAAATGCCTTCTCGAAGTCTATATTCAACAACATTCCTGGCAAATTATGTTTATCTAAATAAGGTATTGTATCATATATTAATCTTATATTATCACCAATGTACCTGTTTCTGATAAATCCCGTTTGATCTTCGTGAATTATTTTTGGTAGTACGTTCTTCAGACGATTTGCGATACAAGCTGAACCAATTCTATAAACCACATTCAGGGGTGACGCTGGTCTCCAGTTCTTGCTGAACATTAAGCAGTGGGGGGAAAACAAGTGCCTGGTCTCCAATTCTTCATATACTGCCTTGGCTTGTCACATTTTTGGGATACAGGTAACAAGTCCTCTTTATACGCACGACAATTCGCCTTTTCTGAAACTCGCATTTAGTGCTTGTTATAACAAATAATTATGCCTACCTGTTTAAAAAAAAAACATTTTTTTTAACTCCACGGTAAATCCATCTGAGCCTGGGCTTTTGATATTTTTCATATTAATTAAAACAAATGCCAATTCGTCTAGGGTAATTTCACCTTCTAAGTCATTTGCTTCCACCTCACTTAGACGTGGGATATCATTTACTACACCTTTTATTTCACATTTCTCAGCTTAGGATTTCGCGTATAACGATTTGTAAAACTTCTGTACCTCTTGGAATATGTCTTTCTGATTTGTCAAAGTGTTATATTGATCGTCAGTTGTTCTAGCCATGTTTTTTTACTTACATAGTGACGTTTCTCTGGACTACAAAAGTACTTGCTAACTTTCTCACCTTCATCTATCCACCTAGCCCTGGATCTTGATAATACTCCTTTGATTCGTTTTTCCCTTATAGCTTTCAACTGTTTTTTTTTT
>JADBJO010002096.1:71134-111134 GCA_016801955.1 Conus betulinus
AACATTACTTTTATTACTATTGCTCTTGGTAGCAATCTCATCACATCATCATTATTAGCACCATCACATCTATCACCTTCATCTTAAAAATGATAATAACAATAATAAAGAATAAGAAGAAAATAAAAATGAATAGATAAATAAATACACACACACACACACACACACACACACACACACACACACACACACACACACACTACCAACAAAAACAACTAACTTCGTTATTCATATCATCTCTATTAGTGTTAACATCATCATATTCATTATGATGAATATAAAAAGTAACTAAATAAACACACACACACACACACACACACACACACACACACACACACACACACACACACACACACACACTACCGACAAAAACAACTGACTTCGTTAATCATATTATCTCTGTTAGTGTTAACATCATCATCTTCATCACTGTTATGGTCATTATCATTATCATCAATTACACACACACACACACACACACACGCGCGCGCGCGCGCGCGCGCACGCACACACGCACGCACGCACGCACGCACGCACATCAGTATACCTTTAGTTACAACTTCATAACTATTACAAATGTTACATGTACTACAATCATTAATATAATTATCACTCTTTACAATATTTCTGACATTCCAGCTTACCACTTTTCCAGCCTCCTATAGCACTATCACTATCATTACTTTGGTTATGATCATGATTATTTGTTAAAACTATTAATATACATATCATAATTATTAAAAATACCTAATACATTCCATCCTTCCCATAATCATATTTTCCCCTCCACCTCCTTTTCTTTTTTTTTTTTTTTTTTTTTTTTTTTTTTGTTCTCTTCCCTTAGTATTTGTATTAGTACTTTTATTATCACTACTATTATCAATTTCATTGCCATTTTTTTTTTTTTTTTTTTCCTTTTTTTTCAATTATATTTCTGTATCGTGCTTTTTATTATCAGAACTATTATTACCTTTACTGTTGCTATAGACGTTAGCATTATCATCATTATTATCAATACCATTGTTATTGATATTTACCATCACTACCATTAACATCACCATCGACATCACCACTAAGACCGTTGCCACGGCAACCATGCTGTTTAAGAATCCTCTAACCCACTCTCTTTTCTCCCAAAGTACAACTGCTATTGCCATTTATCACCCAAAGTGGTAGTAATCCTGTCTTTATTTATCTATTTCATATTTTGATCATCATCATTACCATTATCATTATTCCTATCAGTAATGTAACTATCATTGTTACTATCTCAACTCACACATTGTCTCCTTCTCTGACAGCCTCGTTTTCATTCAACGCCCATCCTGCGCTGAAGTGAATGAAGATAAGTGACTGCTCGTTCATTTCCGTTGTCCTGAGTGTTTTGTTTCTTGCCTAAAGAAAGACCTAAGAGGTCGAAACGCGTCGTGCTGCTTTGTCTTCCGATTCGTTTGTCCACGCTTTCTTGGGCGGTTGGCTATTATTACATTTAGAATTGGTTTAGATGTCCCGCCTGCAGTCGCCTCACTTTGCAACTAATTCACACGAAATAAATCATATTGTCCAGTGCTCGTCTCGTTGCTTTCACTTGGTTTAAACCAGACGTGAGACGCGCGAGCTGCAGGAGAACTCGGAGTTTACGTCCTCTCGCTACTGTGAGCGGAAGTCAACCATGAAGTAAACATGCGGATATGGAAAGAAGAGAAGGGAGGAAAACTGATAGTTTGGAAGAAGGCAGTAGATGACGGTGGTGGGAGAATGGGGAAGGGGGGTGGGGGGGGGGGAGCGTTGAAGGAGGGAGGGAGGGGAGGGGTAAAACACAGCCACCCTTGCAGCGTATCAGAAATCAAATCCAATCGTATCACTTTCCACGTATGGGGCTCTGTACATTTCCAACACAGAAAAAAGGGAGGGGGAAGGAGGGAGAGAAGAAAGGCTGAAGGGACTGAAGAAGAAAAGGGGGGGGGGGGGGGGGGGGGGGGGGGGGATGGAAGAGGGCAAAAGACGTGATAAAATCTGACTGGAAATGAACTTGTATTCAACGTGATTGGGGGAAAGAAGAAGAAAAAAAGAAGACAGACAGACAAGAGGGAAACTTAAGGTGAAACCGTTATGAACTGTGATAACATCTTGATAATTATTTTCACACGTAAAAGCAAAAATGTGCATTAATAAAAAGCAATAAAGGAAAGGAGAGGAGAGGGAGGAGGGAGATGGGGGAAGGGAGGGGGATGAATAGCATACGAAATTTGAATGCAGGCTGCTTTAAGTATTTTTCGTGCTTGGGGGGGGCGCATTATGTATGACACAGGGGAGAGGGGAGGAGTAGGAACCATACGGGAGGTGGGCTTGGTGCAGTAGGAGAGCTGAAGGCAGAGGAAAGGGGTGGGGGGAGGGAGGAGGACAAATATTTTAAAATCTAATGAGACCTGAATTTCGACTTCGCATGAGAGTACACGCACATAGGTGGGGATGGGGGGGGGGGGATGGGGGGGGGGGGGGGGGGGGGGGGGGGGGGGGGGGGGGTGGGGGGGGGGGCTTGTGGAGTGAAGGAGCAGGGAAGGAAGATTGCTTGTCGAAGTGAACAAGGACACGGGAGGGGGGGGGAGGGGGAGGGGCAGGAAACTGGTAGCTGAGGGAGAGGGGAACTAGCGTTTTCAAATCCAGTGAAACGTAAAAGCTGACCATGCAAGAGTGCATGACATAAAGAGGGGGAGAAGGGAGACGGGAGGGGGTGTGTGGGGGGAAGGGGAGGGGAGACGGGAGGCGGGGGTGTGGGGGGGTGGGAGAGAGACTGGTTGTCGAAGGGGAACCAGGAGGAGGAGGGGGAAGTGCGTGAGTGTTGTGTGTGTGTGTGTGTGTGTGTGTGTGTGTGTGTGTGTGTGTGCGCGCGCGCGCGCGCGCGCGCGCGCCTGCGTGTATGTGCTTGTGTGCGTGCAGGCGTGTGTGTGTGTGTGCGTGCATGCATGCGCGCGCGCGCATGTGTGTGTGAAAGAGAGAGAGAGAGAGAGTGTGTGTGTGTGTGTGTGTGTTTGTCTGTCTGTGTGCGTGTCCGTGTGTGTGTGTGTGAGCGCGCGCGCGCGCCCGCGTGTGTGTAGCAGGGGGGGGAGGGGGGGTGTCAAATACCATTACTGTCATTAACCCGTAACCTGAAGATGATGTGTATCAGCAAAGCTTTGTTAAAACTATACATCCAAGTCTCAAAACTTGTTGACTCTTTCTGATGTTTTACCGTCTGCAGCGTTTACCACTGTGTCTAGTTAACAAGGAATGAAGTCCACGACACCAGACGGCGTTATATATATATATATATATATATATATATATTGAATTATAAACAAAGCTTGCTCTTATGTCTCAGATTGTAGAAATAGGGGGGGTGGTAAGCCTTCATATCTGCAGTGGTAGATGATTCTGCCTAACTGACAGTATGTGCTTGAGTGGGTGAATGGGGAATAAATAAATGCTTCTCAAAATGAACCTTCAGCAAGCTTATAGTCTCCAAAGAGGGAGACCATCTCCAATGAGGAGAAAGCTCACTAACATATAACTCCTGGTCAGATACCGGTATTTCGAAACCTGATTGTTTCTCCTCATGACCGCGGAAAGTGGTAATTTGACTCCTCTGCCTTTTCGGTTTTAAGAAGAATGCTATACCAGAAAAAGGCTGGTGTGCAATACCATAGTATGTTTGTTGAGTTTTCAAAAAACTAACTAAAGGTGCCACCTAAGAAGCAAAAGAAAATCATGAAAGAGCAAACAAGCTACATTTTTCTTGTGAAAGTAGAAAATATAAAAAGATAACCTCTTAAGACACAAGTGCTGAGGGATCTGACCAGGAGTTATATGTTAGTGAGCTTTCTCCCCATTGGAGATGGTCTCCCTCTTGGGAGACTATAAGCTTGCTGCTGAAGGTTCATTTTGAGAAGCATTTTTTTATTCCCCATTCACCCACTCAAGCACATACTGTCAGTTAGGCAGAATCATCTACCACTGCAGATATGAAGGCTTACCACCCCCCTATTTCTACAATCTGAGACATAAGAGCAAGCTTTGTTTATAATTCAATATTTCTTGCAGTCATTGCAACACCTAGCTGCTCTGTAAGTTGCTGGAACAGTGCTCGGTACTTATCCTTGGAATTTATTGTTTCATTGTAATTTAGTCCCCTTGCGGATTCATTCCAAGAACTGGCCCTCAGCACTTGTGTCTTAAGAGGTTATCTTTTTTTATATTTTCTACTTTTCACAAGAAAATGTAGCTTGTTTTGCTCTTTCATGATTTTCTTTTGCTTCTTAGGTGGTTTTTTGAAAACTCAACAAACATACTATGGTATTGCACACCAGCCTTTTTCTGGTATAGCATTCTTCTTTAAAACCGAAAAGGCAGAGGAGTCAAATTGGGCGGCGCAGACAACCTTCCAGCCATGTGGGTGACGGCGGGTCTAGCCTGTGTCGCCGGGGGACGGCTCTTGGAGATGTGGGGCGATTGGCGAAGGAGCGCTGCCTGACTGCGACTACCGTGGCCTGGAGGATACCGTGCTGTTTTGAGGGGTGGCAGACACGGGGGCACTCCTTAGGGGGTTGGGCTGAAAAATTGCCCTCTCGGCCGCAGTCAGCGAGCGCCCGCCGAATTTTAGGGGCTCGTGCAGCGCTCCAGTGACTTTCGTCCTGCTTCCCCCTTGAGGCGGCCTCACGCGGCACAGGACCATCGCCACCCGAGCATGAAGAAGGCCGCCCGGTGGCCCTGAAGACAGCCTGATGATGTTTGGGGGACAGCAGGCAACACACACCGACGCCCATCGTCGGTCGATCAACAACTTAAAAGTGAACAAACGTTCAAGACCAATTTCACCAAACTTGAACCAGCATTCAAGAGGATAACGACCAGAATTGAGCCAACACGAGCTCTGGGAGACGAATACGACGACCCCCATTGAAACCTACCTACCACTGCCAGATGACAGCAGTTGCCACAAATATGTAGACATATGTCTGCAGGAACCTTGTCCTTAAGGGCCACAGGCCGATAGGACGTTAATCTCACCGTCAACGCAACGCAACGGAGTCAAATTACCACTTTCCGCGGTCACTGAGGAGAAAAACAATCAGGTTTCGAAATACCGGTATCTGACCAGGAGTTATATGTTAGTGAGCTTTCTCCCCATTGGAGAGATGGTCTCCCTCTTGGGAGACTATAAGCTTGCTGAAGGTTCATTTTGAGAAGCATTTATTTATTCCCCATTCACCCACTCAAGCACATACTGTCAGTTAGGCAGAATCATCTACCACTGCAGATATGAAGGCTTACCACCCCCCTATTTCTACAATCTGAGACATAAGAGCAAGCTTTGTTTTATAATTCAATATTTCTTGCAGTCATTGCAACACCTAGCTGCTCTGTAAGTTGCTGGAACAGTGCTCGGTACTTATCCTTGGAATTTATTGTTTCATTGTCATTATATATATATATATATATATATATATATATATAGAGAGAGAGAGAGAGAGAGAGAGAGAGAGAGAGACTTGACACTTAAACATTTGATATTTTATTGTCATTACGAAAGAGGTCTTTGGACAAAGGGGTGTGGGGAGGGGGGGGGGGGGGATTAGGAGGGGGTGTTAACAGGACAACAACGTTTACTTCTCCTTTTCATAGCAAACAAATAGTACACATTTATTCCCGGTGTGTATCAAATCAAAGGTTGACAAAAACACATGAACTCGTAACATCTCCGGATATCCTCGCACACAGGAGTAATACAGTAACGTTAGAGAGAATGAAAAACCAAACACAAATTGTAAGACTGACTCGACCATCCACTTAATCAAGTGATGATATTGCATCTTACTGATCTCCACATGCGATGAATGGTCTTGTTCATTCGTATATCTCTTATAATGCATTATCCTAATTTTGACTATCCTTCATCTATCATTACTGAGGGGGGGGGGGGGGGGGGGGGGGGGGAGAGAGAGAGAATACTTGATATTTAGGGGGAAAACGGAACAACACTGATGGCTTTTGTACATTCGATCCTTACAAAAATAAAAATGTTAATGAATTACCCAAAAAAATAAATAGATAAATAAATAAATAAAAAGAATGACAAGAAAACACGTCGAAATACAAAATACCTTCATTCTCAAATTGTGAGACAGACAGATTTACACACACACACACACACACACACACGCACACACACACACACACACACACACACACACACACACACACAGCGAGACAGACAGAGAGGTACACAGAAAGACATACAGATAGACAGACAGACAGACAGAGACAACGACGACTAAAGAAGAAAAGAGAAGAACGAAAAAAAAAAAAAACATACATAACATTCAAGAGAGATTAAACTTGCAATATAATGAACGACATAAATGATTAACAACTTTGAAAGCAACACACATCTGTACAAAAACTATAATCTCCACCGAAACAAGAGAGAGAGAGAGAGAGAGAGAAAACACTGAGCCATGGGGGTACCCATATCTGATGGGTGATGTTATCATGATTGGCGAAATCCTTAATTAATTTTAAGCAGCATTTCAATTACTAACAGTAACATGTGCCAGATTTATGTTCCTTATTAGAAAAAAAAAAAAAAAGACAACAGCCGTTATCTGCTGTTTACGAACGATGACATGAGCCCTATTGTTTTGTATGATAATCTAAACTTTTCTTTTCAGGAGTAGAGCATGGTCAGTCACATCAATAGCCTTATAGCAAAGTCTAGAAAGAGATTTTCAGTGATCTCGTTATCATTTGCATTATACAGCCATTTACTAATTAGACTAGTCCGCGCTGTGTGCCTAAAGTGCCCGTTTCTTAAACCCAGACTGATTCGAGTGAATCAAATCAGATTTTTCACAATGTCTGAGTAGGCCTTTCCTTACGTGTTCTTCGAAACGTTTCGATAATATAGACAGAACAGAGATAAGTCTCTAATTTGAAATATGGCTTGGCTCACCTGATAACTAGTTTGGTACGACTTTGGCTCTTTGGACAGCTTTTGGAAACTTGTTTTCGGTAGAGAGAGAGAGAGAGAGAGAGAGAGAGAGAGAGAGAGAGAGAGAGAGAGAGAGAGAGAGAGAGAGAGAGAGGAGCCAATACTGATCCCTGGGGTATACCACTTCCGACAGGTAATGTATTTGATGTTGAAGAATTAAAACAGACAAATTGTGACGACTCTAAGAAATCATATAAATTACTTGAAACACATGTCCTGTTATGCTACAGAATATCTTTTCATTATTTTTTTATCTCTGACCTCGAAGGCCTTTACAAAGTCAACAACAAAAAAAAATCCATAAATTTTATCGGTACTCGAATGCCAGTGATTCACTGGGTTTGTTGTAGCCATATGATATGAATGAATTTTAACTGAAACCAGACTGACTTTCACTTGTAAATTATATGACTCAAGATAATCGTAATGTTTGTTTGTATGCTTCTCGAAGAGGTTGGATGATACTGTCAAGATAGATATTGGCCTGTAATTCATTGGTTCAGAACTGTCACTAGATTTGTAGATCGGAGTGATTGGAAGCCTGTAAATATCAGGACGCTTTGAGGTTCAACGTTTGCACGTGGGCAACAGCAATGACCATTATAACAACATGTACAGTCCTGTGGTTCAGAATCGAGGAGCAGTGTGTGTGTGTGTGTGTGTGTGTGTGTGTGTGTGTGTGTGTGTGTGTGTGTGTGTGTGTGTGTGTGTGAACATATCCCATGTTAATATCACTCTGTCATACTGGCATCACGCTTACAAACTTGTGAGAGCGTTGTGCATGAGCCATACATCCTGAAAGTGGCATACCCACCTGTTCGTGTTTCTGATCAAGTGGGCCTTCTGCCATGTCTATGGCTGATCTTGCTATTCAACTTGTGGGGTAGGTGTTTTATATGTCATTTTGAATACTGCTCATTGAAATGTATATTGTAAATCTCTATGGCCTTAAATCTGAATTCCTGTTCTAAACAAAACTAAGTATCAGATGAAGTTTCGATCTTGAAGCTGACTGCAGTGATTGATTTAGTCGGAGCACTGTGATATACCTAATAAATTTGGGTGTTCTTGATGTGACACAAATGACAAAAACAGTAATGTGGGGATATTCACACAGTTACGAACCTATTGAATATATGGAATCTGCACTCCTTCCTTTTTCTCATTTCCTTCTGTTTTTATTAGCAGCAGGGCAGAGCTGGTAACATACACTTTCTCAATGGATGCGTTTCAGAGAGTGTTGCTCACACACACACACACACACACACACACACACACACATACACGCGGTCGCACGCGCGTACACACGCACGCACACACACACACACACACACACACACACACACACACACACACACGCTCGCGCGCACACGGTCGCACGCGCGTACACAAGCGCACAAGCTCTCACACATACACCCAAGAGAGTACGTTTTTGCCGGTTTTCGGCCCTTATCTCCTGCACTCTGTGGGGGTTGGGCCACACCCGGTTCATGACTCCGGATGTCCCTTTGCTGCCCCCTTTTTCTCCCATCTTGGGACGAGCCATGGCTGGGATTCGAACCCATGACCCTCTGGACATGCTCATTTCCACTTAATGACTTGCGCACTATCCACTGAGCCACTGGGACACCTGATATTTGTAGGAAAGTTAAGCCTTATGAAGTTCACTTTTGTTCCTCCTTGACCAGATCCAGCTTGAACACCTCTCTGCCGCTTCTGCCATTGCTTTCAGGGCTCTGTTTTTTTTTTCCCTCCCTGCAACTGAGAGCTGTTTCATGAGGCTGTGCAGACGTTCCTGCAAACCCCCTAGCTCCAATTTCTGCAGTGAGGACTTTGACCTGATAGCCTTCTCTCCTCAGGCTGCTTGCCAGATCAGCATACTTTTCAGTCTTGTAGATTTGAGCTGCCTCCATTCTGTTCTCATATGGCACCGTGAGCTCGATCATGATCAGCTGCTTGGTTGACTGAGAGTGGACTACTATGTGTCTGGTCTCATGCCACTCTTGCTGATGATCTCTGGGTGACTCTTCCATTCTGGGAGGTCTGCAGTGCACTCCCAGTCGTCTGCCCCGTCCAGCAGACTCTGCCTGCATGTTCCCAGTGGTACTGTTGTTCTTGGCCATGATTTGCTGCCTCCTGCCATGAAGAATGTTGCGGGTGCTTTTGGAGTCCTGATTTTCCCTTTTGTGGTGTTGGTACTAGCCCGGACTACTTGTACAATCTCTTTGAGCACTTGGTTGTGCCTCCATGTGTACCTTGCTTGAGCCAGGGCTACTTTACATGAGCTAATCAATACCCAATCTCTAGAAGTGTGAATGTGTACAGGCATACACATTTTGAGATAAAGAAGCAAGTTGAATCGCATGCACGAAAGATACTACATTTACAAAGTGTCCCATTCATATCATAGATACCAGTTAGCCTACATTTACACACAACAACTATAACAAAGAATAGCATTTCATTCCACACTTTACAATTTATGACAAGTGTGGGGTCTGTACACCACCACGATGTTCCTTCAGAGCACAGTCAGTCACCTCAAAAGCCTTAGCAAAGTCTACAAAGAAAATTTCAGTGATCTTAAATGAATGTTAGCGACCACCCATAAAAAAAAAAACGTGGACAAACAAATCACAAAAGACAAAACACGACGCGTTTTGACCTCTTAGGTCTTTTTCAGGCAAGACACAAAACAATTAGGACAACGAAAAAGAACGAACAATCACTTTTAACTTCAATGACTTCAGCGCAAGATAGGTGTTGAATGAAAACGAGGCTGTCAGAAGGGAGATAATGTGTGAGTCAAGGTAGTAATGATGACAATTATAATACTGATAGGAAAACTAATAATGGTAATGAAGATGTATAATCAAGACAAACCCTTTCATACATTTGGCTTCACGGAAACAAGACTTTCAGATGTTGCCCATGACACCACTGTCATAATATCTGGCTGCAATATTATATGCAGAAATCCCACCAAATTCAAATCGACAGGCATATTAATTTACATTTATAATACATTAAATGCTCGACGTTACATGAACTTGAAAGTTTTTTTAATTGAAGCAGTTTGGTTAGTAATCAGGCTGAAGAGACTGAAACCCATCAACTTCGGATTAGCTTGTTGAAACCCAGCAGAAAATGCTGATTGGATGGGCACGTTTACGGCCATGACAGATACAACACTGGACCTTTCGGTGATTTCAATATTGATGTATTGAAATGCCAAACGTCGTGATCAGATAGGACTTCTTCGTACAACTCATCCCAAATTACAGACATGTCCACCTGAGTAACGCACTAGCGAAACATTAATCGACCACATCTGTCGCTCTGAACCACATAACGTCATTGAAAGCTGCATGCCTTTGAATAAATGCAGCGACCACTTTCAAGTATGCATTAAGAGGGAAACACATGGAAGCAAAATTCCTAAAAACCGGCCACAAATGTACCATATCTTTTAGACAATTCCACGAAGGTAGCTTTCCTACTGGCCTCCTGAATTACTTACCTAGGCCCATAGCTCAAGGGTGAGCATAGGCCATCGACAACACTCCGCCATCGCACTCGGTTCTGGGCTGCTCGCTGAATGCCTGTCCAGTTGGTCCTCCGCCTCTCTCTACCTCAGTGTCTTGCCTCCAGCTGCAGCGAGGTCGGCCTCTCTTCCTTTTCCCCTGCGAGTTCCATGTCAGGGCTTGGCGTGTGGTACTGGATGCTGGCTTCCTGAGAGTGTGTCCAATCCAGCCCCACTTCCTCCGCAGAATCTGCTTGGCCACTGGTTCCTGTCCTGCTTGCTTCCATAGATCTTCATTGTTGATCTTCTCTGGCCATCTGATTTTGAAGATGCGCCTCAGACAGGTGTTGATGAAAGTCTGAATTTTTTTTGCTGTATTGCCTTGGATTCCCCTCTCATAAATGTTTGCAATTGCACTGATCCAGAGAAAGCGCTAGAGTTCTGGCTACACATATTTAATTCGGTTTATGACAAGCACGCGCCAGTCAAAACGCATAGAGTAAAAATAGTACTTAACCAATGTCGATGATTATGAAATATGTTATTGTTGATTTTGTGAATGGTTCATCGCTAACTGACTACTGTTCTTTTATGCATGTATTGTAATCAAATCATGGGAATGTGTGTAATATGCTGATATCATTGATGCATTGTAGTTGTCTAATTAACACCCTAAGCAGTATGTATTATGTTAATATTTTAGAAAAGGAGTGTAATTCTCTCTCTCTCTCTCTCTCTCTCTCTCTCTCTCTCTCTCTCTCTCTCTCTCTCTCTCTCTCTCTCTCTGTCCTGTGTACTGCTGTTATTGATGCATTCTTGCTAGTTCATTAAAAAAAAAAAAAAAAAACCAGTTGTCAGTAGTACACCAATATTAAAATAAAAAATACAAAGGCATCTCTCTCTCTCTCTCTCTCTCTCTCTCTCTCTCTCTCTCTCTCTCTCTCTCTCTCTCTCTCTCTCTCTCTCTCTCTTCTGTGTGACACCTAATAGGAATGATCGCTTTCTATGTGTCTGTGTGTGGTTTTTTGTTTGTTTGTTTTTGTTTGTTTTGTTTTTGTAATTAATTCAGTTATTCTTTTTTGTTTGTTTCCATGGGTTTTTTTTTCTCTTCATTATTCATTTATGCGTCATCTATGCGTCGATGTTGACGGGGAAACAACTCATCCACATTTTTTTCATGCATTTTGAAGATATGTATGTTTGTTAAAGATTTGTCAGATTTAATCGCATTCATATTCACCTAGCTGCTGGTCACGCTTAATCCCTCAGCGGGGCAAGGGCCAGACGAAAAAAGCATTTATTTGCTTATCTGTTACCCTTGGAAATAGAGATTATCAATCTATAAAGTTTATCAGTCAGTCTCTCAGTCTCTCTCTCTCTCTCTCTCTCTCTCTCTCTCTCTCTCTCTCTCTCTCTCTCTCTCTTGTTAAGTCATAGTATCCTTAAGTCTCTGAAGGGACAACGGCCAGATGAATAAAGCATCTTCTTGCTTATTTGTTTTCCTTGGGAATAAATATTCTCTCTCTCTCTCTCTCTCTCTCTCTCTCTCTCTCTCTCTCTCTCTCTCTCTCTCTCTCTCTCTCTTAGTCCCCTATTTATTCCAAGGGCCAGGGGCCGGATGAGAAAAAGCATGTCTTTGCCTATCTGTTACCGCTGGAAATAAAGATCATCATCATCATCATCATCATCATCATCATCATCATCATCATCATCATCATCTCTCTCTCTCTCTCTCTCTCTCTCTCTCTCTCTCTCTCTCTCTCTCTCTCTCTCTCTCTCTCTCTCTCTCTCTCTCTCACGTGAAATGTAGAAATTTACTCTTGTGAATCTTACGATTCCCAGCCATGATTTTAGTGGGGGGTGGGGGTGGGGGTGGGGGGTGGGGTCTCCTTTTAATGTAAATATATTTGTCGTCGTTTTCTTTATTGTTCTTATGATGATGATAAAGAGTACATCTGTTCCCGTTTCTTTCTTCTTTCTTTCGTTTGTTTTTTTTGTTTTTGTTTTGTTTGTTTTTGGCTCTGGAAATCAGGGGTCAGCAATTCAAGCATGCTCAGTTTAAATCTTGTGATGTGTAGTCATCTCCCTTGAATTGCCGACGAGCACCTGTCCGCGCATGTCAGGAAAGATGATTGGCCACTTCCGTCTACACTGACGACCATGTCAACATTGAAAGTACGAACTTCATTTTAGTACTGGACAATGAGTACAGTAAGTAATCCCGCTGTGCCGTGCAACACGACCCGAGAACAACCAGTACAGGCCTAAAGAATGACCACTGTAAAACTCAAACTGTATATGTTTTGTCGGAAAGTGTAATTTTAATGAGAGCCATCAGCTATGGGTTGTGGTAGTAGTTCCCCCAAGGATGTCGGAGAACCCGTCTCAACACCCGCGTCAAAAGGTGTTGATTCGAATGGTGAGGTCAACCACCATCAGCACCAAAATGGCTCCGTGGTGGCCAGCCGAAAGAAGAGCGGACTGACCGTGATCAACAACACGAACAGGTCACAGGTAACGAAGACGGTGGAGGAAGAAGAGGAGTTGGATGTTCTGAAAATATCGGTGAGTTTGTCAGACACTGGTATCATGATGGTCATCATGTTCGTTTCACTGAAATTTACTGTCATTGTTTTAAGTCCAGACGCAGTGTAAAAAAAAAATAAATAAATAAATAAATAAAAAAAGATTAAAAAAAAAAATAGAAATGGGGGGGGGGGGGGGGGGGGGGGGGAGGGGGAGGGAGGGGTGGAAAATAGGATTTTGCCATTAAAGATTTGGCAACCCTGACAGAGAAGATAATTGATGAAGTTGGCAGCAGCATTCATGAAGAAGAAGTTTTGTGAATTACTTATTGAGCTTTATCTGTAAATAAATTGTCATTTGTTAGGGGTATGAATGTGGATAAATTTTTATATCAAGTGTCACATTTCTTTTTGTCTTTCCACTTAAAGTGCTTCTTCAGCTGTTCTTCCCATCAAAGATAATGTCAGGGTATTACGATATGAATGTCCTTATCGTAGTTAAGTGGAGATTCATCAAGCTACATCATTTAAATTTGTCCAAGCTACTTTACTATATGTAAAGCATTTTCACAAAATTAACTTCAAAATCATTACAGGAAAAATGAGTGAAACAGGGAAGTAGTCTCACAAAAGAGCAGTTGTATGGTCTTAGTAATATCTTAGCCCTTTCAGTCATTTTCTCCTTTTTACATGTGATATTTATCATAGTCATATGCTGTCATAATCATATAAATATAAGCCATTTCCCTATAAAATTCCAAGGATAATTAGAACTGAAGGTGCAAAATTGCTCAAATTCAGAAGAAGACACTGGCTCACGTGGATTCAGAAAATGAACCACAGAAAGGCCAAGTACAAAACATTTTCTTGTCTAACAACAGCTGAATGTAACTGAAGCAAACAGATAACAGCATGCAGACTTAAGTCTGGGAACAGCTGTCGGAGACTAATGGGAGAGTTATCTCACGATCTTGCAGTGTAAAAGTACTGGGTTTGGAGCAGTTTTGATAGGTGGGAGTCAGAGTGATGAGCAGGTCTTTTGTTTACGAGATAGCTCATCAACAAAAACATTTGTTGTTTTTAGATAACTCCAGAAACAACAGTCCTGTTCACTCTTCCACTGATGATAACCAAAGTCAGATTGTATCAGTCATCTAAAGATTGAAACTGCTAGTGACCATGGCTCAAAGCAGTTTTGGTTCAAGGGCTACAGAATTTTTTTTTAAACAGTTTAATGATTACAAAAAGATGTGATCTGGTTCCATTTGTTTTCACAGACTTCTGACTCAGAAATTATAGGATTTTCTTTTTTTTTTCATTGTATCATGTCAAGGCTTGGGGGATACAAATAGCTATGGTGTGAATAAAGAAACATGAAGAGTATTGTCACAGTTGCATCCATTCTATTACCTCAGTTAACAAGGTAAAACTGGACTATCAGATCTTTTTCTCTCTATTTTGAGCCCATAGCACAGACAGACGTTTTGGGGTGGAGCTAGCCAAGGCCAAATAATCCCACAAACGTTAACTTCTGACACAGCTGGAACCTGCAGCCTCAGACCTGCTGTTCGTAGACCTGTCACTGCACCACAGTGGTGGGCATGTTTACAAAACTTTTTCTGTATTCTGTTTGCCAACTTGCATGTGATGATAAAAGAGCATTCTACTCATCAGAAACTATAAAGTCTGGAGCAGCAAGTTATGCACTTTTTTTTTTTTCCTTAATTCGGTCATTGAGGTCTTGGCCAATCTTTTTATTTCTTATTTTTAAGAAGTCAGGGTTCATTTTTGGTCCGCGCCCTGCGCCAATTGGCGCATGGTGTCTGAAAATGGCGCATTCACTTTTCGTATCGTGGGTCAATGGGCGCATCGATTTCTGAAGCAGTGCACCAACCTTCTTTCGATTTCACTGCCATAGTTGCTCAGAACAACATCGTCTTCGCACGAAGCAGAGAGCCCGGTAAAACTTCAGCGGGGATTATTTCCCTTCTCGAAGGGAAATCACTCTTGCAGAGAGCTTGTTCTCAGAGTACAGCTACTTTCGCAACAATCTGCTTGAAGATCGTACAATACAATCGTAGATTTCGAGCACTTTCCCGTAGAAATGCCGCATAAGAAGAAGTTAAAAACCCTTGAGAGGCAAAAAACTTTTGTTTCAGGCGTTCTCTCGTGGATCAGCTGAGGTTAGTACTGACTGTGTTCCATCCACATCGACCGCATTAGACCCACCACCCGATGCCACCGCATCAAAACCCGCGGAGACTGCTGACGCTGAAAAAGAACAGCAGCAACACTTTCAGGTCGCATGGCTGCATTCCTTTCCCTGGTTAAGGTATGAAGATGGCGTCATGTTTTGCCAGGACTGTGGGGCATTAAAGTTTTCAAACACTTTGGCTCAAGGTACCAAGAATTTCCGCACAAGCACTCTGACAAGGCATGTTAGTGGAGGTGATCATCAGCGCGCTATTATTGCTCCAAAAGAGAGAAAGCAGATGGCTACAGCATCGGGAGAAAGCATCTGTCAAAAGAAGAAGAAGCAGTTGCCGTCGCGATGCAGACCGTATTTTTCCTTGTCAAAGAAAATCTTACCCTCCATAAATATCAGCCTCTGATCAAGTTTTTGAAGATGTTGAAAGTCCCCCAACATTGAACACTTGCAATGTGGAGAAAAGACTGACTATTCCAGTGCCACATCTGCCAAATGGCTTCTTGAAAGTTTTGTCCGACATTATAGACGATAACATAACTATGAAAGTGAAAGAGTCGCCCATGGTCACTGTGTTCACAGACAAGAGCACGGATATAGTTGTCAACCATAAAGTGGCCATCAGTGTTAGGATCCACTTTCTTTCTGACGGATGTGAGAATCACACAGGCAACAGGGGGAAAGAATCTTTCAGGCGGTGAAGGCCAAGCTAGACAAGAGACAGATAGGTATGAACAAGGTCATGGGACTGGACACACACACACACACACACACACACACACACACACACACACACACACACACACACACACACACACAGTGAGACACGCACACACTGTTTTTTCCTTATTATTTATAGGATTTTTTAACAACTGATGACCCATTGATCATGAAATTGACCCATTGTTTTTCCACTGGGCGGGCCAATTGACCCATAGGGCATTTTTGGCTTGGATGAACCCTGGAAGTGAGCCGTTTTGAAAAAAAGAATGGTTTTGGATAAGGTGTGTGTCTGTGTGTGTGTATATGTGTGTGTGTGTGTGTGTATGTGTGTGTCTTCGATTTAACGTCTTTTCACTTTAAAGTGATATTAGACAGGAAGTGAGTGTTTACTTGTAAATGTGTATGAGTGTGTAGTATGCATGCGTGTGTGTGTGTGTGTGTGTGTGTGTGTGTGTGTGTGTGTGTGTGTGTGTGTGTGTGTGTGTGCGCGCGCGCGCGCGCGCGCTTGCGTGTGTGCGCCTGTGTTTGTGTTAGATATTAGCGGAATTACTACATAAGCACAATCCTTAGCAAAAATCAACATTAACAAATCAAACTGCAATAGTCAAAACAAAACAGTCTAAATTATGCAGAAATCATAAAAACGAGCCGACTGGACTTATCATTAAGTTCTGAACAAAGTTCAAAAAGAAATACAGGTTCTTGGAAAATGCATTTAGATTCATCTTTTCTGAATTTGATAGAGCTGATTCAAAATAAGGACAAAAGTACAAAATATGTGTTGTTGTACAACTATCAACAGCCCCGCATACACATTGGATGTTTTTTATGAACTTGGTTTTGAAAGCGTTTAACCTAAGTCTGTAAAACAGTGAAACAATTTTTTTGCGGGTGTTTTGGGTGTTTGTTGACATTTTTTTTTGAAAAATGTATAATTCATTAATGAATTCTGTTTTGAAAAAAAAAATGTGATCGAGCATTTAAACAACACTTTATTGAAGAATTAGGCTTATGTACTTTGGGAAGCATGTACTCTTTTTATATATTTTCAAAATTTTCAAAAGAAGCTTTTTGTAATAGAGTAACCTTCTTGTAAACTTAAAAGAATGGGAATATCCTTGGATTTAAAATTTTTTTTTTGCACCTGCCCGAGCTGTACGATCAGCCCATTCATTTCCAGATATTGAACACATGAGATGGGATCCAGCAAAAATCAACTGCGATACCCCTTGATATAAGAACATGAATAAGTACTTTAATTTCTGTGATGATTTCAGCCCGGTTTTTCGGATTTGTTGATTCTAAAGCTTGGAGAACTGATTTAGAGTCTACACAAAAGAGTGCACCATAGAAATTGAATGGTGTATCAATGACATATTGAATAGCCATTAAAATTGCTATTAATTCAGCTGTGAAAATGGAGAAGTCCTTACCTAGGTAAAAACGATTTCTCAGTTTTTAAAGTGGGGATGACAAAACCACAGCCTGCCTGATTGTCTAATAAAGAACCATCAGTGAAGATTTTTAGATGATTGGGATAAAAATCGTTCATATGGGATCTAGCTTCATATGCAAGAACATTGATGTTATCAAGCTTGGACAATTGTGTATAGTTATAATCAAACTTTGCCTTAAAAAGCTCCCAGTTTGGGATGGGACTTACTGGAAAACGCACAGCTAATTTCTTTTGATTAGTGTTTTTAATTTTGTCAATAGTTTAGAAGAAAATGTAAGAATAGTTTTATTAGATCGGATACGTTTTGCACGCTTAGGAAAATGAATATCGGACCTAATTTCAAGTTCCATTTGGTTTGAATTTTGAATGGTAGAGCATCTTAAAATGTATTTAGCACAGGCTAATTTTCGCTGATCATCAAGAGGCAAAACACCTGCTTCATGATAAGATCCTATGATGGAACCATGAAATGGAACGCCAAGGGCTATTCTATATGCTTTACAATCTATGCTCTGCAGTTTTTTCAATAGATATTTTGGAGCACTAAAGAATACCTCTTGTGCATACGACAATTTAGATCTAACTAAAGCAGAGGACAAATGAATTAATGTATTTGTGTCTTGACCCCAGCTTTGTTTGCTTATGACTTTTAGAAGGTTCAATGACTTTCTTGCTTGATTTACAGCATGTTCTAAATGCAGGTTCCAAGAGAGCTTAGACGTTATGTAAACACCAAGAAATTTAATATTTGAAGCGTATTTAAGTGTGGGTGTTGTAAACTTGAATTCTGGAGCATTGTGAACATATCCACTTGCATCGAATAGCATCATTTGAGATTTTTGAGGTGATAGCTTAAACCATTTTCAGACATATACATAGCAATATTATCTAGATCATATTGATATGCTCTTTTTACAAAATTTATAGACCTTTTGGATGTTTTCTTTTTTAAAGTAACATTCATCCACAAACAGATATCATCAGCATACTGAATGAAGTTACTTTTTTTGGAGATAGATATTGGTAAATCGTAAGTTAGGATATTAAATAGAATAGGAGCAATAACAGAGCCTTGAGGGATACCCATATCAAGAAATCTCTTAGAGGAATAAATGTGACCAATCTTGTTTGGATACTTCTGTTGGCCAAGAATGTTTTAACATAGTCATAGATATGACCAGAAAGCCCTACCGTTTTTAACTTGTATAGTAATCGTTCATGCCAAACCTGATCGTATGCCTTATTTATATCAAAGAATGTGGCAAGAACATTTTGTCTTTTGGCAAATTGCTGTTTGATTTGAGTTGTTAATTTCACTAAATGATCAATGGTTGATCTGCCTTTTCTAAACCCTCCTTGGTTTACAGGGATAATCCCATGTTTTTCGCAATGATAAGACAATCGATTTAAAACAATTTGCTCCATTAATTTGCATACATGAGACGTCAGAGAGATAGGTCTATAACTATTTACATCGTGTACTGTTTGCCCTGCTTTAAAATAGGGACTATAATTGAATCTCTCCATATGGATGGGATGTTACCTTCAATCCAGCATTTACTAATAATTCCGTGTAAAAACAACAAAAAGTTTTCTGGAAGATGTTTTATCAACTCATTGGAAATGGCATCCAGACCAACAGAAGTTTTCTTGGTCTTAGGTAATGAACTGATAGCAGATAGTAATTCTTGGAAAGTAATTTCAGCATTCAAGTAGTGATAATTATTTTTCTCATGGTCATTGTATATATGTCATTTTGTGATTGATTTTGCCTCAAAGTTCTGCATTTGTCTGATAGACTATTGTAAGAGCTATTCTTTACAAAGGTGTCAGCAAATGCCTCAGCTTTTTGATATTCTGAAGGAAATTGTTCATCACCTAGAATAATTGGATACTCTGGTAGATGAATCCCATTTTTTTCATTTCATGGATTTTTCCAGATTTTACTTTTATCTTTATGGTCACTTATTTCATTAAAACAAAACTTTGACCAATAGTTGCTTTTAGCACTTTTCTATAACTCTGTTTCTTTGGTTTTTAGCAGATTTGACAGGAAACACTGCTTTCACTTTTTTAACTTTAGCATACAATTTAAAGGTGTTCTTGTTTTTGTCTACAGCATTTTTACACGAATCTGTCCACCATACTTTACCAACGTGTTTCGAAGAGTTTGTCACATTAATTTTAGGAATTGCTTTGCCTGCAGCATTTAAAACTGCCTCTGTAAAATGAGAATACATAGATTCAATGTCTGATTTATCAAAAGAACTGACATCGTAAGACCTTAGAACAGATTCAAATTTGGCCCAGTCAGCTCGTTTATAATCAAATTTTGGAATTTTATCCTTTAAATCATTGTGTTTAACTTCAAATCCTCTAAAAGTAAGAATAATAGGAATATGATCACTTCCCAAAGTGTTATCGTGTAATTGCCACTTGCAACTAGGAACTAACTTTGGAGAGATTAGGGTCAGATCGATTGCCGATGGTTTGTGGCTGGGAACATCAGGCAGTCTTGTGACACTTCCGTCATTTAAAAGAAAAAGTGGAGAATCTGAAATATTCTCAACCAAGCGATTAGAGGTTACTTTGACGCAAGATAGATCCCAAAAGGGAGCATGTTCATTAAAGTCCCCTGCTATTAACCATTTATCATTTGTAGTATTTAACGAACGTAGCCAGTCAGAATTGCAATCAATAATATACCTTGGGGAAATACACCGAAACGATATTCAAAACTAACGATTTGTCAAATCGGACACGCGCTGCACAAGAATACAAGTTTGTTGTGTCCTTTGGTACAGGCGACTGGATTGGATGGTAAAATAATTGGTCATTAATATAAATGGCCACAGAAATTTTCGCAGCACAATCACTTTCTTGGCACACTGGTGGATAGAAGAAATGGTCCAATCGTGGCAAGTCCTTCTTTGTCACATTTAGAGATTGAAGGATGATGACCATGTAAGTGTTGTTCTCAAGATGTTGTTGAAGGTGTATTATATTGGTAGTGATTGAACGGCAATTCCATTGTAGGATACTAATAATATTTGTCTTTTTTCCATCAAAAAGTTATAAAAAGAATAATAATAAAGAAACAGAAGAAAACTGCAAATAAAGCAAAGCACAGAAAAAAATAGACACTTTGCAAACACCAAAAACTAAAATTCAGTGTGGCAATACCTAAAATCTATCAACAGTGTGACTCTGTGTGTGTGTGTGTGTGTGTGTGTGTGTGTGTGTGTGTGTGTGTGTGTGTGTGTGTGTGTGACCATCTGTGTGTATGTGTGACTCTGTATGTGTGTGTGTGTGTGTGTGTGTGTGTGTGTGTGTGTGTGTGTGTGTGTGTGTGTGTGTGTATATGACTGTGTGTGGGACTATGTGTGTGTGCGTGTCTGTGTGTGTGTGTGTGACTCTGTGTGTGTCTCTGTGTGTGTGTGTGCATGTGGTGCACCTTCATAAGGAAGAAGCAGGGGAATATGTAAAGTATGAAAGCATTCATAGGCTTCCAGTTGCTGCAGCACTGGTATGTTGGTCATCACCATCATGAATAGTAAGCTTTTTTATGAATCACACTTTGGGGCACCGTTTCCGTTTTCAAAGGAAATTGTTAGAAATGAAAATCACAAAAAAATATGAAAACCTCATTTTCAGCTTTATGCCTTTCCCCCTGCATATCAGATAATGGCAGGACACTGGATCAGCACATATATGACCCACAAGACAATCTGTGACAGTTTAATCCTTTTTTTTTGCTGTCTGATCTTTCTTGCCACTTCAGTGGCACTGCACCCATGCTGCTCATTCCGGCTCATTATCCTCAGTCACAGTCTAGCTTCTGCAGCTACAGCCCTGTCTCCAGGTATCCACCGGGAGCAGTCAGTGTCAAGTCATCACTGGGCAACCCACCAGAGGAGACGCTGCACTGTGGCTGAGTCACTTTGATGGTTCTCAGTGGTGCCTGTTCTGAGCCTTCATACACAGGACAGCTACAAAGCCTCCAACTGACAGCACTAATTACTTGGTCGCAGAGTCAGCATGGGTTGGCTCTCCAGGAGGGTGTTGTAAACGACATCCATCCAGCAACAGTCTGTATGAATTTGCCAGCTCCAGTGATCTTGAAAGAATGTTACCAAAGGCATAGAGACATGAAGAGAAGATAACAAATGATGTCACCATGACAGAGGGGCATGAGGGCGACAGAATCTGAGAATCTGTTTTTTTTTTTTGTTGTTGTTGTTGTTTTTTTTTTGAGTATGCTAATTGATGAGGATGACAATTTCTATTCTGTTGGAGACAGCATGATAGAAGTGTAAGTACTACTCTACTCTCACTTTCATAACCTATCCTAGTGTGAACCAGGCCTGAGAATTACAGACACGGCAGCCCTGATCTGAAAAAATCTGAACAACATTCTCATAAACACATCATAAGCAGATGAAACTCGACTTCAGGTCCCACTCTAGCCAGCTGAGCCATTAGCAAACTCAACTTTAGGTAGAAGCTGGTCTGGGCAGAAGAACATCAGAAGTGAATGGCTCAGATGGGGATCAAACCAACAGCCTGCCAACCACTTTGCCATGGTAGCTGGTGCATCTGCCCATTGTTTAGTACGGTGCTTGCATGTGCAAGGAAGAAGTTCTGACAAAGCTCTGAATTAACATGGTGTGCAGTCCTAGCCATCATTTTTATAAAGTTTATGTTCAATAAATTTAATGATTGTTGCTGCTGTTTTGTTAAGTTTGAATCAATTTTGTGTGCGTCATGTGTATGGTACACATCTGCCTTTTGATCTATGTGATAGCGTGATCTCTCTTCCCCGCCTTTCTCCCTCCTCCGCTTCTGGCTTGTACAGTGTGTGGGTGTGTTTAGTGGTGTGGGGGTGGGGGCAGACCTTCCTAATTACCTGTGTGTATCATGCTCACATTCATAACCTTTGCCAAGGAGGCTTATGTTTTGGCCTACATCCAATCATTTGTTTGTCGATCTGTCAGCAAGTCACTTCAGAAATTATCAGCTGATTTTGTCAAAACTTTGTGGAAAGGTGGAATGTGGAACAGGGACGAAGTAGCTAAATTTTGGTGCAGATTCACATTGTGAATCCAGATCCATAATACGTTAAACTTTGGTAGTTCCCGTGACGGAGATCTGCGCTGTCCTGGGTGCCTATCTAGTTAATCTTTGTGAAGGTGCACAAGTAAAGGTGAGCTTACAAATGAGCTTATAATACAATATAATGTATGTTAATGTATGTCTGTGTGTAAGGTAAGGTAAGGTAAGGTAATAATGCTGATAGCCCAGCCAGTCGCAAAGGGTCATATCAGGGCTGTTACGCAAGTCAACAGACAAGTCATCCAAAAGAAAAAGAAGAAAATAATTCACACAACCTTTTAAAAACGCCTCCTGAAAACACTTCAGAAGCTTCTTTAAAAGTCTTTCTGCTGTAAATTTTGAGATCAGATGAAAAAATATTAGGCCCCTCATGTCTGTGTGTAATGCACTTAAATGCATATCTGTGAGTAATACAACATACTGTATACCTGTGTGCTATGATCTGCAGACACCAGAAGAAGTGGAGGTGGTACTTTCAGCACTGGAGGAAGATGAGCTGTTCTGTGACCCAGACTTCCCCCCAGACTACAGGGCGCTGTTCTGCTCTGCTGACAGGAGTGATGCCAACGTCACCTGGTTGAGGCCTCAGGTGATTCGCCCCCTTTCCAATCATCAGCTTTCACAAGGAAGGAAGGAGGGGGAATGGGAGGGTGGGAGGTTTTACATCCACATTCAAAATGTTACAAGGGCATGGAGTGGCTATGAAGTGGGGTTGTGAGAAATTATTCACATTGTCGTAAAGAGAAACGGTTTATTAACAATGAATTTTGTCAGTAAATAAAATTGAGATGGTGCGTGTTAAAACCAGACCGTGCATAAGTTTCACGGCTCATTTCAGAGCGGAGACAAAAATCAGTCAATCACCCTAGATATGACGATTTCTTGATGATTTATTTTTAGGTTTGCTTCTTAATTTATGCTCACCCAGAATATTAATGGCAAGTTTGAATTTTTTTCTTTTTTAATATTCTATTAAAGCAATTTTGAGACACACTGTCAGAAAAAAAAAAAACCCAAGATTTCAAATGGAAATGTTTGTAAGACTTCCTAGTTATCACTATCAAGAAAAAGCTGAAGGGCCCGTACTGTGGCTGCGATTGATTTAAGGAAATCCTGCCAGGATGGTCATTTCTGGCATACTTCCGAGGACCATAAACATGAAGATACATGAAATTAGTGTCAGACCTAATCAGTTCTACCAATAAAACTCAGGGAGTCATTTTCTGTTCAAAGATTCAGTTGGACTTTAATTTTTGTTTTTTTTCATAAAACTTCTATCTGTTTCTGTTCAAAGAGTCAGTTGGAACAGTAAACAAGTGGGGTAGTCTTTGCTCCCATAAGGAAACCTAACACAGAGTAACTTTTATTCAAGACTGGCACAGCCTTTTAAACTTGAATAAAGTCAGACAAATACAAAGACGAACAATCTAATAGTGGGGGAAAAAAACAAGCGCAGGCCAACAACTAAATTGTCTTCATAGTAATGACTTGGCAAAACTTTGAACTTAAGGAGGATGGGGGGGGGGGGGGGGGGGGGGGGGGGGGGGGGGGGGGCAGGGGGGAGAAGTGTCACCCCCCCCCCCTGTGCCAGTCTTGAATAAAAGTTACTCTGTGTTAGGTTTCCTTATGGGAGCAAATACTACCCCACTTGTTTACTGTTTATTGTTTACTGTTCCCTGCCTCATTTCATTTCCAATTTCGAGTCAGTTGGACTTTAACATGATGAAATTTCCTGTTGATCTGTTTTGTCATTTTTACACCGATTTTCATATGAAAAAAAAGACCTGCTAGTTGGTACTAGATTAATTCATCGTTAACTCAGATCCCATTCGTGCAGTTTATCTTCTTTTTTTTTTTCTTTTTTTTTTTAAATATAAATCCAGTAATGATGGTGGGTCCCATTAGCAACACTATCAATCTCTGACCGAGTTGGCAGAGGATCCTCAGAAATCTTTGACTATTTGGGTCTGAGTAGGAGATTGTCAGATGATGCAGGCAGAGAAAAACCTGTTCCGAAAAACAAACAAACAAAACAAACCGAAGCAAAAACACTATGTATCAGTAGAGTCTTTTTAGGGGAATTTTCCCCTATATGCCAAGGAGGTATGATTTGCCCACCCCCCCCCTCCATCCCCCCCCCCCATGGGCTGCAAGATCTTGAATGCTGGGGCTGGTTGCTATGACATCTGCCTTTCTTTTAGTTCTGACAATACAGTTTGCAGATTAGGGTTTTTTGGTTTGTTTTCATTTTCTTCTGGTTCAGCATCAGGGGAAAAATGATACAAACTAACAAAAAAGGATTCAGATGCTATATATATAGATGTATATGCTGGGTTACAAGAGCAGAACAACAAAGACAATATGAAAACTGAAACTTACACAAAATTTGGTTTAAAAAAGAACATCAAAACGAAACAAAACAGAAACCCATTGATGCGTTGCATTACATTTTACGCATGATCTTTGAAACTAATGAAGGAAGATCTGTTGAAAATGTTGAGGAATGGGCATTTGATTATGAGTTTGTCTTGTACGGCACTACAAGTATAGCTTGTAATTTATATGTTAACACAGAACTGTAATGTTTTTTTATTAGTTACATGTTGTCAGAACAAGTCACTACTCGAGTCGATCATACTGAAGCTATCTTTCCTTTGGTTGGATGAATCCACACTTTATGTGACTAGCTGTGATTGTTATAAAAATCCATAGTATTAGAGTAGAGAATCTCTTCTCCCACACTCAATTTTTAATTGAATTTGACTGCATAAGTTGAGGGGGGGGGGGGGGGGGGGGTTGGTTGTTGTTTTGTTTCGTTTTGTTTTTGGATGCTTCTTTTTGTTTTTGTTCATTGAGTGCACTATCTACAATATGTTATGTTATATATGATATATATATATATATATATATGCTTTTATGGTAAAAATACAAAGAATGTTATCCCTTAAGTCTGAATTATGCAGGGGGGTATTGGTTTGTGGGGTGTGCTGGGTTTTTTTTTCAGTGTCACTTAGAAATTCTCCATGATGTTTTGACATTTGTTGTCTTCCTTCCCAGGAGCTGTTGCCAGAGGGCCAGGTGCCGGAGCTGATGGTGGACGGTGTGACCCGCGACGACATCAAGCAGGGAATTCTGGGAGACTGCTGGTTCCTGTCTGCTTGTGCCGCTGTGTCCCAGCATGACAGCTGTATGAAGAAGGTAGGGCACTGTGATGTTGTACCATGAAAGAAAAAAAGTTAGGGTGGTTTCACAGTTGACTGAAGAATAGGGCATCTGCCATTTGAATGAATTAAGGGCAATGTCACTGTTGATTCAAAAACACTTTGGCAGTGCCCGTGATTAAAAGATAGGGCACCTTACATTTGAATGAATTAAGGCAGTGCCCGTGATTAAAAGATAGGGCACCTTACATTTGAATGAATTAAGGGCACTGTCAGGGTTGATTCAAAAACACTTATCACATCACAGTTGGTTGAACACTATCACAGTGGAAGAAAAAGGTAAGGTAGTGTGAAAGTTGATGGAAAAACGTAGGATGCAATCAGAGTTGAATGAAAAAAGTAAAGCACCCTCATGGTTGGTTGTAAAAGATCAAACGCTATCACAGTTGACTGCAAAATGTAAAACATTATTGTGGTTGGCTGGAAAACACAAAGGTACAGCACTATCACAGTAAATTACATCTGCAACTAGTTTTTTTTGTACCAATGTTGTTGTGATTTAGACCTGATGTTGAGAGATGTGCATGATTCAGAATTGATTTTTAGTTCGCGTTATGCACAAAGATTATCATTTTGATAGCTGAAGGAATTTACTTGCAAAACATTTTGCAGTTAAAGATTTAAAGGATGGAAGTTTTCCTTTTGAGAGTCTTAACTTTGAGGTGGCACTGTATATGAAATTGTATGATGTCATAGGTACTGCCGTCCAACCAGCAGCTTTCTGGGCCCGACTATAAAGGTGTCGTCTGCTTCAACTTTTGGCGGTTTGGTCATTGGCAGCCAGTCTACATTGATGATCGTCTGCCCTGTGTGGATGGTCAGCTGATCTACGGGCACAGCGCTGAACCCAGGGAATTCTGGGTATCGCTGATAGAAAAGGCCTATGCCAAGTAGGTGGCAGTTTGTTTGGTCGTGATTAATTCTATGTGTGTGTGTGCGCGCGTGTTGTGTGTCTTTTTGTGTGCTTATGTATGTGCTTGAAAGAGGATGATAATTTCAGTGATGATTTCAATAAGATTGAACAGTCCATCTGAGTAGCTTTGCTTGAGAAACATCATAATATGACTTACAAACTACAGCCCACAAATGACCACTGCAGTGCAGTGATCAGCATTGCAAAATGGGAGTCGTGGGTTCAGATTGGTTGGAATCGTATGTTTGTGGCTCGATACCTCACGCTTTACACTGGGATATGTCAGGGGAAAGAAGGGGAGAGTGCAAACCCTGTCACGTAGTCTCAGGGTAACAGAGAACTCCCCACTGCTCTTTTTCCTTCCCTCCTTTCTCATGCATTTTCCTTTGCACCTCTCCCCTCTTCTCCCACTTCTCCCTCTTGCTTTCCAGCTTAGCATCAGTGGATTTATGGGAACTGTCATGGGTTGGATGCAATGGCAGTCCTGCACCAGAGAGTGTTCATCGGGGGTCAAGCTGACTCAGTCCTCTTCATGTTGCTAATAGCCCAGCCAACCGCAAAGGGTCAGTTAAGGGCTGTCAGTGTCACCACACAGATGTCATCTCTTTACATATGTTAACAAACCACACACACACTCACACACACACACACACACACACACACACACACACACACTCACACACACACACACACACACACACACACACATACACACACACACATACATGCACATGCAAACACACACGCACACGCACACGCACACACACACACACACACACACACACGAAAAAGTGTATGATCAAGTATGGCATTCTAGACTACTTTATAAATTAAAATCCATTGGCTTATCAGGTTACATGTATAATTATTTCAAGACTTTTCTAGCAGATAGATCAATTCAGACCAAAATAGGACACACTTACTCAAAATTAAAACCACTTCATATGGGAATTCCACAAGGATCAGTAGTAGCACCAATACTTTTCAATATTTTAACACATGACCTACCATCATCTGTGTCTAATCATGTTGAATTGGTTCAATATGCTGATGATATCTGCATATGGATGAAAGTGACTATGAAAATACGCACTCTAATGAGATCGCTAAATTACACTAAAAAATTGTATCAAAGAGAACCTGATAATATAAATGTTTTATGATTCAAAATGGTTTAACTTTGTCTCCAGAGAAGTCACATATGATACTTTTTGACTCTGGTTACAATCGAAGAGAGTTGCCTTCTTTCAATCTAGAAGGGTCCGTTATCAATTATGCACAGTCTGTTAAATTTTTAGGAGTAATACTTACATCAAAATTGTCATGGAAAGAGCATTTAGAATACATAATGATGAAAGCTAAAAAAGAGTCTGAACTTCCTAAAAATTGTCAGCAAACAACAGTGGGGACAAGACATTTCCACTCTTATACATCTATTAACAGCACTTATTCGTTCAAAGTTAACATATGCCCAAGAGGTATTCTTCTCTGCCAAAATATCTTTAAAAAAAAAATGCAAAGTATAGACAGTAAAGCCTATGAACTTGCCATTGGAGTTCCAGTATATACATCTTCATTAAAAACATATGCTGAAATTGGTATATTACTGCTGAAATTGGTATATTACCTTTTGAAGAAAATATGAAACTTGCATCATCTAAATATGTCCTAAGGAGTACATCAGTTCCAAATTCAAATTATGATGAAGCGTGCATAAAATCAGACACAGATTTTCCCAAAAGAGCAAAGTCGGTTGCCTCTTTCGAAACAATAGGCACTTTCACGTATGACATTTTTCATGAGTCAGGAATCAGTAAGAAAGATATATCATCTCGTGTACTGTTCACTGCAGTCCCTAAATGGGAACTACTATCAGCCTTTTTTCGATACTAATTATACAAATATAAAGAAAAATGATGGTCCCACTTTATCTGCTTCTGTAAAAGCTCATATTTTTTAGCACTACCCGGACCATTTAAAAATTTACACTGATGGTTCTAAGCTAGATAATGACATGGTTGGAGCTGCATTTGTAATCCCAGCTTTAAAAGCAGAAAAGGCTTACCATCTTGGAAAACATTTTTCAATATTTACAGCAGAACTTATTGCTATTTTGATGGGTTTGAATTTTCTGCTTGATCTTCCTTTTAGTCTAGTTCAGGTATTATTTTTGGTTGATTCTAAATCTGTTTTAGATGCACTACAATCTTATAATCTAAAAGTAAGTGGTGATATTATTGCAGAAATTAGTCATACAATCCATTATTTGTCACTGCGCTGAACTAGTATCTCATTCTCTTGGGTTCCATCACATTGTAATATTTTTGGTAATGAATGGGCAGACAGAACAGCTAAAAAGGGTGCAATGAATATTAAAAATTCTGTATATGTTAAAATTCCTTTATCTTTATCTGAAAGTTATTCCTTAATAACGAAAACTTGTTGGAATCATGTGAAGGAACTATTAGGAGGTTCTTTTGTAAATTTCACTGAAAAGAGGAATACTTTCAAAGTCAAACATATACATTCCTGCAATGGTGAGCTCATGTGTGAAAACCGAACACTGTCATCCCTGGTCTACAGATTCAGACTGAATGCTCTCAGATGCAAATTCAACAGTCATGTTAAGTGCATCTGCGGTGAGGAAATAACACCTGTCCATGTTATTCTACACTGTCAGCATTTGAAATCATTTTTACCCACTTCGATTTGTGATTCAACGGTTTCAGATTCATCTTTTAAGAATATTTTATTGAACGATTTGCTTATGCTGGATGTTGTTAAAGGCTTAAAACGGAGCCCAGTTGGCTCATTGATTTAATGTTTACAAATGTTTTGAGTATGTTATTGTTGTTAAGAATTCATTTTTGAAGGGAAATGGTAGGGAGGTTCAGAGATAGGAAGATGGGGGAGTTTTGTTGATTGTTGTTGATTTTTTTTTTTCGTCTAATATCACAGCATTGTGAAAAGACGTTAAAGAGGAGAACGAACACACACACACACACACACACACACACACACACACACACACACATGCAAACACAACTTATTGAAAGAGATTTTAGGAAAGCATGCCACAAGTTTGTTAAAAAAAAATCTTTCTTCTGTAACATTGTAAATCAAATGAAAATGGGTCAGCTCTTTCAGAAAACTCAAAAATCACACCAGGTGGGACATCTGTGAACAAGACTTTCATGGAGTCTGCGGTAAAGTGTGTATGTCTGACATCATGTAAATCCCACTTCTGTGTAAAGGGGGGTGGGGGGGTGCTTACTAGTTGGTGACCTAGCTGTCTGTGTCGGCAGATTGCTTCCCACAGTTCATGTGCTCTTAGCTGAAACGGGAAGACAGGAACTATTCACTGAGTTTCATCCCCTGAACTGTCAGGATTGCTCAAATTTCCAGACAAACTCTGTACATGTCTGTATCCCCAGCACCATGTTGACACTGTGATGTGTTATTAAAAGGAGTGTAGGGTACAGGCCTGTCGTTGGGGGATTAGTCTGACCGGAACAGAACTCCTTAGAATCATTTTGGTGATGATTATTCTCATGATCATCTTTAAGAAAAAAAAAAAAAGTCTAATTGCACTGTCACTCTTCATGCCGTGCTGTCTTGGTGAGGTCAGCTACAGTTCTCTCTCCTTGTCCTCAGCTGTAGGGAGTTTGTCAAGGTCATCGTATCACATGTCAAGGTCATCATCTCGCATGTCAACGTCATCGTATCTGTGAGTTCATGAGGACTGTCATGGACATAGCGGTACCCCTCAGAGGGGACGGTCCCTCATGCTGCTTCCACAACTAAGCAGTTGTTGTTCACTGTATGGGTTTAGTAGATGGTATCCTATGCCAGTAAGATCGGAACATCAGGCATCACTGAATACCACAGACGCACCCCCCCCCCCCCCCCCCCCCCTGGCAGTGTCTCCACCAGTGGGATGCCTTGTAACTCCTTCATATTGATCACTTCTTGTCAGTGTCAGCTTCCCTTTCCCAAGGGCTGTGATGGCACAAACTTGGGGATGGTTGTGTATGGGAGAGACTGAATGAGTGGCGGGAGTGATGCTTCTTAGAGAAATAGAGGATCACTAAGCTTACAACAACAACAACAAGAAAAAAAAGAGAAGAAAAAAAAAAAAAAAAAACAAACAAACAAAAAACCAGAGTTCAGTAACAAAGTATATCAGTTCTGAATGAAGATGTGAACTCTACCATGATAGAAACCTCACAGACAAGGTTTTCAGTTTGTGTTCAATTTGTTTTTTTCATTCCTACCGCACCAGACTTCACGGCAGTTATGAGGCATTGGAAGGGGGGATCACTATGGACGCCATGGTGGATCTGACGGGAGGTCTGGCGCGTTATGAAGTGAACGAATATGATCCCAGTGTCTACCAGCTCATCTCAAGGGCGCACAAGTCAGGAGCTTTTGTCACCTGTGCCAAAAAGGTTTGACAGTCCTTTGTGTGTGTATGTCTGTGCAAGAGAGCATGTGTTGCATGTGCATGTGTATGTGTGCAGACCTGTTTACCCTTACAATTTTGCCGTAATTTTTACAGAAAAAAAATCAAAGTTACAGGAATTACGGGGACCCCCCCCCCCCCCCACCCCCCCCCCCAAAAAAAAAAAAAAGTATGGGAAGCAAATCAAAGAAAGAAAATTGTTAAACGCGAAGTTTCATCTGCTACCGTTCCGGTCAAAAGCGGTAAGAAGACATTTCCCAGCATGCCTTGCGTCTTTTACCTAGTCAAAGATGGTGACGAAGCGGTCTTATGCGCCAATTGCCGGTTCTTCCAAATCAAAAGTTCAAAAGTGTTGCAATTATGAAGATTACGTTTTTTTTTTTTTTTTTCCAAATTACAGGTTTTTGTTTGAGATATTACAGGTACACGAATTTGGGGTGTAAACAGGTCTGGTGTGTATGTGAGAGAGAGGGGGAGAGGGTCTTTTGGGGTGAATGTGCAGAATTCTTTCAAAAACACAGAATGCGAGTGATAATGTTGATATGTTTTAATGATTGAACACAGAAATTCAGGAGTTGTTGAGAGGTTATAGTCAAATGTACAGATTGGTATTATGATGATAGAACATGGAATTTGAGGAATCATCGATAGATTATATGGTGTGTATTATTAGTCTGTAAAAATTTGATGTTGTTTCCTCAAAAAAAAAAAGAACCACAGAAGTTGATAACACTTGACTGGTTTTTTTCAGAAAAACTATATAATTTGAAGATTGGTGGTAAAGACCGAAACAAAGGGGGGGTCAAAAAGAAAACAAAAACAATACACAACGTGGACTGCCTGAATGGCCGTTGGAGGTCCTCCTTTTTCATTTTATTTATTTATATTTTTTTAATTAACATTTTTTTTTTTTTTTTCAACATGCGGGTAGCTGGGATAGGGTACATAGCTGTTTGTGGTCTTCAACACTACCCTACCCTTGTTGTTTTTCAAAAAGGTTTTTAAGGTTGAAAAAAAATTTTGCGGTTGCGCATGTATATATCATATATATGCCTAGACACCCTAAGGTATGTATATCTTTATGAGTTGTAAACGTGCTTCTTTCCCCCCCCCCCCCCTCCTTCCCCCCCTCCCCCACCCCCCCTCTCTCTCTCTCTCTCTCTCTCTCTCTCTCTCTCCTCTCTCTCTCTCTGTGCCCCTCTCTATAATGGTAAGTGTGTGAGGGTGGGTGATGATGGGAGGGTGGGGAGCGCGCACCTGTGTGTGTGTGCGTGCATGCATGCATGCGCGCATGTGTGTGTGAATGTGTGTGTGTGTGTGTGTGTTTTTGTGGTTAAAAAAATTGTTTGCGGTTGTGCATGTATATATCATATATATGCCTAGACACCCTAAGGTATGCATATCTTTATGAGTTGTAAACGGGCTCCCCCCCTCCCCACTTCCCTTCCCCCTGCCCCCCCCCCCAACCCCCTCTCTCTCTCTGCCTCTCTATAATGGTAGGTGTGTGGGGATGGGTGATGCCAGGAGGGTGGGGAGCGCGCACATGTGTGTATGCGCGCACGTGTGTGTGTGTGTGTGTGTGTGGTTAAAAAAATTGTTCACGGTTGTGCATGTATATATCATATATATGCCTAGACACCCTAAGGTATGCATAACTTTATGAGTTGTAAACAGGCTCTCCCACCCCCCTTCCCCCCGCCCTCCCCTACCCCCTCCCACCTCTCTCTCTCTCTCTCTCTCTCTCTCTCTCTCTCTGTCTGCTTCTCTATAATGGTAGGTGTGTGGGGGTGGGTGATGCCGGGAGGTGGGGAGCACACACGTGTGTGTGTGTGAGTGTGTGTGTGTGTTTTCTTCTCCTCCCCTTCCCCCTCCTCCCCCCTCCCTCTTTGCCCCCTCCCTCCCAACAACAACCATCTACTTTCAAACCCAGATTTCCTCTGATTTCCATTTCACCATTCTTAGCCTGCGTCTACCCCTTTTTTGTGTGTTGTGTGTGCCTGTGTGTACCCAGTGTGTGTGTGTGTTTTTGTGTGTGTGTGTGTGTGTGTGTGTGTGTGTTTGTGTGTGTGTTTTGAGTTCTTGTGACTTCATAATTTATTGTGACGTTTTGTTTTATCTGCGTCGTCTTCCCATTCTTTACGTCATTAACACAGCTGTCATGGGTCCTCAGTTTCATGTCACTTGAAAAAGGCTCTAAGAGTCGAAACGTTGTGTATTGTTTTTGTTTTCTTTTTGACCCCCCTTTTGTTTCGGTCTTTACCACCAATCTTCAATTATATAGAACCACAGAAGTGTTGTGGTTTTTGCAAATAAATTCAGTTTACAGGATGAATTATAAAAAAAAAAAAGTAACCACGGGAACTTTATTATTACTGCAAAAATTTGTTTGAAATTGGATATTACCAATGGAAACATCATGAATAGTGAATTCTGTTTTTAATTGATCAAAGTGAATAGCCCATACCCTGGAGTAAAGGTAATTTAGACAATGGTTGCTTTCGAAGACAAAATGTAAAGGTGCATGGGAAAAAGAGATTATGGAATTTTTAAACAAATTGAGACTCAGCGTCCAGAATATATAGCTCAAATCACTTTTTTTTAAAAAGCATGAAAAAAAAAAAAAAAAAAAGAAAAACAGAATTGAAATATCTTTATCAAGTTGAATTTTACAGTACGTTAAGTTTGGCATATGCTGACAGTCAGCAAACAGGAAATTGATATCAATGAAAAAGCACAGATAAGTTGCAGTGCAGATGTATGTCTTGGAGACAGTGCCACAAGCACTCAAGCATGTGGCAGATGGGTCAAAAAGTAGCCTCTCTCAGGATTCCCTGGATCAGTCAAAGCCATAGTTTGTATGAGTCCACCACGTAGACATTTTGCAAGTGTTATTCTGGGATGCAATAATTCGGAAGGCTTTTTGCTTTCCAGACAGCAAATCTCGAAATAGGTGGTGTAAATATATCAAGCATTCAGATGTTGCTTCATGCCTTGAAGATAAATAGATTATTACAAACCTAAACATTGATTTTTTTGAAAATTGCTATTTTTGGGGTGGTTGACTCATTTTTTGACTTTGTTCTGTTGTGATGTGTGCAACGTATTGCTAGATTTGTCATTGACTGTCACCAAGGTCAGATTGTGATGTGGAGACTTTATGGTGATGATGCTGGACAGGGGGACTGGAGAAACAGCATGAAGGCGGAGGCCAACGGGCTGGTTCCTGGACATGCTTACACTGTCACCGACGTCACCAAGGTCAGGGTCACTTCTCTGTGTCATAGCGGTGTCGTGTATCGTCAGATGGTGTCTTCTGTCTGTGTGTGAGTGTGTGTGTGTGTGCACATGTGTGTGTGTGTGTGTGTGTGTGTGTGTGTGTGTGTGTGTGTGTGTGTGTGTGTGTGTGTGTGTGAGTGTTTATGTGTGTGTGTATGTGTGTGCGTATATGAGCACATATGCATGCATGCATGTGTATGTGTGTATTTTCTCATCCTGATATAGTGTCTAAACGTCCAGTCTTAAGCATGAAAGACACGGAGTTAAGGGAAAAAAAAAATGCCTGTTTCAAATCAAAGGATGGGAAAGAGTATGCAGTGGCCTCAAGATTTCACTAAGAATTAAGTCAGTGTGGGATGATTCAACATATGAAACCGACTGTCAAGTGAAAAATGATTATCTAGAAGCATACCAGAAAGAACAGAACTCAGGGCTGCTGACAAATGCTCATCACACATGGTACATAGCGGCATTTCACCATGACACATTGTCCATGACCATGTGAAGGAGAGAGTGGACACAGCACAGGCATACCAACAAGTTCTGGATGACCAGTGTGAAGGACTGCACTGTATGGACTTTTTGACTTCCCATCCATCACCCACATCCATCCATTTTATCGTTTGGGGTCAACTACTGATCTGACCTCTGAGAGTAACTGTGTTTCATTTCCATGCAGGTTATTTGGGTAGGGTTGAGCATTAAGGCATGGTGTTTTGAGATAGTAGTTTCGGGTCTTGCATGTGCTGTTTACTAGGTGCTTTCAGAGAGTTTTGATTTCCCTACCATGTCCATGCCTGCACTGAGTTTATTTCTTGTCTCTAGTGCCAGCAAGTTCATGGGGAATGTCATAAGTTGGAAATGTGATACTTCGAACGGCACACTTACTTAGGCAGGTGTGGTGACAAAACATACATTGTTGGTAGGAGCCTTAGCATATGGTGCCTTGTGTATCTTAGATTGGAACAAGTGACACTGAACAGAACCAAAGTCACACGGGCTGGAATAGCTCAGTTGGTAGAGCGCTGGACTTGTAATCCAAGAGTTGCAGGTTCAAATCTCTGCCAGGCCGTTTTTGTACAGGGGGATGTTTCCCTTGGAGTTAACATTAGTTCTGGCTCCATTTCCCATACACTCCTTCGAATGAGACTGTAAAACTGAGGTTCCATGTGTGAACGCATGCATAACATCTTGCACACATGTAAAATCCCATCACCAACTTTTGGAAGAGAAGGCCAGTTTGGCCATTGGTATGGATGACATGTTACACATAGCACGCACCTTCCCCGAAGATGGAGTATGGCTGCCTTAATGGCAGGATAAAAAACGGTCATACACACACAAAACTCCACTCCGTTTGTTGGATAGATGGGATTAATACTTGCCTGTCCATATAGTGAGTGTCCTAGGAGTATCAGCCTGCGTACGCAGGAAGAAGAACTTGGTAGCAGTGCAGTGACTGCTCCAGTGGGTTGCCTTGTGATGACCTGATCCTGATTATTCTTGGACTGCTGATGCTGAGGCTGTAATTGAATGCTCTTTGACGTGGCTATGAGTAACAGAACTAGAATGAACAGCATAGTGGCATTGAGAGGCCATGGAAGACTTGACATAAGACACATAGGAAACGTGTACTGATAAAACCTATGCAGATGGTGTGTGTTTTTCATAAGACACATAGGAAACGTGTACTGATGAAACCAATGCAGACGGTGTGTTTTTTTTCATAAGACACATAGGAAACGTGTACTGATGAAACCTATGCAGATGGTGTGTTTTCATAAGACACATAGGAAACGTGTACTGATGAAACAATGCAGACGGTGTGTTTTTCATAAGACATATAGGAAACGTGTACTGATGAAACCTATGCAGACGGTGTGTGTTTTTCATAAGACACATAGGAAACGTGTACTGATGAAACCAATGCAGACGGTGTGTTTTTCATAAGACACATAGGAAACGTGTACTGATGAAGCCTATGCAGACGGTGTGTGTTTTTCAGATCCGCCATAAGATGGGAGAAGAGAAGCTGGTTCGCCTGCGTAATCCCTGGGGGGATGCCACAGAATGGCGGGGGGGTCATGGAGTGACAAGTGAGTGTTGTCCCCTGCTTCAGTGTTGTCTGCGTGATCTTTCACATGGTCTTTGTGTGTGCCTCAATCCCTGTGGGTACACCAATGGGACCTTTCTCTGAATAAAGGCTCCCCACTAGAGGAAAGCTTTTTTTTCCTCAGACATTTTGTCTTTTCTGTATTTTCTGTTATCCTTTTCTCTTGTGTTCTGTCTTAATGGCGCAGTTGCCTGTGTACTTCTGAGAAATTTTTGTGCTCTCTCTCTGTCTGTCTGTCTGTCTGTCTGTCTCTCTCTCTGTCTCTCTCTCTCTCTCTCTCTCTCTCTCTCTCTCTCACTCATGGTCTCTATCACTCTCACCCTCTCTGTCTGTCCCAAATTGATAACGGGTCACTTTTCTCTGTGTGTGTTTGTGTGTATGCATGCGTGCATGTGTGTGTTTGTTTTAATTCTCTCTCCCTCTCTCTCTCTCTCCCGCATGGTCTCCATCACTCTCGGCCTCTTTGTCTCTCTCAAATTGAAAACAGGCCACTTTTATTGGATTTGTAATGACTTTTTTTTTAATCTCGGATAGTTTAGCCCATGCTTGCCATCACTATCCTCAGCAAGAAGCATGTGAGCCTTATAACTGATGTTTTGCTAGAAAGACAAGGTAGCCATCAGGTTCAGGTGTTGGCTGACAGCAGGGTTAAGTGTTTGTCTGTTTCATGATATCAGTCAGCAGCAGGTAGAATGTGTTTCTTTCATCTGTTCTCACACATTCAGATATTGAAATCACATGTCATCTCAGATTCAGACATTGGTATTCATATGTTGTCTGAGGTACAGAAATTGAAAGAAGTTGGTTATCCTAGTTTCAAGGGACTGAAATTCAAGTGTTGTCGTAGATTCAGTAAGTAATCAAGTCCATCTGCGATCTCATATTGAAATTGTCTTTGTGCTCAGATATAAAGATTCAAGTTCATCTGTTGCCTCATATTTAAAGATTCAAAAAGATTTTAAGATTCTTCAATTTGAAATTCAAAGTTATGTGATGTCTTACATCCAAAGTCATCTGTTATCTAATATTCAGTGATTGAATTTCATCGGTTTTCTCAGATTCAAATATTCAGATTGATCTGTCATCTCAGGTTCAAGCATTCAGATTTCTTTTGTTGTCTCAGACCCAACATTCAGATTGCTTTGTTGTCTCAGATTCAAACATTTGGATTCCTCTATTGTCTGGTATTCAAATTCATGTGGTTTTTCAGATTCAAGCAAACATTCAGATTCTTTCCTTCTTTCATTGATACTGACGAATTTTTGTAAATGGCAAAAAAATCCATGCCATAACTGAACAGCTGAAAAGGCTTGTAAACCCCCTCACCTCCCCTTCCTCCCCCTTTCCACTCTTCTTACTCATTTAATGTTTTCAACATAGTTTGCATTTAGTGAGTGGCAGTACTTGCCTTGGACAACATGTAGGAGAAGATCACAGTCGGAAATTTTTTCAAAAGTTCATCGAAAAATATACAGCCTTAAGAGATTGTGAACTTTGTCACTAGAATCTCCATTCCATGTCATTTTTTGGTGTACATTCTTTCATTCATGGTGAGTCATTCCTCTAAATTGTCTTTCATTCACTGGTGCATCGTTTTCAGCAACAACAACTGGCAGTGGGTTCATTGTGGTTCATTCACTGGCACATTGTTTCAGTGATGTCAACTGGCAGTGTGTACATTATGGTTCATTCACTGGCACATTGTTTCAGTGATGTCAACTGACAGTGTGTACATTGTGGTTCATTCACCAGCACATTGTTTCAGTGATGTCAACTGGCAGTGGTTACATTGTGGTTCATTCACTAGCACATTGTTTCAGTGATGTCACCTGCAGTAGTTACATTATGGTTCATTCACCGGCACATTGTTTCAGTGATGTCACCTGGCAGTGGTTACATTATGGTTCATTCACCGGCACATTGTTTTCAGTGACATCAACTGGCAGTGGTTACATTATGGTTCATTTCACCTGCACATTGTTTCAGTGATGTCAGCTGATAGTGTGTACATTGTAGTTTATTCACCAGCACACTGTTTCAGTGACGTCAACTGGCAGTGGGTGGATTATGGTTCATTCAGCAGAAGACAGGTTGAGTCCCTGACATCAACTGGACGTGGGGAATTCTGGAGTTCCTTCACGCTGCTCACTTCTGCCGCCACTTCCAGGAGATCACCATCTGCCTGCTGGGCACCCTGTTTGCGACGTCAACTGGCAGGGTGCATGAGGCCACTGTGGGTCAGAAGATCCAGTTCATTGTTTGTTATGACGGGGAATGGGGTGCAAGACTTCTGCCGGGTCAGTGTCACCATCTGCCTGGTTGTTATGACTTTGACGGGGGTGGGGTGCAAGACACTGTGGGTCAGTGTGTGTGTTCATTGGTTGTTATGATGGGTGGGGTGGGGTGTGAGACACTGTGGGTCAGTGTGCGTTCATTGGTTGTTATGATGGGGGGGGTGGGTGCAAGACACTGTGGGTCAGTGTTTGTTCATTGGTTGTTATGATGGGGTGGGGTGGGGTGCAAGACACTGTGGGTCAGTGTGTGTTCATTGGTTGTTATGATGGGGTGGGGTGGGAGCAAGACTGTGGGTCAGTGTGTGTCATTGGTTGTTATGATGGGGGGTGGGTGGGGTGCAAGACACTGGTCAGTGTGTGTTCATTGGTTGTTATGATGGGGTGGGGTGGGTGTAAGACACTGTGGGTCAGTGTGTGTTCATTGGTTGTTATGATGGGGCAGGGGGGGTGTGAGACACTGTGGGTCAGTGTGTGTTCATTGGGTGCTATGATGGAGATGGCATGTGGGGTTTGTGGGGGGGGTATTTTTTTGTTATATGATTTATAAAGTACTGCAGAATAATGTGCAGCTGATATAATGTGAATGTCGGCAATTACATGTGGTGGACATTGCAGTTTCTTTGTAAAACCCACATTCATCTGCTGGTCAGTATTGTTTTCGCTCAAAAAACAAAACCAGCCCTTTTTTCATCCGCCCCAGCCGTTTTGACATCCTAGTTCCCAAACTTTGACTTCTGAAGACTGGCAGCTTTGCACTGTCTGTAGGTGGGTGATGTTTTGGGATAGGGACAAAGTGCAAGACATTTTTGGTCCGTGTGTGTGTATTTGTTGTCATGATGGGTACGGGGTGCAAGACAGTACTGTTCAGTGTGGGTTGATTGGTAGAAAGAAAAATTCGTTTTTTTTGTAATATTTTGTTGTAAGAGAAAAATGTGAAGTCTTTTTTTTAAACAAACGAGAGTTTTAAAAGAAGCCACAGCTGCAGAGAGTTAGTGGATGACAGTATAAGAAAAATGTCAGAAGGTATAATCAAAGGGACTGGAAGCAAAAAGGAGATTACCTGCACAGGAGGAATTTCTTCATGTGGGGATATAACTTTTGCTTGGGGATAAAAAAAAAAAAAAAAAAAAAAAAAAAAAATCCCGCTTC
>JADBJO010002096.1:118634-313634 GCA_016801955.1 Conus betulinus
CGCAGGAGGAGCTACCAACAATTTGTGTTCTACCAGTAGCAACAGGATGCAGGGAACGAAGATAAGGAGTGGGGGATACAGGGGCTGCGGAATCAGGGGCAGTTGGGACAAAACCGAGTGGAGATAAGTTGTCTTTCTCCTTTTTCCCTCCTAGAATAGTGGTTTTCTTTCCAACTGTAGAGTGGGGATGCAAGAGAAGTATGACACTGTTATGAACCTCTTCTGTTACGGCAACTGCCAACATCATTCTGTGGTTCTCTCCCATCTTTGGTATGCAAACAAGTCGTGAAATATCTATGTATGACATAGAAGTGGGTGTCATAGAAGTCGTCGTACACTATAGTTTAACCTTTACCAGCTGTGTCTGCCGAGGGTGGCAGATGGAATTTCTTTCCCTTGCAGCCGCATCAGCCATGGCCAGTGGACAGGCAGACGTACATTCTGCCGTGTCCGCCACTATCGGCGGACGGGAGCATAAAAATTCCTACTTTTCTTGAAATGGTCTAAGGGGAATAAGCTCTATAATTAGTGTTGAGGATGTCCTAGCGAGTTATAGACCCTATTTTTGGTGCTCTATCATGAACTTGGCTGACCCCAGCAGCTTTGAAACAAAAGTAACTGGCACTCTGCTTTCCTGATAAGCGCGACTGGAATTTCTTGTTCCAGAAATAATTATGTCAGTCAGGCAAAGGGGTGGTACCAATTGCTCACTCAATGAAGTGCTTGAAATTATATTACAAAGGGGGATCTGATGATGAGGGCAGCGATAGAGATATTGATAATTATGACAGAGAAGAGGAAAGTGAATTATTTGAAGATGTGGCTGAAAATATGATTCTGCTGACGAATCATCAACATCAACTGCAGCAGATGCCGCCGCATCACACATGGTCGCCGATGAGGCCAATTCAAAAGATTCAAACACAAATGCATTTGATCAAAACACACGGCCAATGCAAACAGTCGCAATGTCACTTACCTGTTTGCTCCTTATTCTGACAGCGTGTGGTAAAAGCATGGATTAGAATATAAACAAAGAATTTTTTTTTTTTTTTTTTTTACATGTCAGCCATGTTTTTCAATGGACAGTCGCATCTACATTAAAGTAAGTGATTTGAAATTATTAAGTTTGATTAGTTGAGTGTTTGTCCTTTCCCATGACACCTAACACAGCACTGTCAGTTGTTGTCTAGCTACCATAAAAAAAAAAAAAAAGTGGCAAAATATGCGCATCGGCAAGGGCTGAGCACCATGCACGAGTGTGTAGGAGCAGGGAATCGTGCCATGCGTGCCGTCTGCGGCTGGATAGTATTAATGACAGTTGCAGAGTTAGTTTTTGTTCAGCATAGTTTGATCGCAGTCAGAGTTAATTTTTGTGCAGCATAGTTTTAATGGCAGTCAGAGAGTTAAACTGATCTTTGAGAAATGTCAGACATGATGATTGCAACTGAATTGCTCTGTATCACATTCAGCGTGTGATTGATGATGTTGGATCAGGTTATTTTTGGTGTCGGATGCTACTTGTCGGAAGACACAAGCTGGATGCAGTTCAGTTTCGTGTTGTACATTTATGTTAGAACAATGGAATAGACTGAATTAAAGTTTTTGCCGTACATTTAGTACATGTGTCATCAGACTGATGGAATGGATTAAACTGGATGTTTTATCATTGTTGTTGCTGTTGTTTTTTTAATCAGAGTATATATGATATAATGTTGTTATGTATGAGAATCTTTTTACTTGGCATTTTGATCTATTGTTGTGTTTTATTGCCCATGTATGAGGCACTTTTTTTCTAAACATCAATGTTATACAACATTCCATATCGGCAAGTATTAAGCAGTATAGATGTTCCATGTCTTTTTACATTTTATAATCCTTATTTTACCCCCCTTGTATCCTTCAATTTACACATATAATATGTATGTATATGCTTTTTCACGAACATTTGTTGTTCCTTTTTGCTGCGGTCTTTGTGCCTGTGATAATATTGAATGTGGAATTTCTCTGAGATATTTGTTGCTGTTAAGATGGACAGTGTTTGGGAGAGAGTTTATTTTTTACATGTCCTTGCTTGCACAACTTATTGACTGCTAACTGTAACGTCATTCAGCAGAGCGCCAGGTTTCTTGATCTCAGTCCAGCCTGTGATTGTAGCTCTCCCCCCCACCCCTTCCCATCTCTCCCACCCTTTGTCCCTCCCTTAGCATTCTCGCCTAAACTTTTGTTTTTCTTCCAACAACGACTAGATGCACACCGCTACATGGCAGTGTTTGTTTACTGTTGTTCCAGATTGCTCACTGTTGTACTGACAACACCAAACACCAGTATTTCCTTTCCGCTGAGAGTAATTAACTCACTCAAGAGTGTTTATCCCTGTGGATGGGCTATTTGTTTTGGGTTTTTAAAAAAAATCACCAAAAATACAAAACAAGAGATAATATGAACCTTCCGTTTGTAGCATTTCAATAACTTCAGCAATGCTATAACGTCGCCGACGGGCTCGACTTTGCTTCGACACATTCGCAGAAGAACTTGATTGAGACGCCATGTTTCACTCTCTATGCAGAATAGTTAAGTCACGTGGGTTGTTGTAGTCAATCAACAGCTGATGCAAAGTGGGTGATGGGGCCACGCAAAACCACTGGGCAGGCGAACAAAGCAGTGCTGACAATACTATATATAGCTTTGTGGTCTACTGATCACGCTATCACCACATGAAAAATCCGTCGAGGCCAAAACGTTGATAGCGTTCGTTCGTACGGAAGCGTTACATCATTGGTAAAGGCTACAGCGTCTGTTCATGATGAGAGAGTTAAGGGACCCTTTTTTTCAGAAAGAACAGCGAGCTTATGTGATCTGTGTCATGCCCATGTGGTCCTTGTCATACCCATGTGATCCCACTTTTTCATCTCTCTGGGGTGCTGTGAAATTGTCATATCATGTGATCTTGTACACTATCAATGTTAGATTTTTGTCATATGCACCTATGTCTGTGGATTTTGTCAGATACCCACATTGATCCCACTTTTTCCTCTCTAAGGGCAAGTTTTTTGTGTGAAATTCTCATATCAGTCTTTGCTGGTACACACTGCATTGAGTCACTGTTAGTTCTAGTTTGTGATGCTTTACTTTCTGCTTGTTTTGATTCTTGTAAAGTCTTTGCTGTCAGTTCATTTTTGGTGTTAGTTCCTAGGGCAGTCTTTTGTGTTGTCAGTTCATAGGGCAGTCTTTGGTGTTAGTTCATAGGGCAGTCTTTGGTGTCAGTTCATAGGGCAGTCTTTGGTGTTAGTTCCTAGGGCAGTCTTTGGTGTCAGTTCATAGGGCAGTCTCTTTGTGTTCCTTAGAGTCAGTCTTTGGTGTTAGTTCATAGGGCAGTCTTTGGTGTTAGTTCATAGGGCAGTCTTTGGTGTTAGTTCCTAGGGCAGTCTTTGGTGTTGCTCCTTTTGGGGCAGTCTGTGTCATCACTCCCCTACAAACGGTCTCTGTCATCAGTCCTTAGGGTCAGTGTTTTAAAGTTAGCTCGTAGGGTCAGTCCTTTGTGTCGATCCTTGGGCCAGTCCTTACTGTCATTCCATTGGATCAGTCCATGTTGCTACTCTTTAGTGTTTGTTATCACCCCATAGGGTCAGCCCTTGGTGTTACCTTTCAAAGTCAGTCTTCATCATTACTGCTTTGGATAACATTTTGCTCGTACTCCTTATAGTCAACCTTTGGCATTACTCCTGAAAGTCAACCATTGTCATTACCCCTTCAAGTGACCCTTTTTTTTTGCTGCTCCCCAAGGTCAGCCTTTGGTGTTACTCCTGAGAGTTGGCTTTGTTTTTCACTTCTGAGAGTCGGCCTTTGTTTTTCACTTCTGAGTGTTGGCCTTTGTTTTTCACTTCTGAGAGTCAGTCTTTGTTTTTCACTCCAGACAGTCGGCCTTTGTTTTTCACTTCTCCTGACTCCTGAGACAGCCTTTGTGTTATTCTTGAGAGTCAGCTACTCTTTAAGGTCAACCTTTATTGTTACTCCTGAGACTCAGCCTTTGGCACACTCTTCGTGACATCAGTGATACGTCTTTCTCACATCAGTCTTTGATGCATGTTCTTTGTTTCGGCATGAAGAGTGCCAGCGAGTCCACTTTTAAGCATGAACTATTTCTTTACTCTCTATTACTGCAGAAACTGCTTTTATTGTCTGTATTATAAATTTTATTCACACTTTGCTTTCAACGATTCCAGTGCAAGATTTGTTTCCTGGGAACCTTGGAAGTGGTGGCGCTATGCTCATCTTTGTTTCTGTGCAATATGTTAATGCTTTCTGAGTCACAGGTTGTAAAGAGTGCATTAAGGTTCTGAGCCATGCAAGGGTTCTCTGTGTTTTTGCTTTTTTTTTCATCTAAATTTGCATTCATTATTAAAGGGCTATGCAAAAACATCAGTTCACAGCAAGGTAGGAACCAGAGCGACAGTTACAACACATTTCAAACTGAGGTGGGAGAGGGTTTACTCAGATCTTCACTACCTTCAAAGTCAGGGATGTATCGAGTGCAGGTTTGAAGCTGGTGTTCATGTATTCCTCCATGCTAGTACAAAAAGCCTTTACATCCGTTTCACCCCTCGATTGCTGAGGCTGTACATTAGCTGAACAAAGTGGTGTGAGTGAGGTGTTGTGTGGACAGCCAACAGTGTGTGTCGATGACAAGCGAGTGTGCAGCCCCCCCCCCCCCCCCCTCCCCACCACATTGAAAGATGGCTGTCTGTTGCTAAGTGTTTTCGGCAGCCGTAGTCAAGGATTTCAACCTCATTCCTCCCCTCTTTGTTTGCAGACAGCTGAAGTCTTTGTTTGCGTCCTGAAAGCTGGTAATGAAATTGTTTCTCTAATTCTTTGCCTTCGTATTAGAAGAACCCATATAAACAAGCATTCTTTCTCCAATTCTCGGCCTTATCATATCAGAAGAACCGTAATTTATAGTAACAAACATTCTTTCTCCAATTCTTGGCCTTATCATATCAGAAGAACCGTAATTTATAGTAACAAACATTCCTTCTCCAATTCTCAGCCTTATCATATTCCTAAGAACCATATGGTAACAAACATTCTCTCTCCAATTCTCTGTCTTACCATACTAGAAGAACCATTATAATAACAAACATTCTCTCTCCAATTCACTGCCTGATCATATATTAGCAGAATCCAGTTTTTGTGTAACTTGCAAACCACTTCGAAAACTCGCACATGAAAAGTATCCTTACTGTTCCTCCACTGCTTCCCTGGATCATTCTGTTTTTGCTGCTGTTCCACATGTACAGGTATGTGTGAAAAATTTGATCTGTGTGCATGCGTTTGGCAGCTTGATGGTGAATATGACTGGATGATGTATATATCTGGACAGTGCATTTGAGTAGCGGTGAATGAGGGTAGGGAAGGTGGAGGTTGGTTGTCCTGTGTCTGCTCATGTTTTTACGAATGAGAATTCTGACGGCTCTTCCTACCAGTCAGAGGACATTACTATTTTTGGTGCCGGTCGGGGGAAAAAATTATGCTGAATCTAACTAGAAAGAGATCTCTTATCTATCGATTGCCCATAAAGAACTTTATCATCTTTGTATCAAAAATGAAATGGAATTTAAGTGGAAAAGAAACTAGATTGTTTGAACATCATCTTGTTTTTCATCTGAGTCTGTTGTAAGGTATTGTATGTTAGGTGAGTTTCCCTGAATTCTGTGAACTTCCTTGCGATCATTAGGTAGAGCTGTCAGAATTGACCTGTTGTTCTGTTTTCTTATTTAGCATATTACACAGAGCTCCTGGTCACCTGTCAGGTGCACACTACATAAGCAGTTCATTATCACCCCAGCTTTGAATGTCCTCTTTGCTTTGAGATCAAATATCTACCTGCTGATGATGTGTACCTGAGCAAATATTCTACCTGCTGATGATGATGCGTACCTGATCAGTTAACCAAACCACAGACAGCTTGTTGACTTGTAGCTAGGTGTGTTCCGACCAGGGTATCTGTGCACATGATGTGTACATGCCAACAATGTCTGAAATAAACGTCCTGCACTTTTTTGGTACCATATTGCTCAAGGAAATAAATCGCACCCAGAAAAAAAAAAGGACTTACCTCTGCAATTATGCTCCTGTATTTCTTATTGCTGTTTTGTTTTTTTTTTGGGGGTTGGGGGAGTGAGGGGGAGGTGTTGCTGTATTTTTCTCTGTTGTATGTGTGAAGTATTCTTGTTTTAAAAGGAAAAAATTGCCTTGGTGATTTACTTGATTTCTATGATCAGTCTGTTGGGATATACCCCTCACATATCATCACGGAAAGTTTTTGTTGTTGTTGAAGACAGAGATCTTTGTTCTGAATGTGCAAATGACCATCACACTAAAACATTCATGAAAACAGGGGTTTTTTTTTTTTTTTTTTTTTTTGTTTCCTTTACCAGACAGTTCTTGAGTGCCCTATGTAATTTGCAGTGGCTGTAATACTTAAAGCATTCTGTCAACTTGTAAATCATAGCATTGGATGAGAAGGCACTTTTCTAAAGAAATATATTTACAGGTATGTGCTCACACAAACATGCATGTGTGAGGTATGTCAACTCTCTGGTATAAGTTGGATACATTTTTTTTTCTTGAGGTATGTGTTTGCGGGTTGTAGGGTAAGATGATCTAAAAATAAACTGATTTGGGGGCAATCCAAACTGTGAACGACATCCGGGGGTGCCTCACAAAAAATTTAAATAAAGTCATGCCTGCTGATGAAAATAGCTAAGAGAAACTGGTTTTAGTTAACAGCCAAGCTTGTACATTAGCGGATGAAAACAACAGTATTTTTGAAGTGGTGGCACAGTGGTAAAAGGAACACCAGCCACTGTAATAAAGTGGTTAGCATTATGGACTCCCAGGGGGAGGTCATGAGTTCAATTCCCATCAGATCCGTTTATTTGTGGGATTTTTCTGTGTCGACCAGGTGCCACCCAGGGTTGAGTTTGCAACAGGCTGACCTATGACAAACTGGAAGCACACAGGTGAGTTTCATCCACTTAATGGATTCATCTCTCTGAATGTGTCACTAAAATTTTCCAACCAACACTGCAGGTGTATCCCTGGAGCCTGATTGATGATGGGATATATCATGAAAGTAAGGGAAGAGTATAGACCAGTCTGAGACCAGACTGAAGATCTGTAGCTTCATCTTCACCATCCTCACCCTCGTCGATCTACATAATAAAAAAAAAAAGGTCTCAAATTCTGTGGCTCTTCATGCCCTGCTCTGGTGACCTCAGTTGCAATGTTCTCTCCGCATCTGTGTCCATGGTTTGGTTCTGTCGGGGTCACCGGTTTTGACCAAATTCATCTGGACTCTTTCTGGACAGACGTGGTGGTGCCCTCTGGAGGGAGAGCTCGCTCACTTTTGCTCCACAACTAAGCAATTACTGTCGTCAGTACAGGCTTGGTAGGTCATATCCTGTGTGTGTTCGATCAGAACACGCACCACTGAGCATCACTGAAGCGAGTCAGCAGCAGTGCAGCGTCTCCTCTGGTGGGTTGCCTCATGATGACTTGACATTGAACCTTCCCCTGTGGATTGGTGGCACTGTACAGCATGACGGGGCGGACTGTGGATAGGGGGACTGGATTGAGCAGCGTGGATGCAACACCGCTGAAGTGACATGGAAGATTAAACGACAAAATTAAGCGGGAAAAAAAAAAAAAAGGCAGCAAGGTATCCAGGGTGCTTCCAGACATCTTACCATGAATCAATTTCCACACGATCAATTGCTGGCTACACTTGGCAACGACCCGGCCCAAAGAAGAGAGTGCTGATAAGCTACTTGGAGGCCACAGATGAAATACATAAACATGAAGTGGTGACACTATTATGATGATTTGGATTACATTAACTAATTACCTTTTTTTTTTGGTCATGATTCACTTGAAGCTGTGATGATAATCACAAACGCTGTCTAGACGCACTCTCTGTGCTTTATCCCTGTCCTCTCAATGTTCTCTCTTTGTTCTAAAACTCTCACTCTCTCTGTTTTTTTCATGTGTGTGTCAGTCGAACGGCAGCCATGACGATACTTCAGCATTGCATTGCCACTTGTCACACTGACCAGGCACATAAGCACTGACTGTTCACCCTCTACATGGTGGGCAAGGTAAGGTACATCACTTGCAGGTGCTCTAGGTGGACAAAACCAATGAGAATCAACTAGGCATATACTTTTCAAGCAGTAACTGGCATTCTTTATTCATTTGAAAAAAAGAAATCCTTTCAAATCCCATAATGTGCTCTGCCTCCACTGCGTTGAATGTTGGTCGATATTTAGAGACCCCGCCAGCTTTTTTTTTTTTATATCACCCTGGTCGGGTTTTAAATCATGCTCCTTTATGTCATTTTCTAACATTATTAGACTACAAATATATGTCATACTAATTGAAGAACAGTGATTAATGACAAAGTTCACTACAGGCATCAAGCTGCCCTTACTAGTCATTGGTGAAATACTTCTGAAGATGTGCATGTTGTAGTGTGTCATGTGTCTGAATAGGTCAGATTTACTTAAGTTTACTCAGTATGTTGATCAGTATCGTGTGCTGTATCTGTAATATATTGTGCAGAATTGTCTGGTATATATGTGTACATATGTGTGTGTTTGTTTTCAGAGTTGTGTGGTTATGTGTGTATTGGAATATATTGTACGTTGTGTATGCTACACAGAATGAGAATCTGTGTGTCTGTCATGAAATCATCAATTTGTTTTATAAACGTAACAAATTGGAAAACCAGCAAAATGATTATATTGCAGTGGAACACACTGATGTATACTTAACTAGGAAAACTAGACCTTATAGACTTTGATACTTGTTGCAAGCAGTTGAACTGGCTGGTTTGGAACTACAGTGAACAGAATCAAGCTTCTGTACAAGACAGCATTCCAATCACTTGTTTTGTACATTGATGTTTCACATCTTACATCATTCCCACATGAGGACCCACATCAGCAGATGACCTGCCTGCCTACCTATCTGTCAGACAGGACAGGAGAATCCATGTTTTACATTTTATTACCAGCATTCTCTTAAACGTTTCAAACATGTGTAGCTGAAAAATTATACAGGATTCCTGTTACACTTTTTTTTTTTCTCATAACCTTGCGCCTTTACCAGTACCCATGTCTTACGTCTTTGGAATGAAGGTCTTGTGCACATTTGCAGAGTTTGTACATAGTAATGCTTTTCCTTTTTCCTCAATGAATATAAATAGTCACTCATGAGTATACATTTGTAGCATTTGGTGTATATGTTGTGGGTATGATATTGTATTTAGTTTTGTAGCTTTTCATTTCACTTCACTGAAACCCGTCAATGGCGTATTCCAGAATTTTTTGTGTAGACAAATCAAGCACAGAATTAAAAAAAGCAAACAAACAAACAACAAACAAAAGTCTCTGAAAATTCCGTAAAGAAAGGAGGTGCTGACTGGGAGGTTTGTCAAACACAAGCATGAGCAATGTAATAGGAGGGTGGAAAGTATGTTAGGTGTACATTGCAGGGGAGCAGGTGGAGATGTGGGGACGGAGGGGGGTGAAGTGTGTCAACAAATGCATAGATCACATGTTCGGGCATCATAGCCGCATGTTTTCATGGCACATGTTAAGAAAAAAAAAGCCAAACTTTCACATCCCAAGTCTAATCTGCTGCTGCGAGTGTTATGTTTTGTCCAGGAGCAGAGTTACATTGGTTATTTACCATTGATGAAAGTACTACAATCAGAGGGACTTTTGAGAGTGAAAATACCCAATTGTTCAGAGGGTATTACCTTTTTCTGTGCATGGGAAACAAAATATTGGCAAAACATAATTAGAAAAGATTTCCTTTGGGGCCTGAAGTATTTTAAGAAAACATTTATCTCGCTTGTGCCACAGATGAAGTGGATTTTAAATAAATGAAAAGAAGCTGAATTAGGTACTAAACTGATTTTCTTTTTTGAATCTCTTTTTATCGATAGGTTTTATGTTGAGCTATATGACTGGCTGAATTCTGTATACTCCCTTGTGATTGGTAAGGAAAGCTGTCTGAATTCACCCATTTGTTTTCTGTCTTGTTCTATGTCACACTGCACAGCAGAGCTTAAAACGTTGCACAGTTTTAGACAGTGGGAACCTCTCTATGGGAAGTTGTGTTTTGTCTACTATCTACCAACATTATTAATATGTGTACATATTTGTGATGCAGTTATCTGCTGTTCATGTATATATGTATGTTCAGACACGTACATGGGTCTTGTGCACATAAATACACTGAACCAATAGTAGATAGGGCACAAAGTCACACACACATATAAAGATATACTCGTGCACATTTATGCCAGCAAGTGCCCTTACACTCCCATTCACACACACACAAAATCCCGTAGCTCAGACGCACACTGACTGTTTGCCAAATGAGTTTTAATTGTTCAGCGATGAAGATACCATGATCTACAGTATAATGGTTAATTACCAGCCAGTTGGCATTCAAACATATCGGCATGCAATTCACACTTCATGCAACTAACATCAATTTTCTACACATTCTGAATGCCCCCCCCCCACCCACCCCCCCACCCCACCCCCAAACGAGGGACATGGCAAGTAGAAGTATATTGGAAGGGGGGGAAAATCAATAAGGACAAATACTAAAATAGGAGTAGACCACATTATACTCCAGTGATTGTTGTCTCCCTCCACACTCTCTATATAGCAATACTTGTCCAGAAATAAAACTGCAGCTGCTCAACAAAAGAGATGCCAGCCAACTCCATACGGGGCTGTTCGATCTCCCAGTTGTGCCTGTCTCCATCCCTTTCCCCCATTTGAAAGAGACCAGTGCAACTCCCCTGAGCTCTCTCTGCTCTCGATGTGCGTCAAGGTTTGTCGTATCAACAGATATACTACACAGCAGAACTATGTAACGGTGGGGAACAAAGCTTACTAGAGAGGCAAAGAATGACAGAGAAGTTGACAGAGCCAGCAAGCGTTTTCTACAGGCAGAGAGGGCCCCACTTAGGAAAAGCAAAAACTGCTGAAACTTCAGGTTGGTGCAACTGACCCCCCCCCCCTTCCCCAATGCACCTCACCAGGAACATTTTGAACATTAACTTCCTGATTTCAAATGGTGCAGTCTGACACACACTCTGAGCACTGAGTGATGTCTCGTCCAGTTTTCAGACTGATCACAACCAGGACAGTTTGTTCCTACAGCGTTTGTCAATCTCCCTCTCTCTTTTGCAGCCCCTTACAGACATCAGCACCTGACATTATTTTGCTATCAACTGGACCGACAAAAATCACGACTGCCTGCTCACGCAACAAAGTTGATATTAAATTCAATGACGTCAGCACTAATTACCAGCATATGAAAAAAAAACCTCAATAAGCACTCTGATTTTCTTTTTCCAAGTTTCACTTATTTATTATTTTGCTGAAATCTGCAAGTTCACAGAAAGGTGTGAGCCCTGTTTTCATCTGTCTTGCCTTTAGAAGATCCTAGGGACAAAAAGCGTATCTTCTGTATTGTCATTTGTACCATCACTTTGTAACCTTTACTCTTGTTCGAACTCCTGCCTGCAGTCATTCCACCTTCAACAGACGGTGACACTGGTTCGATACCACAGTGAAACTTCCCACTAACCATCCTTCAAATAACACTCCCTCCATTCTCTTCTCCTGCACCAGGCTCACTCTAAAGGTAAGCAGAAACTGCAGGTTCTCTGTGCCCGAGTCATTGGTCGATTCATTCTCAACAGTGTCATAGACAATGAAACTGCAGACAGTCTGTCCGAACTAGGCCCCGAGCTGAAACAGACTGCACATCTAGAAGTGAAGCCAATCCTGAGGAGCCACTTCAGAGCGGGGTGAAGGAAACGCCTTCATCCAGAGCCAGGAGAGGATAGTGTCTCCAACAACTGGACCCAACCCAGCCCATCACCATCTTCAGGCTCAGAACAGGTCATGGCCAACAACTGTCCCATCTCTTCAAAATCAAGATCTCCTGCAAGGATGTATGTTGGTGCAGGCACACCCCACATTTTGCAGTTCTGTCCAGCCTTCAACGCCCTAAATCACCAAGCATGCCTCTGTTGGAAAACAGCGATTCAACACAGTCACTGCGTCAGCAGACTGCAGTCCTTTCAGCAAACACTGGACTTCCCGGCTCAGAGGGCTAGTGAACTACAGCAGTCATTTGAACCTTGTTACTGATGAGTCCCTCTCTTAAGCTCTTCTTTACTGCAGTCAGCAGTGTGTCAGGATGTAACAGTGTGAACAGCTCTTTGCCTGACGGTCACAAATGACTCCTGGTGCTAGAATTACCATGCTGTAGTTTGGTTGGCAATTTTCATGTCAGGTATTTTTAATGAAAACACAACATACTTTTGAAAATGGGTAAAAAGCTCCAAGGTTGAGGGAAACTGAACAGACAACTTTGGACTTGATGGTCTGGTCACACCACCCCCAAACCATCATCCGCATGCAGCAGTAAAAGATAAAGTATACAGTGAAGGAAATAAAAGAGACACAAAAACAAGTGTAGCTGTTTAAACTTTCTGCTTTCATACCGTTTCCTTGGTTAATCTTCAAAACAGAACAAAACAGAGAAAAAAAACATCCTCATATTTGCTGTTCTGTTATGTAGACATTACATCAGAAGAACTGATCTTGAAAAGACATAGTTGCAAAGTGAAACGACTGCAGGCGGAAATCTAAACAAATCTTAAATAAATGTCAGTGAACTGCCCAGAGAAACGTGGACAAACGAGTCACAAGACAAACCACAACGCATTTCGACCCCTTAGGTCTTCTTCAGGTGCAACAAAAATGAAACAAATAACGAAAATGCACTTAGCTTTGATCGCTTCTGTGTTCAGCGCAAGGAAGAAGGCGTTGAATCAAGATGTTACGAATGGTGTGCAGTGCGTGTTTTGCTGTCTGACTCTCGCTCTCAAAAGTTTGGATGCGTGTAATAATTATTTCCTGCACACACCCACACCATACGCACATGGATAGCCTTCTTCCTTGCGCTGAACACAGAAGCGATCAAAGCTAAGTGCATTTTTGTTATTTGTTTCATTTTTGTTGCACCTGAAGAAGACCTAAGGGGTCGAAACGCGTTGTGGTTTGTCTTGTGACTCGTTTGTCCACGTTTCTCTGGGCGGTTCGCTGACATTTATTTAAGATTTCTTTGAAAAGACAATCATCTTTGTTTTTAAAAAAAAATTGTTTATCTTTTAATTAGTTTAAAAAAAAAAACCAGTCATTATAAGTTTAAAAACCAGTAATTATAACTTATCACAATTTCTAAGGAACTGTAAATTTTTCTTATAAAAAAAAACACTGCTCAAACTGTCTGAGGAAGAGTTGCAACCCTTTCTGCTTGCAACATCTTTGTGTAGAGAACGGCTGGAAAGGTCGCAGGAATAACTTCATCGATCATTCTGCCCAGCCTGGTTCTGCCAACACTGATAGTTGCAAAAAAGAAAAAAAAGAAAAAAGCCCACATCACAGTTGATAATAGACACGCATACAAATCATGCTACATACGCACTCAGTAGCACAAAATGACCATGAGTAGTGAAAGAAAACAGAAAGCTAGACACTAAACAGAGTGAGAAGATGTGAAGGCTCCTGCCCACTCCATCCCAACATCTCAGGAGTGTATCTTTAAGTTATGCATGCACACATCAGGAGAGTGATTTAATTAAGTACATGTTTGGCACTGATAAACAACACAAGCCACATCGCAGGCTTCATGTTTTCCTGGTGATCTTTTAACAGTTACGCAAGTCAACATGGTTTGAACAGAAACAATTGAATTTTCACACACACACACACACACACACACACACATCCAGTACACATACACGCATAAAACCTGCACCCACAGTGCAACCACATTCATTCTGCACAGAAGATGCATGCACATGCAGTACGCAGAACATCTGTTCACACACATACATACACACACACACCCAGACCCATAACACTTGACTGACATCGGTGAGATCAATGTCCAAAAAAAAAAAAAAAAAGGGTCAGAAGACCTCTCAGCAGCATGCATCTGACCAAAAAAATAAAACAATGTGAAACAGAGTAAAAATGATTGCATTTCACATAACGGCCAAGACACTGTACATACCAGTCTGTTATGGTCAAACTTTGTTCAGAATCGTTCAACCTGTACATCCGGTCCTGAAATGTCGGTCAGCCTGGGTACTCGCTCCATCAGCCTGCGTACTCGCTCCAACAAGCAACATTACAAGCAAGATCATGATTCATGCTGAGCTGTTTGAAAACTTGGAGCCCGGCATTTCCTCATGAGCATGCACATAGAGATCTTATTGACATGTTCACTACCTGCAGCTGAGAAGGCTCTACAAGCCTGTGTTCACTGCTGGCTCACCATGATTCCTTCTGAAAAGCAGGGTCTTGGAGACCGCAAATAGGCCGTTGGTTTTATATGTTAAACCTCGGCTAACTCTCCACCAGATCCGTCCATTCAATAGGACTTCCCATCCATTATAAGGAAGTTTTCTTTGTTTCAGTTTTATAATCATTTAGCCCAGCCACCCACACAGACAGGGCCCCTTCAAGGTTGTTATCATACAGGGAAAGAAGTCCTGCTCCAAAGAACAAAACAAAAAAAACAAAACAAAAGCAAACGAAAATATGGACACAAAATTACAAAATAAATGTTTAAAAACGACCAGTCCATGGCGTCCTGAAGGCCAATCACCAGGCCTTGGAGAGGGTGCCAGTTAATTCACCTGATACATCACCCACACTTTATAAAACAATAAAAAGAATTATTTGAAACTATTCAATTGTAACAAATAAAATTTTCAAAGCTGTAAGAACAACACACACACTAAAAAATGAACAACTAACGTCCACTCTGAGCAGTTTACATTTTCACAAACCACTCATCAGATCAAAGTACTGGCACATTTTAAATCAAAATGAGAAAACAAATTTTTTTTTAAATGTAGACTTTCTTGAACAAAGATAAAAAGGACCACAAAATCAGAGAACAGTGGACGATGGTAAAGAAAAACTAAAACGGTTGTACAGACAGTTATTGAAATGAGGAAAACTTTTGACTCAAATGTCCACAACATCTTGAGCAGACTTATTCTGAAACGCCCATGGCATCCCCATAGAAGCCAGGGATGTACAAACAATACGAACAAGTAAAAACGGCAGGCCCTCCACTGCTTTTCAAGGTCTTTGAAACCATCATCAGACTGGTTTCTGCACTTAACCTCACCACTCTCTCCCACATATCCATCCAATCGACAGGACTTTCCATCCACTAAAAGCAGACTGAAAGGTCTACCACTCCGTAAAACTGCTAGGACAGGAAGTGTGTGGAAACCATGTTCTGCTCCCCAGACCGACTGACAGACAGACAGGCACACCACAGCCTCATCACCAGAATGACTGACCACACGCTGTCAGCTAGTTACAGCTCATTATTTGGGGCAAGAAAACACATGCCATGCCACTCCAAAGCTAGACATTTTCATCACACAACGCTCAAAAGAATTAATTCATCTGGACCATATATGAGATACAGTACTAAAAATACGTTTTTAAAAGAATTTAAAAAAAAAAAAAAAAAAAAAAGAAGGAAAGAAAATGATAATATTGTCCATTTTAAGTCGATAATTTGGAACAACCCTTCAAAGCTGTAGCTTTTTTGTTTCCAATTCACAACCTGTACTATGTAAGCGGCAGTAAACGGAAGTGCTGGCTGAAAACATCCAAAGACACTCCATCTAAATTTTACACTGATGATCTGTGAGGAGTATGTCTGAATGAACTGTGAGGATCATGTCCACAGACATTACTCCTATATCGGCACGGAAGACCTGTGATGACATCATTTCAGACCAGACACCCTCTCCAAACTTATTACAGATGAACAGTAATGATAGCATGTCACAACTGACACATTCTACATTGGTACTGATGATTGTCATGATATCACTTCAGACCAAACACCCCTCATAAATCACAACAGATGAACAGCGCTGACATCGTTGTTAGATCTGAGGCATGGTTCATGAGAAATGATCAGCTGCAATGGCAATCAGTACTAATGAACTGCAATGATCATTTCAGACCACAGACATTCGTTCAAAATAAGTATACTGATGAATCGTAATGATGCCATTCAAACCACACACAACCTTTTAAATCAGTACCTATGAACTGAACTGATATCATTTCAGACCACAGACATTCTTTCTACACAGTGCTGAGGAACTGTAGGGACATGATTCCCTGCCGGAGACACTCTTTCATAACAAGTCATGACAGTCTGCAGTGACATCACTTCAGATATAATGACATTATTCCTTGCCAGAGACCATTCTATCTTAACAAGTGATAATCAACTTGATGACATCACTCCAGATATAAAGACATCATTCCTTACCAGAGACATTCTTAAATGATCCACTGTAATGACATCACTTCACATACAATGACAACATTCCTGGCTAGGGCTAGGGGCATTCTTTCTTAACAAGTAATGATCAGTATAATGACATCACTTCAGACATAATGACATCATTCCTCGCCCAGACATTCTTTCTTAACAAGTAAGGATCAACTGTAATGACATAACTGTAATGACATCACTTCAGACATAATGACATCATTCCTCGCCAGAAACACCCTTTTTCTTAACAGGTAATGATCAAGCGTAATGACGTCACTTCAGAGACATAATGACATCATTCCTCGCCAGAGACATTCTTTCTAAACAGGTAATGGTCAAGTGTAATGAAATCACTTCAGACATAATGACATCATTCCTCGCCAGAGACATTCTTTCTAAAACAGGTAATGGTCAAAGTGTAATGAAATCAGATTTCTCCTGACACAGTACTGATGAGCTGTTATGACATCCCTGCAGACATGGTCTCCTAAATCAGCTTCAATGGACTTTGAAAATGATGTGTCAGACCAGACGTTTTTTCTCCTTAATCAATGCTGATGAAAGAAAACAAACGATATACAAACAACACTGAAGAATTAACAGGAAAAATGCTTGAAGAGACCCAGGCCTTGGCACACAACCGACAGAATTGCAGTTACCTGGTGAAAGGTTTTTCCAGTGCAGCACTCCAGTGGTTCCCCACACAGTTAAGGATGAAGAAGAAGAAGAAGAAGATGGGAGAAATGTAAAACCATTTCAAAGATCAAAAACATCTTTTCCACAACCAGTACTGCTGAATAGTTACAATCTCACTCTAGACCAGACACAGTCTTTGAGAAATCAATACTGATAAATTGAGACAAAAGTCACTTCAGACCTGAGTGAGATGTCCCAGCCCAAAATCAGCACAAACACTCTGTGAAATGTTAACGGTATGATTTCAGCCATCAAACCTACCTATCAACGAGACCTCTTGAACTGTCATGACAGTGATGACACACACACACAGGTTTTTAGCTTCAAACTGTATAGGAAAACACGCAGGCATGAACGCATTCAACAAGATTTGATAACTACACCCACATAGGGTTTGTTAATGCAGCGATGCACATGCATAATGTGTCATTTTATACCACATCTAGTTGATTTGAGAAATCCACTTTTAAGATACCAATACATAAACAATCATTACAATTTACATCCAGTCAAGCGCCGAAATGCATGACAACACGCTTGAATGCTGATAATGTAAACACACGTATCCCACATGTGTACACCCCACCCACCCCCCCCCCACATACACACGCACACACATTATCAAGACAGTGGTAGTAATGATCACAACTAACTGAATCACTGACCACACACACACACACACGCACACACACACACACACAGAGTAACAAATAGCATGCTCATTCAAAAGGTGTATAAAAAGATGATAAAGGGGGGGGGGGGGGGGTGTGTGTGTGTGGGGGGGGGGGGGGGGGGGGGGGGGGATCTGGAGGCTGGGGAGGCAGGACAGCAGGGGGAGTCACCAAGAGAGAAAAGCAACATTTCAAAAAGTGCATGAAATTTCAAATACACCTTTGGGAATGATGATCACTTTTATGCTGGGTTTACAGTCTCCACATGACAACTTGTTCAATGGCAACTCTGCAATGAAGTACAACACACACAACAGACCATGGAAGGCATTGTCGGGCAGACAGGGTATCAATTATTCAGTCTGACACCAGGTCCCACATGCATTCACCTACAGCAGGGACACTAAGGAGAGCGCAGACTCCTGCCAACGTCGTATGGATCTTGGATCTGTCCTTGAGCCCAATCCACACCAAATTTCAAGTGATTCGTCCTTGGTCTCTCTATACCATCTTCCCACTCCACACTGGTGCTGTCGGGTTTGCATAACTTGCTAACAGACAGATGGACAAACCAACAGAGGCAAATCAAAACATAACCTCCTAGAGGTAGGTAGGAACCAAATATCAGAAACGTCAACAACAAACTGGTTCAACGCAGACTTGCAGAGTTTCTGTCTTAAAGCCCAGCCGACGACAACAGGTCTGGTTATGGTTGAAAAAAGCTTAATAAGAACTGCTGCCTTTTTTCTTTTCTTTTTCTTTTTTTTTTTCTTCTTTGAACAGTAAGGACAACTGGAAAACAGCTGGGCAAAATGGCCAGCCATCCACTTTGAAGGGAAAGCCAAGACGACCACTGACAATGGACACTGTCCACTTCACACAAGTGAAAAGAAGAAGAACAACAAAAATGTGTTGGATGGACGCGATGTACTATACAGCTGGTTGACACATTTAAAGCAGCGTGAGTTATGGACATCATCCAACAAACCCGATTTCAATCTGATGGTTAAAAATGCTGATTCATCACTCTGTGACCTTCCTTGTATGTCAGGTCCAGCCTGAACACATAAGAACCTTTTTTAAAAAAATTTTTGAAATCACAAGAAAAACAGCCCTCCATCCTGTGGAAGGGGGAGAGGGGGGGAGAGATAGAGAGAGGAGAGAGAGAGAGACAGGTGAGGGCAGGGGAAAAGGAGGTTGGTGAAAGGTAAGGTGTGTGGTGTGGGGGGGAGGGGAAGGAGAGGTCAGGGACAATAAGCAAACCAAGAGCAGCCTGTCAAATCTTGGCCATTTCTGTAGCACAACTAGTGGACTGATACTGTTTCAACAAACAAACAACAAACAACAAACAAAAAACCACATTCAGAAGGAAAGAGCACATATACCCATACCGCCCCAAACTAAAGTAGTAGACTCACCAGGCACTGACTTTCCTAAAAAAAAAAAAAAAAAATCTGGTCGAGGCCTAGATGTGCACAACGCAACATGCTGTTGATATAAAATATGGCCTTACCCCCCATCTCTCTCTCTCTCTCTCTCTCTCTCTCTCTCTCTCTCTCACGCAGTCACATGTCTGGCAGAACCCAATGCAAAATGTAGCCTGCCTCCTAAAAAGGCCTTGACCACTGAACTTGCTCCTACACCAATCAGATGCACTGCTTGATTACAAATCTGGCTTTCTGCAAAAATACATACACAGGACACAGGACAGGTCTAGATGCAAGATGCATCCTGCCCTGCAACGAAGCTTTATTGCAATGAACTTCTTCCTTTCAAAATTCAAAAACCTGGATCAAATGCACGTGTAAAAATGCAGTTCACTTCAGCTCCCTCCCTTCGTAAAATCCAAACCCCTCCCCCCACCTCTCCCTCTGCCTTTTCTTTCTCCATCATGGTCTCCTCCCTTCCCCTCCCCTGCTCCCCCTGTCTCCCTTCTATTCAATCACTTGAAGAGTGATGTTGCCCCATTCTGGGCATCATCAGCATGCCACATTTTCCTGGCAACTAAAAATACATGTCAGCAACAAAATCAAAACTGGCTTTTAAAACTTTTTGGTCCAAATCAAGAAATCAAAATTGCATGTATTACTAAGTAAAGAGGCTTTAAAACTTGCCTCTTGCCTCAAATCAAAAAGCAGTGGTAGAGTGTCACAACTTCACAAGGGAGACACGGTCTCCTCCAAAAGGGCGCAACAACCAAAGCTGTATCCTAAAACAAAGATATATGTATAAAAACATGAGTTTTTAACTGTTCTGGCCATATAAGTACTGGATTTCTACGAAAAGTTCTGTATTAAAATCACCACATTAATACAAATCTCAATCATTTCTTCAAATTAAACTCAATCAAAGAAAAAAAAAAAAAAACACACACACAGAAAAGTGTACACACACACACACACACACACACACACACACACACACACACACGCGCGCACACACACACACACACACACACACACACAAACTTGCCTAAAAAAATGAACAAAACAGCAACAATAAAATGAACCTGTGTTGTAAAAAAAAAAATGTTTACAGAAATAAAATGACTGACAGTAAAACATCAGATCTCCATCTCCACACAACCAACTCATTCATTTGTCCACGTTAACAACTGTGGAAAAATGGATCACAATGCCAGGTCATTCCTTCACGACCTATTTCACACAAACAATGTGATACACACCTGCCACAGCACTGACCTGAATGATTCTACAGGTGAGACTATTGCATCCATTCACTGATACATGGTAATCAATTTGATGTAAATTTTCATGAATTACTTACTAGTTCTATACTATGAAACACAATGATCAACAGCTATAGTCAAGACATTACCAATTCTAAAACAAAACTGCCCACATCAAATTGAATATTAGTAATAACCAACTGCTACGATATGAGTCAACATTCAAGCATTCTAAAACAAGCCAATCAAACATACTATGTACAAGAAAGAATGCAAAGGAAGATGTTGCCTCAAGCCTTTGATTTAAGACTATAAAACAGGGGGGAGGGGGGGAGAGAGAGGGGGGGATCTGCTGAATCACTCAATGCAAATTTTATGTCGTCCTTAAAGGACTAAATGCTTTCATGAACAAAGCACATTTAGATTGGTGCAAACAAGACAGACAGACAGGCAGATAGAGAGAAATAAGTTACTGAACCAAATATAGTGCCGCAGTCTTAAAACTTTTCAACACTTTCATCCTCATTTGGGATGTTTGAAGGAACAGCTCTCACCATGTGTCAACGCCATCTGCATCAAAGTGTTAGCAGATGAGAATTATTTATGGATCCGTACACATATTCTCCTATGCAAATGAGTCTTAAGTTCAATGTTCTCTACACACACACACACACACACGTTTGACTTCAAACTGAATTTTGTTTTTCGGGTCACAGCTGAATGTCAGTAATCCTTAGTAACCAAATCAGAAGCATACAACGCACCAGCCATGTTAGGTGAATGGTCTGTCTACATTGCTCTCCACACAAGCTGAAATGAAAACCAAGGGCGGACCACTTCTGACTGCCTGTCACCTGTCTGGCAATCTAGGGAAAAGAAAAAATTACTTCCATCCTTCCCTCATTCTCTTTCTTTCTGCTTCCTCCTGCCAAATTCATAGGTTCTTGTTCTTTTCCTTCTTTTGCTTCACCTTTTTCATTTCAGTTGTCTGTCTGTGACTATACAACAGAGGTACAAGCTCAACCATAGTTTAAAGTAAACTCAGAAAAAAAAAAAATGCAGAAAAAAAAAAACTTTCAACAATATATGACTTCAAATGAATTTTTTTTTTTTTTTTTTTTAAAAAGGTAACATCAACCTGCAGTATGAACAACAAATGTTTTAAAAAACCTTTCAACTGTGTAGAACTTTACAAGCAATTGCGTGATGTGTGTCATTTAAAATCTATTCATAATATCAGTATAGAAAATACAACTTAAAAATTAATGAGTAAAGAAAATGGTGACATCAACCGGAAAGGTGAACAATGAATGTTTCAAAAGACTATCAACTCTGCAGATCTTTAAAAACATTGTCTGAGGAGTGTCCTTTGAAATGTATGAATTATATATCAGTACACACCTTTGGACTAAAATAAGTCGTTTTATGTGATATGTTTTTACTACCAATTTCAAGGTGCCCTGATCAAATCAGGAGCAGGTAATCCTAGCAAGTGGATGACAAGAAAACGTGGATTCAATCGATGAGATTATCAGAACTTTATATCTGGTGACGAGGCAAGGGCTACTAGCCAGCATGAAGCGAACAACAGCAACATTAAAATTGTGGCAGGTAAGACAGAGTGTTCTGCAGCCAGAAAAAAAAAAAAAAAAAACAGCTAAAGCGCCTGCATTTCTTAGACAATTAGCAACACTAAGAACGTGACAGAAGCAAACGCTGGGAACACAGAAGACATTCAAAAAGTCAGAAAACAAAGAGAAGAAAAAGCAGCAAGAGAATCATGAGATCTGTACACAATGGCCACAATAAACTAGCACAAATTAAAAACGATGCAAAAACTTACGTAAGTAACAACAAGGAAGACAGATAATTTTACACAATCAGAAGTTTCTTTTTTGTTGGTTTATTTGTTTGTGGTTTTACCAGGGGGGGGAAACCGATGACTGTTTTAGAAGCAAAGCTTTCCAGTGCAGGCCTATTGCCAGGGAGTTTTCCCTTCCACAACAGCAGACACAACCTATGATTTTGGATGAAAATATCAATGCACCTCCCATTCACTGATTTAGCCTATTTCGTAAAGGCTATGCAATGTTAAAAAAATTATAATTTGTTCGTTTTTGGTTTGCTCTGCCCAATCTTTTGTGGTCTGGTCTCTTGACATCGACATCACCAATTCAACTACTGACTTTTTCCATGGATGAAAAAACACACATCTCAAATTCCATCCTAGTTTTATCAATCTTCCTTTGCGAGTCGACTCAATCATATTCAATGTGCAGAACAACTAACTGAATATGGATAAGACCCCCAAACAGCACTGAAATCATTTCTATTCATGGTGTAAAATACTCCTCCACCTGATTGGATCGTAGTCCATCCATTTCTATTTTGGGGTGAGGAAAATATCGGGAAAAGCCCTTGATACTGCAACAGGTAAATCCATCTTACAGGTGCCATTGCCGCAATAGCAGGATGGGTTTATCTCTCTTTTGCAGTAGGCATGCTTAGGGCCAAATGCTGGCTGGAGAATCACAGTAACAAAAAAATTATGATGGTGGTAACAGTTGGAAATGTAACACAGATCCTACTGTTAGTGCTAGGCACTCAGAAAAACAGTGCCTGAGTGGCCACAAACTGGCATCCAATCAGGTGGAGGAGTATTTTACACCACCATGAATAGAAATGATTTCAGTGCTGTTTGGGGGTCTTATCCATATTCAGTTAGTTGTTCTGCACATTGAATATGATTGAGTCGACTCGCAAAGGAAGATTGATAAAACTAGGATGGAAGAGATGTGTGTCTGAAATTTGTTGGATATCCGTGGACATAAATCAGTGGTTGAAAGTGAAATCATTTCTATTCATGGTGTAATAATACTCCTCCACCTGATTGGATCGTAGTCCATCCATTTCTATTTTGGGGTGAGGAAAATATCGGAAAAGCCCTTGATACTGCAACAGGTAAATCCATCTTACAGGTGCCATTGCCGCAATAGCAGGATGGGTTTATCTCTCTTTTTGCAGTAGGCATGCTTAGGGCCAAATGCTGGCTGGAGAATCACAGTAACAAAGAAATTGTGATGGTGGTAACAGTTGGAAATGTAACACAGATCCTACTGTTAGTGCTAGGCACTCAGAAAAACAGTGCCTGAGTGGCCACAAACTGGCAAAACAAGAACAAGAGCTACAGTAAAATTCTGAGAGTTTTAACAGGGTGAAAAGACAAATGTTAGGTGATCATAAGGCTGAGCATGAAAAAAAAAAAAAAGCAACAACAACAACAACAAAACCGGCAACACTAGAATTGTTAGAATATACTGACTGCAAAAAAGTCCAAAGATGTCAAACCTAACTCAATATTCACAAGATCACCCTGCTGGAAAGAAAACAGCAAACACTAGATTATACTAGAGTTAGCAGTATAAGAGAGAAGAATAGACTTTGTAGAGAATGTAATCAGAAAAACTGTGACTTGCGCCTACAGGTGCAAGATAACCACACTGTTTGGGAGGCATTAGTATGCACAGTGATCAATACATAATCAAAAAAATCTGGTCTCTCTAAGTCTAAAGAAATAATTTAAAGGTTCACAGCCAGCAACCTTATGTCTATCTGGAGTTACTGCCACTTCATCAGGTTGTAAAGATGGAGCAATCACTTCATTCTCAAAGGTACTCTACACAATGGCAGGAAAGAAGGAAGTCCATCTAAGTTATTTACACTATCAACCTCAGGAATGAACACATGATAAACTGACCAATACTTGTCATTAACCATATCTACCTAAATAATGCATTCTCACAAGACTGAAAATCTAGACACAGCCTACCTTGACTGATCACATGAAATAGAATACAGGCTCTACTATTACTAAACTCGGTGAACAGACTATGAATAGAAGCGCACACAGTGTGTTGAAAACTAAATACCAAGAGGTTCACAACTTTCCTAGGCTGCAAAAAATGTGTGAACAAAAACCATTCCCCATTTCAAGTTACCACTTTCCCAGACCCCGTGGAATCTAATTCCACCCTGATCCTCACCAGTGTTTCTAATGGTTTGCCTTCCATGTGTGCTGCATGCATCACTCAGTCAGTATCAAATCATAATTCTGAGATCAGCTGAGATCATAGTCTCTGTGACCAATGCTACCCACTGTCCAATCAAGGATATTGTGCAAACCTTTCAATATATTTTTTTACTACAAGTGTGCAAGCATGCCTGTTTGATATGATGTATCATACATCTCTCAAAAGTGCGTGCATGTCTCATGTAGTATAGTAGGCGTCATGTATGTGCCCATGCATGTCTATAAATTTTTGTGCTGTGCATATTTAAAAGTAGCCATGCCAGTCTCTTTTCATGCATGTCATGTGCGATCCATGACTCCTGTTTTAATGTATATCAAACACAAATTTTCATATCCCAGTAAATATGTGTGTAAAACTAAAACTAGTAAAAGCCTGTTTTTATGCATTGATATATATCATGGGGGGGCTGGAATAACTCAGTGGTAGAGCGCCAGACTCGTGATCTTGGTGATCCTGGTGTTCCGGGCTCGAATCTCTGCCGGGCCGTTTCGGTGCAGGGGGATTTTTCCTTTTTGAGTTAACATTGGTTCTGACTCCATTTCCCATACAGTCCTTCGAATGACATTATAAACCCAGGTTCCATGTGTGAATGCACCCCATATAACATCTTGCACACAAGTAAAATCCCCCATCACCAACTTTTGGAAGAGAAAAGCAGTTTGGCCGTTGGTATGGATGATACGTTACACATAGCATGCACCCTGCCTGAGAAATGGGAAAGAATGAAGGAAGTAAGAAAATTGAGTGAACGATATCCAATGATATTAACTTGAAATGACTGAATGAAGCGCATGCTGGCAGCCCGCTGTATAAACGAGTGTGGACTGTAAAGCATTTAGCGTTTGCTCTCTAGGCAAGGGTAGGTGCTATATCAGTATATAAGAATTCATGATAATAATAATAATGAGTGCATATGTCCAAGCATGCCTGTTTTCATGTATCAGACATCTAACTAAATGTACATGAAAGTCTGTTTCCATTTATCCTCATGACAGTTTGTGCCAGAGCATGCTTTTTTTCATGGATATATATATATATATACGTTTCTTTATCTGAGTAAATGTGTATGCAGGTCTGTTTTTATCTATCATATCATGCATATATTTGATTGTATGTTGAATGTATTTGCCATGACAAGCCTGCTTTCTTGCATCACACATCTAAGTGTGTGCGTGAGTGCCCTTTTTCAGGCATTATTTCCGATTAATTCATGACTCAATGTATGTCTGCTTTCATATTATCACACAATATGTCTAGTTGTATATATGCCTGTTCATGTATGCTCATGCATGCAAGACTGTTTATACCTATTGCACATCATGAACGTTATACATGTGTCAATGTATGCCTGCTTTCAAGTATCACACATTATCTAATCAATGTGTAAGCAAGACCGTTTTCATGAAATACATTTCATGTTTGTGCACATGCATGCCCGTTTCCATTTCTCAGAAAAGTAAATGTGCCTGTTTTAGTGTATCATGAGTTGTTAATGTGCACGCATGACTGTTTTCATGAATCATACACAATGTAATTGCATATGTGCATATGTCTGTTTTCATGTATCATACACAATGTAATTGCATATGTGCATATGTCTGTTTTCATGGATCATACACAATGTAATTGCATATGTGCATATGTCTGTTGTCTGTTTTTTCATGAATCATACACAATGTAATTGCATATGTGCATATGTCTGTTTTCATGAATCATACACAATGTAATTGCATATGTGCATATGTCTGTTTTCATGAATCATACACAATGTAATTGCATATGTGCATATGTCTGTTTTCATGTATCATACACAATGTAACACCATATGTGCATACGTCTGTTTTTTCATGAATCATACACAATGTATGCATGTGCATATGTCTGTTTTCATGAATCATACACAATGTAATGCATATGTGCATATGTCTGTTTTCATGTTCATACACCATGCATTCTTTAACAAGTATCAGTTTCATCCATCATGTAAATCATGCATGCATATCTGTTTTCATGTTTCATACATTATGTGCATGCACATCACAAAGTGCTTCTACACCCATTAACTTCTACCACAAATTGTGAAGATGTACACACACGGATGCCAGAGTTGTTTGTACAGCAGATCTAAGCAGGCTTGCACACTTGCTTTAGGTATCATACATTATATGTGTCCATGCAAGCCTGTGTTCAAAATTACATGTTACCTGTAAATAAAATTGTTACCAAGAAACTTACAAATTGTTATGGTGTGGTCCATTCAATTTGTAAAAATGCTTTTTTTCACTGTATAACACTGATCATCCTTTTTCAACAGCTTCATCAAAAAATGCATACGAAAACATACATTCTGGAAACACTGCACAGGAGAGTGTCAAGACCACTATTTTGCATCTATGTCTGAAAACTAACTGCGTATATATTTTTCTGTGCTACTTCCCTTTCCGCTCACCCTCTTTATGATCATGCAAGAGTTTCTGGGTGTATCAAGTATTCAACAAAAGACAGTTTCCCTGTACAGAGATATTGCACGCAATTGCAAAAAGTCTGAAAACACTGGGCTGTATGATGTATGTACACGTGTAGGTTGAGAATGAGAGTAAGACAAACTATATCAGTGCCGAGTTCCATTCAAGGTTTGCACTGAATGGAAGTGGATTGTACTGGCCAGATCACACTGTCCTACAATTCCGTCAATCCAGGCTGCCAATGCAGACAAGTGGAAAGATTCATTCGAGGAGAAAATGAATGAAAAACGTTTACGCTTGGCTTGACAGCAGACTAACCCATTTCAAAACCAGTCACACTCCATGAATAGTTAAGTACAATCATTCATTAGTAAAGTGACCTAAAACTCAGGATGAACATTCACACACGATGCTCAAGTACTGGCTCTCAGATGCCAGTGGTCAGACCTGAGGCTGTTTACTACACTGATACAGACAGACAGCAGTCGAACACAAGCAGGACTTGCAGTACAATATCTGCCTGTTTTTGTTTCTTTCATTCAGCCCACAACAGACTGGACTGGGATGTTTCACATTCCTCACAGCAAACATCTTTGTCACCACCATTTGAACAGAGACATAAATCAGACTGTGCTTTCATGACAGGATTGATCCAATGGATGAAATTTTCTGTGACAAGCTAAAACAACACACTAACTACATGACCCCTCGATGACACTATACATAACTGCTCATGCGTCCCTCTAGAAGCCCGGGGGTTCCACCCCCAGAGGCAGCTTGTTACAGCCCCTGTCCACAGCTCGACGTTTGGAGGGCACTGTGAAGGTGGACATGTCTCCTGTGGCACACACCGTCCTGGCACACTCTGGGCTGGGCTCCACAAAGCCCAGGTCCATGCACACAGCCTTCCTCTCCCCGCCTAAAGCACCATCGGGGGCTGGGTAGGACTGCCTGCTTTTTTTCAAGTGAAGGGTTTTGGCACGACGGCGAGCCAGGCTGTTCTGATGGCTCAGGGCGGTGGCGGGGTCGGAAAGGTCACGTCCTGGCTCTACCACTAGCCCGCCGGACAAGGGCCGAGTTTTGTTTTTTTAGGGCGCGCGGTGGGGTGAGGTTTGTCTCCGTGAATCACATGACCACGGTGATTTGCAGGAAGATGTGAGGCGCCCGAGCTATGCACATGACTTTTGAGGGGTAAGGTGCGATGGAGGTTGGACGCCAGGTGAGCACCATCACAACCACTATTGAAACGGCCTCCTGCCCAATGCCTGAAGAAGGGCAAAGGTCAAGAAAGCCATACTGTTTGACTGAGGGAACACTGGCCGGCACTCGGCCACGTATAACGTCTCCTACACCCAGTTTGGGTTGATGACCTCTAGCCGGTGGGGACAGTTCCTCTGACTGGTTCAAACCTACCTGGGGAAGTGCCACCAGTGTTTGTTCTGCAGCCGCTGTCATGACGACAGTGACTTGGGTCGGTGTCTCCCTTCTTAACCCCTTTTCCCTTCTCCTTCTTGCTCTTGAAGGTCTTGCTCTTTTCCATAGGCACAAAGTGCATTTTCTTGTGTTTGGGCTTGGCTGACTGTGATCGATGAGCTGATGGTACAGCCGCCGGCCTTAGTTCTTGGCTGGGGGGACTGGGAACAGGGCGCCGAGTCTGTGACGTGGGTGCGGTGGTTGTCTTGTTCTTCAACACCTGGGCACTGGCACCGCTACTACCACCACACTGCGGACTAGCGGGCATGGAAGGCTGGAGAGAGGATGCATGGGAGGGGAAGACGTAGTTGGGCAGAGAAGTGGGGTGATCTGCACCAGGCTGATCTGCAGGGTGAGCCAAGTGGTGCAGGATGGAAGGGCAAGGTTTGGAGGTGGCCTGTTCCGGATACTGGCAGTCACTCTGAAGCACACTGGAGTCGGTCATTGCTGAGGCCTTTTTCACATGCACCTCCCCGGTCTCTGAGCACACAGAGAAAGTGGAGGTGATGGACTGGGAGCGTGGAAGTGACACTTTACTCCTACGCTCTGACCCTGCTTCACCACACCACACAGGCATTCCTGCATCAGGGTCTGAGCGGACGTCACCATGGCCACTGGCAGGCGGAGCGGAAGTTCGGTCTCTGTGAGCTCCTCTACTGCGCTCTCCCTTCTGGCTGACCCCACCACGCCCCTCTCCATGGTGGGCTTCTCTACTGTCCTCCCCAAGTGTGTTGTGAGTATGATCAAGACCCAGGTTTTTTCCAGCACTGAAAGTGGACAATTCCTGAGAGGCAGGGCCTATGCTGAGCTGAGGAGCAAACGAGGAGGGAAGGACAGGAGGGGGCCTGCCGTTGTCAGACATGCTTCCAGCGGCGCGTGGCAGGTTTCGCCTCAGCTCCTCCTGTAGCAGTCTATGACTGTGCTGCACAGCAGCATCACACTTCACCATGGGTTTGGTCACCATGCGCTGTTCCCCGCCCCTCTCCCTTCGCCGTCCTCCGCTGACCGCTTTCTTTCAGCAGTGAGGCCACGTCCTTTGTGTCGCGACAACGAAGCTGTATAGCTGCCGTGAGTCTGCACGCTGCTGTCAGTGGTAATGGTGGAGGGGGTGGTGGTGGGGGCAGCAGCATGGTAACTGTGAGACATTGGACCCAGGGCAATGTTGTTCAAGGTCTCGTCTTCCTCTGGACTCCGCGTGAAGGAAAAGCTGCAGCTGCGCGCCCTGTCTTGCGCGCTCCTCGGCCCCCGCCTCCACGCTTGCCCCCTCCCCTGCTCCATGGCTGTCAGTGTACCTGTGCCTTCCACCAACATCTGCAGACAATTCTACAAAGCCAGTATCTTCAGGTCCTGCCTGCTCACAGGCACCAATCCTGGAACTCCTGCTGGCAGCAGTGGTGAAGAGGGAGTAGTCCTGACGAAATGGCACTGCACTCCTGTCGTAGGGGTGGGACTGGCGCCGGGACATCAGTTTCAACTCTGTTTCCTCCTCCCTTCCATGGGACGATGCTGTCGACTTCCCCCAGTGGTGCCCTGGCTGCACGAGTCAAGTGAGCTGCCATCAGAGCTGGTGTTCAGGGCCTCCACTGCTTCCAGCAGATGAGCATTCTGATTGGACGGCTGTGGCTGGGTGTCCCCTCTGAGAGACAAAAGGGGCAGCTGGCCGTGCTGCTGGCATGACTGGTCGTTGTTGTTGTTGTTGTTGGACACGTTGGCGTTGGCATCAAGGTCAGAGGCTGTGTCGTTCTCCAGCTCTTCGTAAGGGGGAGGAGACTCCGCCGGCAAAATGTGGGGAGGTTTTGGTGGGGAATATGGGGGTGGAGGGTCCTCGTACGGCGGGCACTCGATGTGCAGGAAGGCTGCAGGTATGTAGTGATCTCCTTCCTCCTCCTCCCCCCGCTGCTGCCTTGCTTGTGCCTCGAACCCTGCCGCACACACACGATTTATAACAACACACACAATACATGATTCTGTCACTGTTAAGGGCAGCCACTGGACTTAAGTGACTAGGCCTAAAAAACTAATTCTCAAAATGTTACTGGCCCGAAAGTACAACCAACGGTACTGGCCTGGGAAGAATGGGAGGGGAGGTAGCACTCTTCATCTTCTACAAGTTTGTTAAAATGGGTGGAAGGCAGTGTGGGTGGTGTGGTGTGTGTGGTGACTCCTGTGGATCTAATCCCAATGAACAGCCGATGCACTTGAACACCATGGTACAAATACATCAGCTTGAACACCATGGTACAAATACATCAGCTACGGATGGGGACATTACGTGTGTGACCGTTTTTGATTACCCCACCACATGGGCAGCCACAGTCCAACTTCAAGGGAGGTTTTTCTTGATTTCTTGATCATCACACAAATCAAGCATGACCATTCCAGTTGTTCTTCATGCTCTTCTCACGTGTCTTCAGTCTCCTTCACTAAACTTTCCACATTGTCAAAGCCTTGCCAATCAAAGCACTCAATTACACTTCATAGAGCTGAAACCAGAAATGAAAAGATGTTCCTGATTATGATGAAATCAGATTTTGACCAGGCCGAAGGGAGACCACTTTCTTCTGTGCCCAGGTCAACCTGTGCACCATTACTATATGGAAAAACTGGGCCCTTGAAGGACGGAGTTGCCAAGGCCTCAAACCACAAACTATAGCCCTCCACATTTAAACATAGCACTCATATGCAACATTAATGAAGCTGCAATAAGGGTTTTTTAACCCTCTAGCTTCTTCTGTAAAATCATCTCTGAAGCATCCTACATGTCTGACAAGTCTGACTCGACAGCTCTTTCAGTCGCTCTTTATTTCATACACAATATGATGTCGGACAAAGAAGACAAGAAAATCTCACACAAGTTCTTGCATGTTTTTGACTTGACCGACCAAAAAAAAATCAAAATGGCCGACAATGAAACCACTTGATAAAGACAGCAAAATCTCAATCTTCTTAAGCAATTTTTCTTCTGTTTTTTCTTTTTGTCTCCATAGCGAGTTCGGCCATTTTTTGATGTAGTAAGTCTACAGTATGAAGAACTACATTATCATGATTCCATTTCAGCTGCAAGTAAGTTCTTGAAGCACTTTCTTTCGATTTTTGTTCTTTGGCGTAGCACTTTTGTCACAGAGTGTAGTTAAGTAGCACTGACAGTTACTTTGTAACATGCTACACCAAAATCATAGCACCTAGCAGATCGGCAGGGATAATGCTGAATGCAGTTTGCCAACTACCTGCAACTCCTCTGAAAAAAAAAAATGAAAAGTCGTTCCTCTTACGACCTTGCTTCCCAGCCAAACAATGGGTAAGACTAGCATAAACAACAGAGCCCTGTGTCATTATGGAAAGCACACACCTGCAGAAAAAAAAACTGATGGGAATTTTCCCCATGTACGAAGTGAACAGCACAGAACTTTAGCCTGATTTCCACAAAAGTCTGAAAAGTGGTATAATAAACAAAAACTCTACTGCTTGCTAGAAAAGCAGTGCAATGCGCACATACATATGTCCTCTTTGCCCAGCAGTATAGTGTGTGCTGCAATTAATAATGCCAACACCTAGTATTTCATTGTGGAATTCTCCCACATTCTTCTAAATTCCCAGCTGACAATCAGGAGGGGTGTGTGTGAAAAAAAAACATTAAAGAAAAAAGACAACACATACAAAGATATTAAAGACATGAATTTCACTTCATTTTCAGAGACTAAACAAGACAACTTGTAGAATGCTATCTTTCATTTTATTATCTTCCATAGTAAGGCAAAGCTGTTGAATTATGAATTATGAATAAGTCAAAAATGAAAAGTTATGTTAACAGTATTCCAATTCAAAAAAGTTGCAGAAAGATATCGCACAAGATAACAGCTAGAACCATACCATGTAATCAAGTTCAGTCTTAATAAACATCGCCAAAAACAGACAAAATCATAATACAGAGGTCAGCCAATTAAAACTGGTTCAAACCCACTGCACAGACAGCACTATGTTGTCAACGAGGGTCAAAGGAGAGACAAAGTGAGACACTTACGACGCATGGCCATCATCTGACGCCGCTGCCGCAGTCGGTGGACCATGAAGAGGAGGAGAGCAAGGACGAGGAATGTGGTGACAGTGCTGGCTACCAGACGCAACGACAGGTTGGTGATGTTGTCCTCTTCTGTGGCCAAACCAAGACCAACATCAACATCATGATGAAGGATACCCTTTCTTTTCTAAACAAATTGAAATTACCTTGCTGGCTTTTAGTTCTACCATCATGACCTCTTAACTCTTTCTATCCTACTCCTAAGGACTGCATATCTGGTCCTTATGTTTACAACCTTTGTATACTAAGGACCACATATATATGCGGTCCAAAGCTTCAAATGGATTTTTTTTTCTCCAAAGTGGGTGAACGTTTTGTACGAAACTGCTTGTCACAGATAGCTAAGCTGCATACTGATTAAGAGTGCAGGCATACTGGTACTTAGGCTTTGCAAGCTGAACGCTCGCTAGCAAACGCTTTTCACACCACGGCACCAGCTTGGCTTGGCTTGACGTGGCAACGTAGCCTTGTCTGCTACTCCACCAAGCACGCATGGTGAAGGAAACGCTACAAATCACCATTACAATGTGACTGAAGCCCTTGAATTGTTGCAAACAGCTGAATCATTTCATAGCATAAAACCAGTTAATGCAAATTTTTTGTTCATTGGGTGTGTTCCATCCCTCTTTTTACATGACATGCAAAATCTCATTTTCTTTGTCATGCATACTGTCTTACCAAATAAATAGAAAAATGACTTTGCTAAGTATACTGTTTGTAGTTTCTCAATCATTTATAAACGTAATTTGAAAAAATCACATATCTGTGTTTTTTGATGATTAAAAAATATATATATATATGCAGGGGAGATAATAGCTAATATGGAATGAGTTTTAAGCACAGTACTCACCATTTCCAATAGTAGTTTAATCAGAACAACCCTTTCTCATTATCCAGAGATCACCTTGCAGTATCGACTTTTAAAAAATGGCAAGAGTACACAGCATGTCTTGGGTGGTGGTAAATGCGAGACTGAACAAGTGAAAGTGAGACTTTCACTAGTTCACGAAAGAGTCTGCAAAAGAATTCAAATTATTTTTTTTTTTCAAATCTGTCTGGCAAACTATTCCCGCCCTTTTGCACAACTGACCAGCAGCAGCGATGTCATTGAGTGTGGTGTTGCTGTGGACGGAGGGAGGGAGGGTGGGAGGAGTTGGCACACAGGAACAAGCAGCACTCCCTGGGAACAGCCTTCCTGTCCACACAGTCAGGGGGAGGGGAGCAGCCGCAGTGCTGCATCGAGTGGTGTAGCCGTAGTCGCAGATGCACTTCTGACATGGCTCCTCAAAGTTGGGGGTGAACTGAGTGCCGTGGGGGATTTTCTTCCCATCACCGTCGGTGCAGGTTGGTTTCAAGGACACTGGGTCAAAGGTAACTTTTGATGAATGTGGCATCTACCTTGCAAGTTTATGTCAATTTTGTGTATGTTTTAAGCTCTGTATGTAAAGGTACGGATGAAACAAAGAAGAATACTTAACTTTTGTTTCCTCCAAATGTGTGTGTTGTTTTTATTTGCATAGGACATGGTGATATCTCAAGTCATCAGAAAAAGTAGATCTATGGAAACCATTTCCCTAAACAACACAAGCCTGTAACCGAAGACAAATGATTTCTGGCATCTATGCCCAACTGACATTTTAATTAAATAAAGCTTTTTTTTTTTCAACAAAATGTCAAATGATCCCTGGCAAAAAACATTACATGAAATTTTTAATTGAAGAAGGATTGACAATTTACCATTTCAAATGATCAGTCTCTACAAGTGGGGTCAACAGTGGGTCACAAACATTAATAAGTATGCTATTTCTAATCAATTTTGCATTATTCTTTTGTAAAATTCAGTGCTTAATTTTATATAAAGTCATGTCTTTGTTACAAGGGATATTTTGAATTCTGATCACATTGCATTACCCTGATTGTAGTGTTATCAAAAGTTTTCAGTTTCTTGTTAGTCTCTTTCTATTCTTTTGTGGATAGTAGCTACAAAGCACATGTGCCTTTGAGTCTTGATTAATTAAAATTTAACACAGAAGTGTCTATGCGTCTTTGTTATTTGAGACAACAACTATTCATGTAACACAGACATTGCACTGAAAAGATTTGTAAAATTTTGAGGGAGTGAAAGATGATCTAAATCATATAATTTTCAAGCTAGCTTATCTAATAAAGTACTGTGTGTTTTTGGGGGGTTTTTTTTTTGTTTTTTTTTTTTGCTAAGATGATGATTCTATGGATACAAGCATCTTCCTAAAAATATGTATAAATATGTGTTAACTTTGCATGAAATGTATACAACGTTAAGCATTTAAATTCAGCATGTAAACGTGTTTTTTCAAATGGACTTGATAGTTATCAATCTTGTCTTTTTTATGATTTTTCTGTTTGTATAAGGCTTAATCATTATCAAATTAATATAGGTAGTTTTCTTCAAATCAAACTGTTGGCATGAGAGAACATTTTGTGGTTTCGATGTCCATGTTGCTCATGACAGCTGCTGACACCTGCAACTTTTGCTGACACCTGCAACTTTGTGAGATCCTGCTCATTACAAAACATTCCATTTTTTATAACAGATTTTGCATCACATTACAAAAGATGATGAAACAGACTACAGTGGAACTGAAACCATGGCAAAATACAACTATATTAAAAAACACATAAAACAAAAGGCGTAACACAGATTTTAGACACAACTAAACATCTGACAAACACAATATATACTTTTCAAAAAGCATGTCCTCTTCAAACACCGCAGTTGACAAAAATGCACACAATAAAACTCTCCCCCATAACACTACCAGTAACAGTCAGCTGAAAAACACGCTGCAGCATTACTGAAACAACACAGAATACACAAACACACCAAACAAGGTTTACAGTAGTGCAGATTTTTACCAAAAATATATAAAGACAAAATGTCCTCTTCAACTTGTGCCACAGACAAAAACACACAAATAACACTCCCCTGACTCAGCATAAGAATGAAAATGAAACAGACGCACTTCACTCAGAAAACATACAAAAGTTTTTTTTTTTTAATTCACATTATTTTATTTTATCGTAACTGATGATGGTTCTAAGTTTTGGAGAATGTCACATCCAAGCAAGACCAAGGCCTGCCCCAGCAAGACTTCCAACAACTTTAAACAAGAGTTATGAGCACATGGCTTCCATCCTCCTGGGCACTGCACTTTTCTTTCTGTTTCAAAATTGAGTGACTGAGGGGCAAAAATAAAGCAAGAGTTATTTACAAAGAGAGGGCTTTAGATACCGCCGGGGACACAGACAAACAAACATTTCAAAATGGAGTGACTGAGGGCAGAAAATAAAGCAACATTTACAAAGAGAGGGGGTTGGTTACTGCCAAGGACATAGAACACAAAGCACAGGACAAGATAAACACAGTGTCTTGTCCTGCACTTTGTTTGTCTATGTCCCTGGTGGTAACTTACCCCCTCTCTTTCTAAATTTTTCTTTTTGTGTCCAGAATATGACGGCCACTGTGCAACAACTATCAATGTGGCCCCACCAATGTGACTATCGACATCGACGTTGTGCTCAGGCATCACCATCCAGAATGACATCAGCTGTGATTCCCCCAACAGACACTGTCAGTCTGAGTGCTTGCAGAATGTTGGGATTCCTGCACCAAAACTTGAAAGTCAGGTCCACAGAATCTTGGGAGAGGGCCAACCTATCTTTGTCAGACCTGTCTTGGACTATGCCAGTTTCAAGCAAACCCCTCCCAACACAAGAGAATGTGAACAAGATCAAAGCCATACAAAAATGAAGGCTCGGTTCATTTTCCACCGCTACCTTGCTTCTTGTCTGAACAATGTGCTGAGTGGACTCAGATGGCCCAACCCCCAGCAGCACAGGCAAGCAGCAAGCTTTGACAATGCTATTCAAGATTCAGAACTTCATCTGGATTTATAAACCTATCCAAACCACATCCCAGCTCAAAGCCTCAATGCCACCAGATAAGAGCTCATGACCATCAGTACCGCTGCCTGCAGTGCCGCACACAACATCAGCAAAACTCCTTGTTCCCCCCAAGACCATCAGTGACTGTAATGAGCTGCCAGTGCCGCCTACCACTCTTGACCCATTCCATGTGGTTCAATCCACAAAAATAGTATGTCATGCAAAACAAGAGTAAGTCTTCAAACTTTTGCAAATCATGTGGGAAAATCCTGAAACAGGTCAACCAGAGCATCATGCCATCATACTGTCATCAGACCTGAAGTGGTCAACTCTTGACATCAACTTCAGCCTGTGATATGTCCACTTTAAACATCCTGTATGTATTATACTCTGTAATGAAGACTGCTGAGCATGGGGGCAGAATAATATCCCAACCAGAGAAAAAGGCAATGCAAGAGGAATCCTTTTCAAATTCATTTTTAGTACATTGCTTAGTCAGTTAGTGCTCTTCCCAGTTATCTTGTGTGTAATAATATCCACAATATTGGGTCCAGCCTGAGAGAAAATATCAAGATAAAAATCAAAAAGATATATTCAGAAGCCAGATTTCAATGACCCACTAGATTCTGCAAGATCCAGAGTATGTCTGCTGATGACTACCTGTTCTATCAGAATTACACACCTTCCAAGGTCAAGCTACTCTTCAAGAGTACCTGGACATGTATATATCTGAAGTATGGGCCAATGACTGGGCATGTGGTTCAATCCACAAAAATAGTATGTCATGCAAACAAGGAGTAAGTCTTCATACTTTTGCAAATCATGTGGGAAATCCTGAGACAGGTCAACCAGAGCCTCATACCATCATACTGTTATCAGATCTGAAGTGGTCAACTCATGACACTTCAGCAACACTTCAGCAAACACGCAAGTGTAACTCTCAGCTTCCTGAGGCAGAACCTTGGTAAACTGCAACTGGGTGTCGCCGTCTTGCATACACTGGTTTAATCCACTCCACCCTTAAGTAACATGGGGCGCGTACCTGAAGAAGGAGAGGGATTTTCTGACAGCTGCAAGCAGCTTGCTTCCTAAAACAGTATTTTATTTAGAGAGGCTACAGGTATCAATGACATGCTCAGGATCACTACTAAAAGACCGCTGGAACCAACTGTAACTCAACAGTCTTTTTCAAGACTGTCCACATTACCAGTACTACAACTGAACATTTATGAACACAAGAAACTCAAAATTTTTTTACAGATAAAAATTAACGGATTACAATAATTTTTACACTTAGTGAGAGACTGTGGGAAGGTTGTAAGGGGGTAAGGAACTGGAGGGTCAGGTGCCAAGCACTGTGATGATATGCAAATGATGGGAACTCATGTGAATAACAGCTACATCTACACAGACTCCAGATAGTGAGGAAGATCTCAGGAAACTTAAATGATGAAATGCAGCTTTAACTTAATGAGCTGTACTGCAGTGAATCAGTAAAGTTCAGGGCTATGATATGTCATGAGTAAGTCTGCAGCTTTGTCGTGAATGGAAAACTGAAATGTATAAAAAGATCTTTCTATAAAAAAATGTGACTACTTCAGTACTTCAAGTACTCTTTAAAATCACAGCACAAAGAAGTCTTTCTATTGCTTATCCAGCTGTTAACAAGGACAAGTCTTTACTTGCCATGTACACATTAGGCTTCATGCAAAAAACTTTAGTGCAGTGAGGGGTGGAAATCTGCCACAACAAAATTTTCATTTCTGTCCATTTTGTTGCCAGATAAATAAAAAAAAAATACTGCAACCCCTTCTACCACCAGGCAAGTTTACAAACCCTGCACATAAGACAAGACCTGCCACCTTCCCCAATCATGTAACCTCAAACACTGTTGCTCAGCAGGCAAGCCATCAACAACATCCCTGGCAAATTAATGCCAGACAGTAGAGCAGAAAAATATATCTCGTCCTGTACTCTTTCTTTTCCCTAATTGGAACCAGCTGGAGGAGGCGATCATTTCAAGCCCCATCTGCTTCCACATCGGCAGTAGGCAGATCATAGGCATACCAGCCTTGTACCCCCTCCCCCTTTCTTACATCTCCCCGACCCTTCTCCACCTTTCTTATATTTCCCGCTGTATTCACCTAGATTCCTTTGCAAAATAACCCCTGTTTGTTCCAGCACGATACTGATCAAGATACAGATTCAGAAACTGTGGAGGCAGACATCCTTGACTTTTTCAAGTCATAAGCACCATGCACAGAAAAACCATACAGAAGTTACAGTAGGTGAGCATAGGTTGTCCCTTCCCCCCTTTCTGACTCTAGACATTTTTGTAGTTTATTTTGGGTTCAGTTCTGTGTTGGAGTGCGCTGGGTTCAATAGTCCTTCTGGGCAAAAAAATCTAAAGTAGAACTGCCTGCTGATAAAATCCATAGTAGACCTATATTTTAACCTTCCTGTCCTGGTTGTTTTTTATAACTGTTCATGGCTTTCTGCATGCAATATGAAAAAAAAAAAAGTGGCAGAGTAATCTGCATGTTGATTGTGGCTATCTAATGGATGAAGATGAAAAGGAAGATTAAAACTGTTCATCAAATGATACCGACTAAGTCCTGCTGTGAGGCTCCACAGCAGGGCACAGATCTATCCAGAACTTAGTTTTCTCAAGTTCTTCTAGTAGTCAATTTTTCATCTTCTCCTCTGCATATCTCTGCCCTGACGAGGCAAATTACTGGCTAATTAGGCCAGTACAAATATGGTGTTTTCCACAAGTCCGAAAGTCGACAAGTCTGATTAAAATAGGTCTCATTCTCATTCACATGCATTCATACATTTATTATATCCACTCCTACTTTAACTGATCAAGCCCTTTGCTGTTCGCTATGATGCTGATCGTGCTCCTGCCGTTCCCATAAACTGGTGTGCTAAGCTTCACTAGTTCATTAATCATTATAATCATTACCATCATGATCAATTTGATGAAAGAATATTTACTTGACTTTCTTACTTACATTGCACAGAAAACGGGGTGGTCAAAACAATCAGCAACAGAACGGTTATCTGCTGCTTTAGATCTTCCATAGTTGCGGTTTTAGTCACGCTTGAGTCATGTTTCCAATAATTCCTACATCACATACAGTTTCCAAGATGAACACTCTTGCGGTCTTCGAGCTTTGTAAGCCTCCAACCCGACATTGGCCTGCTAAAGCCAAGATCATAGTCTTCCGGCGAGATAACGCGAGAAACAAAATGGTAGCCTTGTAGAGCGGACGACTTTTTGTTTGCTTCGTCTGGCAACTTCTTTTCTGAGCAGCAGCGGCTAAAAGAATAGTAAAGCAAAATGAGTGCAAGTAAAGATGCAAAGGGTGGAAATATATTTGAACGGGCTCTGAAAGAATATGTTCGTCTTCTTCAGCAGCGGCCAGTGTTGACCAAGTCTGTCACGAGGTGAGCAGACGATAAATCTTGGATCGCTGTAAGGCCAGACTTTTAAAGTTGTACCACTTGTGTAAAGCTTGCAGTAAATACCATCTGATTCCTGTGTGCATCATCAGACAGAAATTGTTTTGATCGAACAAAGCAAATGAACAAAAAGTGTGAGAGAATATGGCCGCTTTATAACAAGTAGGCGTTTTGGTCAAAGTTCAATGTGACAATGACATGGTCTAAGTGTGGGCCTATGCCGAATACGGTACCATATAAGAAGAACAGTGCGTCATAATCTTGCCTTATGATTTGCAAATTACACACTTCACACACACACACACACACACACACACACACACACACTCACACTCACACACACACAATGAATTTGGTCGAAGATTTTCACAAAACCTGTTACATCACTAAATCAATGAATATCTATAAAAACTATCATGTCTGGGTAAAACTGAACATTGCAAAGCCCTAGAGGCCCCATAACATTTTGAGCAAGAATATTTGTGTGGATGCAGTGAGTGTTATACCCATTGTTTTTGCATTTGATTTTTCATTATATAGATTTTGTTTTTGTTTTTAACCTGGATTCATCCATATGTAATCCCACCTCATTGTGTACCTCTCTCCCCTTCCTTCCCCATATCATATTTTTGTCTTTCAGTGTTAACTTTGCAATGCACTTTCCAAAAGGAACACAGAACACACATATGCACGCATGCACACACACACACTCGTGCGTGTGCGCGCGCACGCGCACACACACACACACACACACACACACACACACACACACACACACACACACACACACACTGAGAAAGAGAGAGAGTGAAAACATATATTTTGACAGCATGGAATAGTGACATGATGATGAAGTGAAGTTAGTATATGTCACAAATAGTATGAAATGCATAGGAGACTTCTTTTCTAACATGCACTCTCTCACACACACACACACACACACACACACACACACACACACACACACACATGCACCTTATAGAGACAGACATACAGACAGAGAGAACAGAGAAAAAGAGAGGATGGGGGGGAATGGGGTTTGGGGGGGTGGGCTGGGAGAGAGAGATGGATGGACTTTTCTGTAGATGTGATAGTAGGATGGACATCTTAGGCTATAGCACCACTACTCCTTACCCTTACTCTTCTTCCCTACACATGGAAGAACAAGGCAGAAGAAAATTAGCCCAGCTTTTTTTTTTTTTTTTTTTTTTTTTTTCCAGATGTAATCCTTACAGGTCAACGAAGGTTCAATGTCTTTATTGTGACAAAATATTTGTAGCCACCACCATCCATCCCCTCAGAGCTCTCTCTCTCTCTCTCTCTCTCTCTCTCTCTCTCTCTCTCTCTCTCTCTCTCTCACACACACACACACACCACACACACACACACACACACACATGCACATGCACACACACAAATACATACGGTGCCTGGCATTATCAGTTTTAGGTCTTTTTTCAATCATCTTCCTTCCTTCCTTCCCTTCTTTTCCTGTCACTCCCTTTCTCTGCACCCACCTGGGTGACTTCCTTCCATTGCTGACATGATGATACATTCTGACGCTGACAGCAACATTGAGAGTGAATTTTGATGTAAGTATTGCTGTTAGTTGCAAAGTGAGGCGAGTGCAGGCGGAAATTAAAAAAAAAAAAGTCTTAAAACGTTTCAGTAATACATCCGCCGAACATGCACAAACGAATCACAAGACACAGCACAACACGTTTCAACCTCAGTCTTAGGTCTTCTTCAGACAAGCTGAACAACACTCAGGACAACGAAATTTGTGATTGGTGGTTCTTCATTTTCGCTGTCCTGAGTGCTTGAAGAAGACCCAAGAGGTCAAAATGTGTCATATTTTGTCTTGTTATATTTTGTTTGTTCATTTTTAGCAGGTGTATAACTTAAACGTTTTAAGATTTGTAAGTATTGCAAGTCATAACTAGTCCCCCCCTTTCCTTCCCCATGAAGCCTTGCATCGCAGATGAAATTGACCATAATGCTTCTTTTACATCTTATTTGTTACAAAGACTTCCATGAAATGGTCAAATGTTTCATTGCCGCACACATTTGCACGTGTGACAAACGTGATGGACCACATAATTTTGCACGCAAGCATTGAAGGCAGAAGACCTCCAAAGGACTAAAAAATTGGACTGTTTGATCTAAACATATATTATGCTACACTGCACATATTGACAAATGTCGCATCTCCTTTTCAACAGATGACTAACTCCCCCCCTCCCTCTCCCCACACACCACCCCTTCTGTTATAAACTTCATTGGCTCATTGGCTGTCATGTTCTTCTGACAACCTGTCAATCAGACAGACACATGATGGTTAGCTTAACCCATTAAAAGAAGAGATCAAACCCTCAAATTCACAGACCAGCCATAGGCCATGAGACTGAAAACAGTCCTTATAAGTGTGTAAAACTCAACACCATGTGTATGCTGCGTAAAACTAACCGTGTGCGTGCCGTGTAAACTCAACACCATGTGTGTGCTATGTAGAACTCAGTGCCATGTGTGTGCCATGTAACACTCAACACCATGTGTATGCCATATCAAACTCAACACGTTTGTATGCCATGTCAAACTCAACACCATGTGTATGTCTGTAAAACTCAACATTATGTGTATGCCATGTAAATCTCAACACCATGTGTATGCTGTGTAAAACTCAACATTATGTGTATGCCATGTAAAACTCAACATTATGTGTATGCCATGTAAAACTCAGCACCATGTGTATGCCATGTAAAACTCAACACTGTGTGTGTGTGCCATGTAAAACTCAACACCATGTGTATGCTGTGTAAAGCTCAGCACCATGTGTATGCTGAGTAAAACTGACACACATGTATATGCCAAAGAGGGGAATGTTTGTCTCTCCTACCCTGAGATCCAAGTGTCAAGTTTCACTGGTTGACCCCAGAAGAGAAACTCAAGGACCCTGTTGTCCACCACAACTGAGGAAATGTGTTTCACTCTCTTACTCTGAGCAAAGATAGTACATCATCTATAGACATGTTATCTTTGCTCTGAGATCCACGCAGCATCAAGTGTCTGACTAACCCAGAAGTGAAACTCTGGGACCCTGTCGTCCACTCCAACTGGCCCAGCACAGGAACAAGAATCTGGCTCCCACATGGCCTAGTGTACAACCAACTAACCAGCAGGTCTACCCCTAGTGGTGATGTCAACAAACAGAACAGAGAGACCTGGGCACCTCTCCCATTGGACCCCAACTGAGATCAGCGAGACTGTCCAACCTCCCTTTACGATGAGATCAAGTGAGAAAGAGGCCAGCTCCAGCAAGGCCAGACTGACTTGTGCGGAATTATAACTGTTTCTTTTTTTTTTTTTTTTTTTTTTATGCACAAGTAAAAGTTTGTGTGTGAAATTGCTTTAACTTGTGTCAGTCTGATCAAGGATTTTATGGAAGAAAGATTTTTAACGAACTTTCTGGTATGCTTTTAGAAAGATGTGTATTTTATAGAGATGTGTAAAAGTTGTTGGGTTTTTGTTTGTTTGTTTGTTTGTTTTGGGTTTTTTTTTTTTTTTTGCAAAAATTTTTTTTTTATGAGTTGTGAGTTGATTTTAACGTGGTGACAGCCCTGATATGGCCCTTTGCAGTCGGCTGGGCTATAAGCAACATTACCTTACCTTACCTGTTTGTTGTTCATACATCTTTTCATGTTTGTACATTTATCTAAATCTGTTTGTCATTTGGAGCGCAAGTATTGATATGAAACCTACTCTAGTATTATAAAGAGTACACACTCAATCCATCCCTTTGGAAAACCACACCTTCCACCTCTAAAAGGTACATCCTTGTGGGGGTTCGTCCAGGATTGTTGAAATTAAAATAAATCTTTTTTTTTTTCATTCCTTTCGGCTGTTTGACTTTTGAGAAAAGAATAGAATTAAGAAATAGTTCTGTTTGGAGTGAAACATAATGTGGAAACTGATAAAGTTCTTAACTTTATTCTGCTGTTTGCAAAGTTTTATGTTTACAAATGTAAACTACAAAATAACCACCCAGACCTTCATGTTTTCCTAACAATCTTAAGCTACAGATTTTAAATTGGAAAAAATACTTAGCCTTTCTGAACTATGATTCAGATCAATTTGACAAAACCTGGTTTCCCCTATTCCTCTATCATTTCCTAGCTTTATTGTTTTTTTTTTTTTTTCTTTTTTTTAAACAACGCTTATATATGTACACATGGTCCCAACTTTTGTTAATTACCCATCTTAACATTTTTTTCCCCTCTCTCTGGCATCTCGCGCCTGCCACCCCTTTTTTTTGTTTTGTTTGTTTGTTTGTTTGTTTGTTTTTCTCCTCGTTTTCTGACGCTACTCATTTGTGTGTGTGTGTGTGTGTGTGTGTGTGTGTGTGTGTGTGTGTAAGTTTACGCATATATCCTGCATATTATTCAATTCATGTATGTTCGTGTGTGTGTCTGCGACTTTTTTTTTTTTTTCTCTTTGTTTGTGTGTGTTTGTTTTCTTTGTTGTTGTTGTTGTTTTTTTTTGGGGGAGGGGAGGGGGCATGCATGTCTGTTCTCTTATTGTGCCTGCCTGCCTTCTGTGTTTTTGTACAATTATTATGATACATATGTATTTTTTTTGTGTGCATGTTTGTTTGAAAAAAAAAAAATTGAAAAGCCTCTTTGCAAATATTTTCCTAGCATGATTTATATAATTCCAACATAAACATGGTGTCAGTTGAGTCAACTCATTCTCCCATTCATTCCTTCAAATACATAGACCATCAAGATAAATGTCATAGGATACTTTGATTTGAACTCTTTATTATAACAACCCTTATATCTGTACGTACATGAATTGTTATCAATTTGTTTTAGGTAAGTACTTTGCCAAATTTATGTTGAAGGATGAATGTGTGAGAAAACGAAGGAACTGTTGAGTGGAGGGATGCAAGAGGTGACATTAAAATTCCTGTGTGAAAAAAAAAAAAGAATTAAGGGAGAACTAGGTTGATTGATTTGCAATCCAGCAGGAAGATTGTGTTTATCTGTGGTGTATGTTGTTTTTTATTTTTTATGTCATGTTGCTTATGATAACACTGCACTTAGTACCAATGTTATCAATCTATTTTGGTGCACATTTTGATATGGTTGTATATAGAAGGATTATTTTGCCTAGACATTTGTAACATTTCACAGTCAGTCGATGCTGATTCAGTGAAACTTACATGAGAAATCGAATCTCTAGGCTTATTCGGTCAAGATTCGGTCTTATTTGTGACTACACAATATGAACAAGGTCAGGGGGAAAGCCTTGGAAGAGAGAGCAAGCTGAATTAGAAGCTGAAGAGCGTGAGAAGGAAAGAGTGGCAGAAGAATGTGCCAAGGAAGAAGAAGCTGGAGAATGTGAAGAAGAATTTCCTGCCATTTTCTTCCCTGTGACTGCCTGGCTGACTTTGTCCCATGCTGACTCAATGATAAGACCCAACTCTGATGGCAATATTGTAGAAAGATTTTGACATACCTATCAGGGATTGTCACAAGTCTACATCAGCTCCCCCCCACCCCCCACCCCCAGCCTCCCCAATTGTTGTGCATGTCTGCACATGATACAAATGTGGCAGACCACAGAACTATGTATACGGATAGATAGATAGATAGATTGTGCTCTTTTTTTTTTTTTTTTTTTTTTTTTTTTTTTTTGCCAACTATTCATGTATTCATTTACACATTAACATTCCTGTTCTTTAACTCAGCATCTCCCCTTCTCCCCACACCAGTTCTCTCCCTTTTCTCCTGTTGAACTTCCCACCCACCACGCCTAACCCTCCTTCTCAAACATGTGTCTATTTTCCTTTTTTTTCTTTTTTTTCTTTTTTCAAATCTTTGCCAAAAATCACTTTCATGATGATGAATGTTTTGTTTGTCTAGCATCAGTCTTTTTTTTCTTCCACTGGTTATTTTGGTTCTGTCACATATAATATTTCAATTTGGTTTGTTTCAGTGCATGTGTTTCAGGCTTGAGTGCCATTACCTCACAGCTCATTGTGGTTGATCCGTCTGCGAAAAGTCGAATCAACTGGCGCAATGTCTTCGCATACTCTTCCTTTGGGTGAGCTGTAGTTAAGATGAAGGATTTTCAGCAAGCGTTAACAATTTTTTTTTTTTTTTTAAATAAATTAACTTCCCGCCTACCATTATTGTTCTAGAGTTAATTATCTATACTGTTGCAAGAAAATAAAGGTCTAAATTTACCATCATTTTTCCTTGATTAACCATAAGCATATATATGTATATTTTCTTATTATACATGTATACACTGGGAGTGACCATCTGTGTACAAATGCTTCTTTCTATATTCTGAGAATTTATCATTAACAACAGCATATATGACTGCCCTGGATCTAACACATGTGTGAAAGACAAGTTGTGCTGTGTGCCCAGCCCACCCTACAGAGACTGGTGCCTTTCAGACAGGAGGAGTGTATACACTCTGTGACATAATGACACAAGAAACGACTAATACTTTTTCATTATCTGTACTGTGACCTGTTTATTGAAGCACAGTTATGTTGGAGAATGAAAAAAAAAAAAAAAAAACAAAAAACCCCGATCCTTGAAACAGGGTTCTCCAAGTACAGGTCAAACATGAACAAAAGCAAGGCACATCCGTGAAATTACATGTCAAGCGTCTTCAACACTTGCTTGCCAACATGAAGTTTTTACCCATCAGCAATGTGCGCATTGACATGACAGAAATGCGCCTAATATGGGAGGCTTCCAGAACTGCTGCATTACAGACTCTGTCCACTGTGTTTGAACAGTCTTCATGAACAGCGTTTCTGTTCCCACGTGCCAGACTGCTGTGGCAACTTCTGACCTGTCCAAATATTCTCTTCTTCTCCCGTCTTCTCGTGTTTAAAAATGTGTGTGCATGTGTGTTGTTGTTGTCTTCAACGTAACGTCTTTCCACATTAAGTGATATTAGAGATCCGTGTGTGTGTGTGTGTGTGTGTGTGTGTGTGTGTGTGTGATGATTTTATTCTATGTGTGCGGGTGCATGCATGATATGAGAGTGTGTGTGTGTGTGTGTGTGTGTGTGTGTGTGTGTGTGTGTGTGTGTGTGTTAAACAAGCATATGCATGATGGCCATGTTATGACACATTTTTACGTACAAGTCTTATAAACACGACATGAACAGAAAAGTTGTCTCTTTTTTTTTTCCTTCCATTTGCTTTCTGTAGCTCACCCTCTTCTCTTTTCCCTGTTTTTTCTCCAGTCCATTGCCACTACATTGTTCCGCCTGAACATGTTCACACACACACACACACACACACACACACACACACACACACACACACACACACACACACACACACACGCATGCACGCACGCACACATGCACACACACACACACACACACACAGACACACACACACACAGATATGCACACACATGTACATTAAACATTGCATACACTGGCATGCACACGGCACACATGTACATGCACATGTGCATATAATTCATATACACTCATATGCCCACATGTATACACACACACACACACACACACACGCACTCACACATGCACACATGTTGGCATGCACTCATGCTGGCATGCACTCATGCTGGTACGCACGCACGCGCGCACACACACACACACACACACACATGCACGCAGAAAAACACACATACACACACTTGCTCACACACACACACACACACACACACACACACACACACACACACACACACACACACACACACACACACACACACACACACACTCACACACACACACACACATGCACAGTTGCACACACATACATGTATGTACATGACTCTGAAACTACGTTTATTTACTATGCATTTTTAAGAATATTGTAATTCGCAGAAAGAATGCAACTTTAGTTGTGCCATTTGAAATTAAATCCCATCATTTAAATGAAGTAAAAATGTTCTTCTTTCTTTTAATTTTTTTTTTTCTGTTTCTTTTTGTTGTTGTTGTTGTTATTGTTATATTCTGAAAATTCAGTTTTTCAGAAATCTGATGTGAAATTTTAATTGATATTTCAAAAATCAATTACACTATTGAGAATGTCTAGATTATTTTTCTTGTAATGCTTTAAACATTGAAAATATCCAGGATGCAATAACAGACTGAATTGAATACAGTGGCTTTATGCACAAACAAAACAAAACTATCTGAATGTGTGTTTAACCAGTTGGTAAACTCATTTTATAGTTCAGAAAGATAACACAGATACCCACCAACATGAACACACACACACATACATACATACACACACACACATACACACACACACACACACACACACACACACACACACACACACACACACACACACACACACACACACACAAACGCATACACACACTCACACTTGCACACACATATGCGAGCATGCACATACACACGCGCATGCATGCACGCATTAACTTGCACATGTACATATGCATGCACTCATGCATATGCGGACTCATGCTAACATGCACATGGACCCTCTTTTAAAAGTGTACATCTATCTGCCTGCAGTTTTCATTTATCAAATCACCCCTTTGACATCTATTGATGTCATTAATTTTGGGGGCTTTTTTTTAGGTGTTAATTGTTGGGTAGGTGTGGGGTCTACTTTTCTTATTTTTTGTTTTTGTCAGACTGAATGACCTTTGTCCCTTTCTTCACTATCTTTCTTCCTTGCACACAGGGAGAGTGCAGTCAATGCTTATCAAGGACAATTGAATGTAAAATCTAATCAAAAAAAGTTCTTGGTCAATCCATTTCATTATACAAATATATTTTGAATGTGTGTGTGTATGTGTGCTGTTATCATTCCTAGAATTAACCATCAGTATGTGCTATTGTTGATTGTTGTTCCTAATCTTTGAATAAGACACAGATGAAGGATTGTTGTGAATATTCATTTTTATGATAGCTTCTTTGTGAGAAATGTGGACAGCATTCAATCATTTTGCGATGAAATTATCTATTTACCATCATTACGAGATTTTTCATTCAGAATGAACAGATGTGAATAAGAAACAGAAGTAGGATTGTTGTGAACATTCATTTTTTTTTAACGTAAGTTGCAGTTTTGATGAGGGATTACCATATAGCATTATTATTTCTCTAGTGTTGATCACATATGAATTAAAATTTTCACCATTGTTCACAGAACTGAGTTTGATAAAAAGCTAAAAGTCATTGATCATGATGTTAAGGTGTTAAGATCATCATCATTCTTCGTCTTGTGTTTTGGTACTGTGACAGGTTTGTGATGGCCGGACCACTCTTTCACATGTCTACGCATTCTGGAGAGAAGCATGCCCAAGGACAAGAAGGGCTCTGCCCTCAAGCGCCTGTTGTTTGATCGTCTGATCTTCACCCCACCCTACCTGGCCATCTTCCTGTACTGGCTGGCCAGAGTGGAGGTCTGTGTGGTGATGCGTGTGCTCTCAGACGTAGGGTGTGTAGGTCTGTGTGATGGGGAGCGTGCTGTCAGATGTAGGTCTGTGTGGTGGGGAGCGTGCTGTCAGATGTAGGTCTGTGTGGTGGGGAGCGTGCTGTCAGATGTAGGTCTGTGTGATGGGGAGCGTGCTGTCAGATGTAGGTCTGTGTGATGGGGAGCGTGCTCTCAGATGTAGGTCTGTGTGATGGGGAGCGTGCTCTCAGACGTAGGGTGTGTAGGTCTGTGTGATGGGGAGCGTGCTGTCAGATGTAGGGGTGTGTAGGTCTGTGTGATGGGGAGCGTGCTGTCAGATGTAGGTCTGTGTGGTGGGGAGCGTGCTGTCAGATGTAGGGTGTGTAGGTCTGTGTGGTGGGGAGCGTGCTGTCAGATGTAGGGTGTGTAGGTCTGTGTGGTGGGGAGCGTGCTGTCAGATGTAGGTCTGTGTGGTGGGGAGTGTGCTGTCAGATGTAGGGTGTGTAGGTCTGTGTGATGGGGAGCGTGCTGTCAGATGGAGGTCTGTGTGATGGGGAGCGTGCTGTCAGATGTAAGGTGTGTAGGTCTGTGTGGTGTGGAGCGTGCTGTCAGATGTAGGGTGTGTAGGTCTGTGTGGTGATGAGCGTGCTGTCAGATGTAGGGTGTGTAGGGTCTGTGTGATGGGGAGCGTGCTGTCAGATGTAGGTCTGTGTGATGGGGAGCGTGCTGTCAGATGGAGGTCTGTGTGGTGGGGAGCGTGCTGTCAGATGTAGGTCTGTGTGGTGGGGAGCGTGCTGTCAGATGTAGGGTGTGTAGGTCTGTGTGATGGGGAGCGTGCTGTCAGATGGAGGTCTGTGTGGTGGGGAGCGTGCTGTCAGATGGAGGTCTGTGTGGTGGGGGAGCGTGCTGTTAGATGTAGGTCTGTGTGGTGGGGAGCGTGCTGTCAGATGTAGGGTGTGTAGGTCTGTGTGTGGTGGGGAGCGTGCTGTCAGATGTAGGTCTGTGTGGTGGGGGCGTGTGCTGTCAGATGTAGGGTGTGTAGGTCTGTGTGATGGGGAGCGTGCTGTCAGATGGAGGTCTGTGTGGTGGGGAGCGTGCTGTCAGATGGAGGTCTGTGTGATGGGGAGCGTGCTGTCAGATGGAGGTCTGTGTGGTGGGGAGCGTGCTGTCAGATGTAGGGTGTGTAGGTCTGTGTGGTGGGGAGTGTGCTGTCAGATGTAGGGTGTGTAGGTCTGTGTGGTGTGGAACGTGCTGTCAGATGTAGGTCTGTGTGATGGGGAGCGTGCTGTCAGATGTAGGGTGTGTAGGTCTGTGTGGTGGGGAGTGTGCTGTCAGATGTAGGTCTGTGTGGTGGGGAGCGTGCTGTCAGATGTAGGTCTGTGTGATGGGGAGCGTGCTGTCAGATGTAGGTCTGTGTGGTGGGGAGTGTGCTGTCAGATGTAGGTCTGTGTGGTGGGGAGCGTGCTGTCAGATGGAGGTCTGTGTGATGGGGAGCGTGCTGTCAGATGGAGGTCTGTGTGATGTAGAGCGTGCTGTCAGATGTAGGGGGTGTGTAGGTCTGTGTGATGGGGAGAGCGTGCTGTCAGATGTAGGGTGTGTAGGTCTGTGTGGTGGGGAGTGTGCTGTCAGATGTAGGGTGTGTAGGTCTGTGTGATGGGGAGCGTGCTGTCAGATGTAGGGTGTGTAGGTCTGTGTGTGTGGGGAGCGTGCTGTCAGATGTAGGGTGTGTAGGTCTGTGTGGTGGGGAGCGTGCTGTCAGATGTAGGGTGTGTAGGTCTGTGTGGTGATGAGCGTGCTGTTAGATGTAGGGTGTGTAGGTCTGTGTGGTGGGGAGTGTGCTGTCAGATGGAGGTCTGTGTCTGTGTGGTGGGGAGCGTGCTGTCAGATGGAGGTCTGTGTGGTGGGGAGCGTGCTGTCAGATGGAGGTCTGTGTGGTGGGGAGCGTGCTGTCAGATGGAGGTCTGTGTGGTGGGGAGCGTGCTGTCAGATGGAGGTCTGTGTGATGGGGAGCGTGCTGTCAGATGGAGGTCTGTGTGGTGGGGAGCGTGCTGTCAGATGGAGGTCTGTGTGGTGGGGAGCGTGCTGTCAGATGTAGGGTGTGTAGGTCTGTGTGTGGGGGAGTGTGCTGTCAGATGTAGGGTGTGTAGGGTGTGTGTGGTGGGGAGCGTGCTGTCAGATGTAGGTCTGTGTGGTGGGGAGCGTGCTGTCAGATGTAGGTCTGTGTGGTGGGGAGCGTGCTGTCAGATGTAGGTCTGTGTGATGGGGAGTGTGCTGTCAGATGTAGGGTGTGTAGGTCTGTGTGGTGGGGAGCGTGCTGTCAGATGTAGGTCTGTGTGATGGGGAGCGTGCTGTCAGATGTAGGTCTCTGTGTGATGGGGAGCGTGCTGTCAGATGGAGGTCTGTGTGGTGGGGAGCGTGCTGTCAGATGGAGGTCTGTGTGGTGGGGAGCGTGCTGTCAGATGTAGGTCTGTGTGGTGGGGAGCGTGCTGTCAGATGTAGGTCTGTGTGATGGGGAGCGTGCTGTCAGACGTAGGGTGTGTAGGTCTGTGTGATGGGGAGCGTGCTGTCAGATGGAGGTCTGTGTGGTGGGGAGCGTGCTGTCAGATGGAGGTCTGTGTGATGGGGAGCGTGCTGTCAGATGTAGGTCTGTGTGGTGGGGAGCGTGCTGTCAGATGGAGGTCTGTGTGGTGGGGAGCGTGCTGTCAGATGTAGGTCTGTTGTGTGATGGGGAGCGTGCTGTCAGATGTAGGTCTGTGTGATGGGGGAGCGTGCTGTCAGATGTAGGTCTGTGTGGTGGGGAGCGTGCTGTCAGATGTAGGTCTCTGTGTGATGGGGAGCGTGCTGTCAGATGTAGGTCTGTGTGATGGGGAGCGTGCTGTCAGATGTAGGGTGTGTAGGTCTGTGTGGTGGGGAGCGTGCTGTCAGATGTAGGTCTGTGTGATGGGGAGCGTGCTGTCAGATGTAGGTCTGTGTGATGGGGAGCGTGCTGTCAGATGTAGGTCTGTGTGGTGATGAGCGTGCTGTCAGATGTAGGTCTGTGTGATGGGGAGCGTGCTGTCAGATGTAAGGTGTGTAGGTCTGTGTGGTGGGGAGCGTGCTGTCAGATGTAGGGTGTGTAGGTCTGTGTGGTGGGGAGCGTGCTGTCAGATGTAGGGTGTGTAGGTCTGTGTGATGGGGAGCGTGCTGTCAGATGGAGGTCTGTGTGGTGGGGGAGCGTGCTGTCAGATGTAGGTCTGTGTGGTGGGGAGCGTGCTGTCAGATGGAGGTCTGTGTGGTGGGGAGCGTGCTGTCAGATGTAGGTCTGTGTGGTGGGGAGCGTGCTGTCAGATGTAGGTCTGTGTGGTGGGAGCGTGCTGTCAGATGTAGGTCTGTGTGGTGGGGAGCGTGCTGTTAGATGTAGGGTGTGTAGGTCTGTGTGGTGGGAGTGTGCTGTCAGATGTAGGGTGTGTAGGTCTGTGTGGTGGGAAGTGTGCTGTCAGATGTAGGGTGTGTAGGTCTGTGTGTGTGATGGGGAGCGTGCTGTCAGATGTAAGGTGTGTAGGGTCTGTGTGGTGGGGAGCGTGCTGTTAGATGTAGGGTGTGTAGGTCTGTGTGGTGGGAAGTGTGCTGTCAGATGTAGGGTGTGTAGGTCTGTGTGGTGGGAAGTGTGCTGTCAGATGTAGGGTGTGTAGGTCTGTGTGATGGGGAGCGTGCTGTCAGATGTAAGGTGTGTAGGTCTGTGTGGTGGGGAGCGTGCTGTCAGATGGAGGTCTGTGTGGTGGGGAGCGTGCTGTCAGATGGAGGTCTGTGTGATGGGGAGCGTGCTGTCAGATGGATGTCTGTGTGTGGTGGGAGCGTGCTGTCAGATGGAGGTCTGTGTGGTGGGGAGCGTGCTGTCAGATGGAGGTCTGTGTGGTGGGGAGCGTGCTGTCAGATGTAGGGGTGTGTAGGTCTGTGTGATGGGGAGCGTGCTGTCAGATGGAGGTCTGTGTGGTGGGGAGCGTGCTGTCAGATGGAGGTCTGTGTGGTGGTGGGGAGCGTGCTGTCAGATGGAGGTCTGTGTGGTGGGGAGCGTGCTGTCAGATGTAGGGTGTGTAGGTCTGTGTGGTGGGGAGCGTGCTGTCAGATGTAGGGTGTGTAGGTCTGTGTGATGGGGAGCGTGCTGTCAGATGTAGGGTGTGTAGGTCTGTGTGATGGGGAGCGTGCTGTCAGATGTAGGGTGTGTAGGTCTGTGTGATGGGGAGCGTGCTGTCAGATGTAGGTCTGTGTGGTGGGGAGCGTGCTGTCAGATGTAGGTCTGTGTGATGGGGGAGTGTGCTGTTAGATGTAGGTCTGTGTGGTGGGGAGCGTGCTGTCAGATGTAGGGTGTGTAGGTCTGTGTGATGGGGAGCGTGCTGTTAGATGGAGGTCTGTGTGGTGGGGAGCGTGCTGTCAGATGTAGGTCTGTGTGGTGGGGAGCGTGCTGTCAGATGTAGGTCTGTGTGGTGGGGAGCGTGCTGTCAGATGTAGGTCTGTGTGGTGGGGAGCGTGCTGTCAGATGTAGGTCTGTGTGGTGGGGAGCGTGCTGTCAGATGTAGGTCTGTGTGGTGGGGAGCGTGCTGTCAGATGTAGGTCTGTGTGGTGGGGAGCGTGCTGTCAGATGTAGGTCTGTGTGATGGGGAGCGTGCTGTTAGATGGAGGTCTGTGTGGTGGGGAGCGTGCTGTCAGATGTAGGTCTGTGTGGTGATGAGCGTGCTGTCAGATGGAGGTCTGTGTGGTGGGGAGCGTGCTGTCAGATGGAGGTCTGTGTGGTGGGGAGCGTGCTGTCAGATGTAGGGTGTGTAGGGTGTGTAGGTCTGTGTGATGGGGAGCGTGCTGTCAGATGGAGGTCTGTGTGGTGGGGAGCGTGCTGTCAGATGGAGGTCTGTGTGGTGGGGAGCGTGCTGTCAGATGGAGGTCTGTGTGGTGGGGAGCGTGCTGTCAGATGTAGGGTGTGTAGGTCTGTGTGGTGGGGAGCGTGCTGTCAGATGTAGGGTGTGTAGGTCTGTGTGATGGGGAGCGTGCTGTCAGATGTAGGGTGTGTAGGTCTGTGTGATGGGGAGCGTGCTGTCAGATGTAGGGTGTGTAGGTCTGTGTGATGGGGAGCGTGCTGTCAGATGTAGGTCTGTGTGGTGGGGAGCGTGCTGTCAGATGTAGGTCTGTGTGATGGGGAGTGTGCTGTTAGATGTAGGTCTGTGTGGTGGGGAGCGTGCGTGCTGTCAGATGTAGGGTGTGTAGGTCTGTGTGATGGGGAGCGTGCTGCTGTTAGATGGAGGTCTGTGTGGTGGGGAGCGTGCTGTCAGATGTAGGTCTGTGTGTGGGGAGCGTGCTGTCAGATGTAGGTCTGTGTGATGGGGAGCGTGCTGTCAGATGTAGGTCTGTGTGTGTGGGGAGCGTGCTGTCAGATGTAGGTCTGTGTGGTGGGGAGCGTGCTGTCAGATGTAGGGTCTGTGTGGTGGGGAGCGTGCTGTCAGATGTAGGTCTGTGTGGTGGGGAGCGTGCTGTCAGATGTAGGGTCTGTGTGATGGGGAGCGTGCTGTTAGATGGAGGTCTGTGTGGTGTGGGGAGCGTGCTGTCAGATGTAGGTCTGTGTGGTGATGAGCGTGCTGTCAGATGGAGGTCTGTGTGGTGGGGAGCGTGCTGTCAGACATAGAGTGGGTAGGTCTGTGACATGCATGAGGACTGTGTGTGTAAGTTTGTATGAGGATTGGTGTGTGGGGTTGTATGAGGATTGGTGTGTGGGGTTGTATGAGGGATGGTGTGTGGGTTTGTATGGGAATTGGTGTGTAGGTTTGTATGGGGATTGGTGTGTAGGTTTGTATGTGGATTTGGTGTATGGGTTTGTATGAGGGTTGGTGTGTGGGTTTGCATGGTGCAAGATGATTGATGCGTATATCTGAAAGATGATGATTGTGTTTTTATCTGAAAGATATGTGATTGGTGTGTAGCTTTGTATGGTGATTGGTGCATAAGTTTGTATGAGGATTGGTGTGTGGGGTTTTTCATGGTGCATGATGATCAATGTGTATATCTGAAAGATGCGTGATTGGTGTGTAGCTTGTATGAGGATTGGCGTGTAGGTTTGCATGATTATTGGTGTGTACCTTTGTATGGTGACTGGTGTGTACCTTTGTATGATGATTGGTGTGTGAGTTTGTATGATGATTGGTGTGTAGGTTTGCATGATGATTGGTGTGTAGCTTTGTATGAGGATTGGCGTGTAGGTTTGCATGATTATTGGTGTGTACCTTTGTATGGTGACTGGTGTGTACCTTTGTATGATGACTGGTGTGTGAGTTTGTATGATGATTGGTGTGTACCTTTGTATGGTGACTGGTGTGTACCTTTGTATGGTGACTGGTGTGTGAGTTTGTATGATGATTGGTGTGTACCTTTGTATGGTGACTGGTGTGTACCTTTGTATGGTGACTGGTGTGTGAGTTTGTATGATGATTGGTGTGTAGGTTTGCATGATGATTGGTGTGTGGCTTTGTATGAGGATTGACGTGTAGGTTTGCATGATGATTGGTGTGTACCTTTGTATGGTGACTGGTGTGTACCTTTGTATGGTGACTGGTGTGTGAGTTTGTATGATGATTGGTGTGTACCTTTGTATGGTGACTGGTGTGTACCTTTGTATGGTGACTGGTGTGTAAGTTTGTACGATTGGTGCATAGGTTTGCATGGTGCAAGATGATTGATATGTATATCTGAAAGATATAGTATGTAGCTTTGTATGGTGATTGGTGTGTGGGTTTGTTTCTGTGGATTGGTGTGTACGTTTGTATGATGATTGGTGTTTACGTTTGTATTAGGATTGGTGTGTGGGTTTGTATGATGATTGGTGAGTAGGTCTGTATGAGGATTGGTGTGTGTGTTTGTATGAGGATTGGTGTTTAGCTTTGTATGGTGATTGGTGTGTAGCTTTGTATGGTGATTGGTGTGTAGCTTTGTATGGTGATTGGTGTGTAGGTTTCTATGAGGATTGGTGTGTGTGTTTGTATGAAGATTGGTGTGTAGGTTTGTATGGTGATTGGTGTGTAGCTTTGTATGGTGATTGGTGTGTAGCTTTGTATGGTGATTGGTGCGTAAGTTTGTATGAGGATTGGTGTGCAAGTTTGTATGAGGATTGGTGTGTAGCTTTGTTTGAAGATTGGTGTGTAGGTTTGTATTAGGACTGGTGCGTAGGTTTGTATGGTGCAGGAAGATCGATGTGTGTATCTGAAAGATTCATGATTGTTCTGTAGCTTTGTATGATGATTGGTGAGTAGGTTTGGAAGCAGCATGCTGACTGAAAATCTGTTGAATGTGTATTGAAAGGTGTGTATATTTGTATGATGCATGATAAGTGTGAAATTATGTATTACATGTGAAGGTCAGTTTGTAGATATTTAATATCATGCAATACGGTTAGTGTGTGAGTTTGCATGGTATACTGTGACATGTTTGTAAGCTTCTGTGATGCATGATCATTACTGTATATGTTTGTATGATGCATGATGAATGGTGTATTCTATGAGGTAAAATGATTTGTGTGCTGGTTTGTATAAAGTATGCTGATTATTCTTCAGAGCTCCACACATGCACTGATATTTGTTGATTGCTTTGCGTACTGAGACCCGTTCGAAATAACATTCTCAAACAAGTTTTTTCCTCCGTGTGCTGTTTGTGGAATCTCACACTCAACTGCTACACCAGTAATTGTTGCCTCACTGATAGTTGCCATCCTTTTGGAGTTCTTCAGATATTTCCCTGTTTTATAAATCTTTCCAGAAAATTCTGAATTTGGGGGGGGAAAAGTCAAAAATGTAAAAAAAAAAAATTGTTTGTTACAAGATATGGAGTTTCAGAGACATTTTCTTGAAAATATGGGCAGATCAAAACAGTACAGAATAAAAGGCAAAAGAATGTTTGCATGTGTCATGAGTAATTTGTAGTGGATAAACATTTTTCCTGTTAAGCCCTGATTTAATCAGTGTAAGGAATTAGGAGGAGTTCAAATTATTTCAGTTCAAAGCCAAACTACCATCACATCCTCTGGCTCTCACACAACTAAGCTTATTGTCTAACAGATACTTCAATATGCTGCAACTCAGTATTAAAACAAAGAAACATCTTCAGTGTGTTATTGTGGTATTTGAAAATAAGGCATGCACCGACAGTAGTGATGTCTCTTTCACGCTTTATTTTTCTTTTTCAGCTCGTACAAAAACTCATTTCACTTTCTATTGCTGTTTGGTGATTTTGCTGAATGGTAACTGTACCAGATGATGATTATGCCAATCAGGGACTGGGGCAGGAGGCAGCCATTCAGAGGCTGAAGACAACATACTGGACCATTCTGAGAATGAACTGGATTGTGTGGACTCTGATACAGTACATCAACTTCAACCATGTGCCCCTGAAGGTGAGCATCTGTGTGTGTGTGTGGTGTGTGTGTGTGTGTGTGTGTGTGTGTGTGTGTGTGTGTGTGTGTGTGTGTATGTGTGTGTGTGTGTGTGTGTGTGTGTGTGTGCGCGTGTGTGTGTGTGTGTGTGTGTGTGTGTGTGTGTTGTGTGTGTATGTGTGTGTGTGTTGTGTATGTATGTGTGCGTGTGCGTGTGTGTGTGTGTGTGCATGTGTGTGTATGTGTGTGCGTGTGTGTGTGTATGTGTGTGCGTGCATGTGTGTGTGTTGTGTGTGTGTGTGCATGTGCGTGTGTGTGTGCGCGCGCTTGCATGCGCATGCGTATGTCTTGTGTGTGTTGTCTTTGTGTGTTGTGTATGTGTGTGTGCATGCACGCACATGAGCATTCTTTAAAAGTAGACTGCAGGGATGTTATGTTGTCTTCAGCTATGTGACTCAAGTAAGTATGTATGTTACATGTGCATGATTATCAGTGTTTACACATGAACTTGATTGAGTTGATGGAATTTCTTGACATGAACTGTGTAAAGGTTATGCATATTTTGTGTGTGTGCAAACATTCTGAATTAGCATTATGATGGACTGGACTGTGACGAGACAGTACTTTAGCTTCAGCTGTGCCACTCTGAACATTTGCACATGTGTGGTTTGTGCGCTTGCACGTTTGTGTATGTACATTTGCATGACCCTGTTTAAACGACTTGAAATTTACACACTTCCATGCCACCTGCCCATCAGTTTTGCAGTAAAGTCACAAGGGTTACATTTTGTAAAACACAGTAAAACAGGCATACCATTGAAGAGATTTACTTACATGACATGTAATTTTTAGTGTCTGTGAATTGAGCCATGACAGGATCATTCCATTCACATATTGTTTGATTTCCAGTCTCGCTGTCAGTGGAGCCATTCATGACCTGGGTGTGTGTTTCAGTTCCGTACCATATTTGGCAACTTGTGTGGCTTTATCTACCTTGTGATCGTCTCCGTTCTGCGCAGAAGGGCTGCAGCCTCCTCCTAAGGGAGACGACTCCTGTGTCTCTTCCGGTCTTTCAGGACCATTTCAGATTCAGATAAAAAGCTGATATATCTCTTGGTCCAGGTAATGGTGATTTCAGATTCAGATATCTTCTCAGATATATTCAGTTGAGCTGCTCAGCCAGATTGTACACCGAAAACCGTCGGCAGGTAAGTAACTCCATAATTTTAACATGGTTACCCTCTGTATTTTTAAAAGAGAGGATCTTTAATTTTCCAAGAGCCTAGGAATATATATTTCCTTTTCTCCATATGTTGATCGGGGGGATATCTTCAGTTTTTTTTTGTTTGTTTTGTTCTGTGTAGTATTATTACAGCCCATTTCATTTACCATTTCCTGTCTTATGCCGTAAATCCTACAAAACACCTTTACCAGCTTTCCAGACAGGGGTTTCGTTTGATCAGAACTTTCAGATCGAGGTTGTGGAAGCTACAGACAAGAGTAAATGGTAACGGACACAGTTCGTGAGTCTCCAAGATAAACATTCACACTTGCATCTTCCTTTCTTTAATGTCTGGTCCAAACTAAGTGAGGCCTTTTACACTTTATTGATTTGTATGCTCTTTCCATTTCTGCTTCATTTCCGAAACAGACGGCAGGAAAGTTTGCTTTTTTGTTGATTACAGTGAGAGTTATTGTGCGTGGGAGATGAGCAACTATTTCCCATGTAGTCTGGAAGAGTTATTTTACGTCATGATTGTATGCTCTCCCTGCAAATCATAGACGTGATCAGAGCCAGAATAAGTTTGACCATGGGTGAGTGAGTGAGAGCAAGCGCAAGTTTCAGTGGCAGAGAAAATGACAAGTCTGTGGTGCATGCAGGTATGCGACTGTTCCAAGTTCAGTGGAATGTTCACCCAGTTGAGTGTTATTTTGTTTTCACCAGTTTGTTCAGTGGAATGTTCACCAGTTTGGTTTATTTTGTTTTCACCAGTTTGTTTATTTTTTTTCGCCAAAAATGAAAACAACCTCCTGCCTACCCCCCCCCCCCCCCCCCCCCCCCCCACCACCCCCCACCACCACCACCACTCACTCGCACAAAATGCTGAGCAGACAGGAAGAAGCAGAGTTGTCCCTCACTAGTCAGAGAGAAACAGTGACATCTTGTACAGTACAGCCAAAACCCGGTCCCACCCCCACCCACCACTCCCCTAGCCTCTACCACCAGCCCCCCCCCCCCCCCCCCCCTCCTCCCCCCCCCCCCCCGTCTCTTTTACCACCTTTCCACCTCAACTTTCACATATGTCCGCTTTTGGGTTTTTGGTTTTTTTTTTTAGTTTTATACCTGTACATGACTTAAGTTTACATCATTTACATTAAAGACCCAAACAAAGAGAGTGCAGCCTAGCATGCTCTTAGGGAGTTCACCGTGGTTCATGTCCTCACTGTTTTGGTAATGCTCTCGTCTGTGTTGTCTGTCTCCATGTACGTGATCTCCAATGACATTCAATCGCAACGTAATGTCCTTCTTAGCCGTGAAAGCATTATGCATACAGTCGGCCAGTCCTACGCATGGTTGGCAAGGGTGCTTTTGGTGGTCCAATATTCTTTAAGTTTTTTGGGTTTTTTTTACAATTTAACGATATTTCAAGTTTTTTTCTTTACGTTTGTATGGGTTTGGGGGGGGGGGGGGGGGGGGGGGGGGGGGGGGGTGTTACTTTTTTTTCGTAATAGGGACAAGGGTGGATGGGGCTGATTTTTGTTGTTTTTGGCTCATGACAAGGCAGTTTTGTTGTTGAGAACTTGTGTTAATGCTTGTTGTTAATGCCCTTCTTCTCTCTTGTGTGTTTTTTTTTTTCCGCCTGATCAGGGCTTGTATGCAAGTAAGTGGAATCCATTTTTAACCTCCTATAAGGATAGTGTGTGTTGATATGTGTTGAGTCATGCATTTTCTTAGGAATTTGAAAAACACAGTGAAGGAAAAGGGGTACAGAATAGGATGCTTGTTCATAAAAATGTTGAACAGTGGTTTTTCAGGTGGGTTCATTGAATAACAGGAAAGATAAGCATTTTGTTTTTTTAGTTGTTGTTCGTTTCTGTTTTGTGTGCTGTATGTAATTTTTTTTTCTTTTTTGTTGCTATGCATTTTTTGTTGTTGTTTGTTTTATTTAATTTAATTTTGTTTTGTTTTAAAACATTCTTTCATGTTTGACTGGAATGCAAGAAATGTAACCTTTGCACTTCGTTTTCAGTAAGAAATCATAACATCCTAACTTTTTGCACACAAACTAATAAGCAGCTTTTTTTTTTCAACTCTTGATGTTAATACTGACTTTATAAATGTGGTCAAGTCATTATGACATCTGCAAGAATAACTTAAGTCTGAAGTACCAGATACATAAATCAAAATTACAAGTTATGAAATCAAGGGGAAACCTGCCATCTTCAAAACATTAATTTGTCATTCTCAGTGCCTTAGCATTTCCATGTAGTCTTCAAATAGTCCTTAGTAATCATTGTTGTTGCTTTTTTTTTTTTGTTTGCTTGTACGAGATATACAAGTATCATGTCAGCAGTCTAAAATGAACAGGTTAGTTTCCAGGATCTGTAGGCATTTCATAGGTCACAAGTGTTTGTTCTCATTTCGAAGCTTTCAGCAGATAGAATAGTCCAAGCAACTGCTGCGGTTGTGACTGAACTGCCTCGGTGTCACAGGAGCTTCACCGATAACAGTTGGGGAACATTCGTGAGAGAACAGGCCACAGTATTTCTCTCTTTTTTTTTTTTTTTTTTTTTGTATATTATAATTCATAAACAGAAGAGCAAACCAAAGGAGACCCCTGCATCTTGGGAAAGAACCCCCACGCATGAAGGTAATTGATATGAACTCTACTCTGGGAGATCATTAGCTCACATTTACCGACCCTTTCCGTCTTCTCTTTCTTTCTCCCTCTCTCTCTGTCTCTTTCTATATCTATCTATCTATGTATATGCTTGGCATCGTTGACAAAGATTATGTAAGGAGTGGCCTATGTCAACAACAGGCATGCTCGTGGCTGACAAGGCCAGCACAGGATAGATAGGCCTGGCATGCTGCACTTACACATATCACACGACTGCAGGCTGTAACTTTTCTGTGAGAGCAATCTGAGAGATCATTACATCTGATGTTAAAAGACGTGGCCAAAATCCAATGATCTGTAAGATTATTTTCACTTCAAATGCATTTAGTGTAAGAATGAAGCATGAACGATCTTCTAAATGATAGCAAACGAAAAAACAAACAAGCAAAAAAAAAACAAACAAGCAACGAAAAAAAAACAAACAAACCATCCATTAAACACTCACAAAAACACACCATCATTGCAAAACTGGATTGCTTTCAAATAAATTTTGGGAGATAGTGCACTGTGTAAATGAGCAAATACATTGTGCATTGTGTAAATAGATCAAATGTATGTGGGGGTATTTATGCATGACTACATTGTGTAAACAGAGCAAACTGTGGGCATGCATAAGTATGATTTTGCATCGTTTTAACAGAGCAAATGTAAATGAGTGCATATTTTTTTTTAATGGGGAAAATTATAGATGGATGTATATATATATGAATGCTAGTGCATCCCCTAAATGAGGCAAAACTGAGTGGGTGCATATAAAAATATTGAAGTGCAGATATGCCTTCTTCAAATCTTTTCATCAAGAACAAATAATATAATAATCAGAATAAAAGTTTTCCAGAATTTTCAGGAACTCATTATGTTCTCACAAAAGTGATGCTGTTGATGTACATGTATGCATGATTTTAACCACCATCTTGGAAATGCGATTTTTAAGATAAGCACAAACCACAGTATTCCCATTCCGGGTTTTGGAAACATGATTGTAGATCATTGTATTTCCTTAGGGTCTGCTGGCAGTTCCAAGTTTAGTTGTTATTTTGTTTTTGTTTTTTTTTTTTGCAGCAGGATTCACCATCTTATTGGTCAGTCTCACACATTCCGATTTGCTTCTTACTGCCAGCTGTTGTTTCCAGGTGGTTTTCTTAACTGTGGCGTGGTTGGGTGCCTTCCTTAGCTGATTACAGAGTTGTGTGCAGTGTGCACACTAGAGTTTTATATTTTGCTTTTGTTTTTTTTTTTTTTTATAAGTAAACAACAACAGTTGACATCACAAGAAAGCACAATAATCATCACTGGTTGTGCTTGCCCTACACATCTTTCAAGATGTCACGATGGCAAGAATGGAGTTCACACATTGTGCATACAACAGGTCAATTTTCTTTCAATTTTATCAGTCTGTGTGTATATACAAGTAATGAATTTGTATGAAAGGCAATTTTTAGGTCACTCTGCAACTGTACTTACTTTGTCAGGAGCTGAAAAGTGTATTTAAATGCATTTCGAAGCACTATGAGCCAAACAGATTGTGTGGCACTCTTTTTCAGTTTTTGTCCATACCTAGTGAACCCAACACCAGAACTGTTCCTACTCAGATTTGTTGCCGTGTTAAATGAAAACTACCCATTCAGATTTGGCATGATTTGCATGAAAAGTGCCTAATGTGGGCAATGTTTTTTCTCTCATGCAAGTTGTCACAGCAGGTTTGTGCCCCTCTGGAAGGGACAGTAGAGGTTCAGTGTACGAGTATTTACGATGTATGGTAGTGGCAGATGCTACACAGGATATATTGTCGTCAGTTATGTACATTTGTGTGTTATGTTTTCTTTATGATTTGTTGTGCGTGTGTGTGTGTGTTTCCTTTCCATGCCAAAACAAAGTCGGAGCAACTCATCCAATGAATTATTCATTTGCTAGGCCACAATTGAATTGTATTGGATAGAATGAACAGTTTCAGAGTGACAACAAATTGCCTTTCGTACAAATTTATAACTTGTTGTGCACTAAGAGGCATACAATTGAAAGAAAACTTACCTCCCATTTGCAAATATGCAAACACAAATTTGTGTCCAATATTTCATATCAAACTTCAGTGGGTTGAAGCAAGCGGTGGAAATAGCTTTAGTTTGATATGGACATAACTCTTTTAAAGTGCAACAGTATAACCAGAGTTACTTCCCATGTTTACCCATTGCCTGTCATCCATGTTGTGAATCTGAAATAGCTTTTTCATGATGCCAACGCATGATGTCATGCACTGCACATTAACGTTACCTTTTTCTGCCATCACACCTGGAACTCTCTCGAGAATTCCACCTCAGGTTTGTCTACCTGTAATACAAGGTGCACCAGATTGCTTCTTTTTTTTAAAAATTTTTTCACCAAAGTAATGTGGTCCATGACTGCACATTTTTCAGACACAGCTACTCTTGGACCTTAGCGTATCTCATACTGCATTCTTTACATGTAGCAAATGTGTCTGGGTATCTATGTATATTTACACTCATTTTAGTGGACCAAGAAAGCACTTTTTTATGAAAGGTGAATGGGGAACAATACAGTATTATTTCACCTTTTTTTTTGCCGTCTCATCGTCTGTGCCCTGATATGGCCCTTTGCGGCCGATGGGCTACAAACAACATTACCTATCTTCTGTCCCGCTCAGTGATATTGCTCCCATGCCGCCATTCCAACAACTTGTCCATAGCCACAGCTTGGCCCTCTGCCACCATGGCTCCAGCATCAGCATTCCACGGGTTGCTGCCACCCCAGTGATGTTCAGTGACCCCAATAGAATCAAACCCAAGGCCATAGACATGGTGAGTCATTGAAACTGAAATCACCATGAGAACAGGGCATGAATGGACAGAGAATTTGAGGTTTTTTTTGTTTTTTTTAATTATTATCCTGATCTCTGAGGATAAGATGATGCTACGGTCTTCCATTTTGATCTGAGATTGCATGACAGGGTACTCTATGCTTACTTTCATAATATATCCTGACATCAACCAGGCCCAAGAGATCAAGGCACCTGCAGTGTTGGTCACGAAATTTGAGCAACACTGTCAGAGACGCATCATTTAAAAGAGATGAACTTGACTGTGTGGCCCCAGTCATCCCAGTTGAGTTCATAGCAAGCTGACTCTGGCTTTGGATAGCAGTCTGGGCAGAAGAAATCACAAAAATAAATGGCTGGGATGGGAATTGAACCCATGACCTCCCAGACAAGAGTCTGCAATGCTAACCACTTCACCAGAACAGCTGCTGATTTATTTTACCACACTTGTTTGAAATGAGGTAAAGGACAGACTGCATTTATCAGTGGTTTGGAGATACATGTTTATGGTTCCATTATCAATGGTTTATCAGTTTGCCATTCATAATCCCATTATCACTGGTTTTTCCAGTGTCACATGTTTGCTGAGTGAACAGACTTTGACCACGCTGTGTCATGGTTGATGAGGTGATCACGATTGTGGTGATGACGTGGCCAGTGTTATTATCATAATAAAGCCAGTTGTGTTGGTGGTGATGATTGTCCTGTATATATACCATACAATATGAAATATATCAACACATCAAATAGTCAAAAATCATGGTATTTTGAAGTGTGTGTTTGTATGTATGTGTGAAGATTAGTGTGTGTGAGGTAATGTATGATGATGAAGCATTTCATGCGCTAAGCAAATTCAGAAGCTCAATGTAAATCATTGTGTAGACTTTAAGTCATGGTGTCATGTGGTGATTTAGTTTTCAACTCCGACTTCAGTGTGTGTGTTTCTGGTCAGCAGTTCATGTGAACAGTTGTTCATTCAACACATGCTGTAGTAGTTGATGGTACCTGACATACAATATAATCTGGATATGTATCAAACAATGATGGCAAGCATGTTGTTTCTTGGTACTGTGATGCTGCAAATTAAGAGAAAAATTGTCCATGTGAAAGCTGCTATGCAAACAAGCTCAATTGAAATTGTTACTGTGATAATCAGAATTGTATAGATTATAATGTAATACTTATATGCATATTAAACTGAGATGATGATTTTCTGTGTGTGTGTGTGTGTGTGTGTGTGTGTGTGTGAATGGACCATATTCCCAACAGGTTTCATTAAAATCACGGTTCTGTTGGTTTTTTCCAAAATCGATCTTATGGACCAATCATCTACCTGAGACTGAAGTCATGGTCATCTTCGATATCGAAGAATGAACAACAATCTTATAGACAGACAAAACAACAGACACAGGTAAAGTATGATTTCCAAAGTGAAGGTAACAAGCTCTTTATGGAATCTGCGGTCAGACATCATGTAAATCCAACCGATAAATATAGAAAAAGGAAAGCAGACTTTCCAAAACAACAACAAAAAAAGTGCCATCACACTATCCTCTGAAACCAAATGCAACTGCCGAATGCTTAGTGTTTGAACAGGTGTTTATTTCATTGTCCGAACCTGCAAACCAAACAGGACACGACAGTCATCCAGAACCACACATCTCATGTCATGAGGCAGCAGCACACTTCTACACAAACGTCATATCGTGGTCACAAAACGATGTGAAATATCAACATCAAACAATAGAAAAAAAAAGATACAGATTAGAAGCATATCTCTCCCCCCCCCCCCCCCCCTCCTCTCCTTTCCCCCCTCCTCCCTGCCCATTCTCCCTTCTTAGTTCCCTCTCCCTCAAAATTTATCAACATGACAATTCTGTTTTATGAACAGACATCTTAATCAAAAGACATTTCTGATAGTATAATACTGACTTGCATTCCTTTGCCGAAGTACAAGGCTATTCTGGAAAAGCATGCAGGTAAACTATAAAAGTCACAGTGATCACCAGGCCTACAGACTCTGTCACACTTGTCACTAGGGGGAACAGCTCCGGTACAGTTCCATGTCAACTGTCATGAAATGATCAGTGTAACTCCAGACTGAGGTATCTGGTTTCACTTGAAAGGTCATGCCAATTCCCATTTAAGGTACTTTATGAGCAACAGCGTTGTGATCAATAGGTTTCTGCCAACTTTTTAAGCAAGTTATCCCACACTTTTCCCTTCTTGAGACAATGTGTGTGCGCACACACACACACACACACACACACACACACACTGTCCACATATCTTGTAAGTAACGCCCCGCTCAGGACAGGATAGCATAACGAAGTGAAAGTGCACACAAGCACACACACTCGCAAACACATGGAAAGACAGCCAGGTGTTGCTGTACAAAGCAGAAAATGCCACTGACACACAGAGGGGGGTACAGTGACATACTGCATTGTTTTGTTGTTTCTTTCTGAGAAAACCCATCACTGCAGAGCAACAACAGCTTGCTGATGCTACTGCTTCCCTTTTAATATCACAATTGCCGTTAAAACTGTGTTCACCTCTCCTGTCTTCCTGCATTTTTCGCTTCTGTTCAGGCCAAGTTGGTGTAATGAACTGGAAGACAGACCAGTCCTGCAGAATGCACAAGAAGTTGTCCACATCATGAACTTGCCTTCCTTTTAGAAGACAGTGTTCCACAAAGCACCCAGCCCGTCCTGATGCCCACACACCAAGTCAAGTCATCATGGCACCCATTTAGGATCTATCCCACAACAAACCAATTCATATTGCTACATAATACAGGGGGGCTGCACAATCTCCACATCATCTGACTGCTTTCCATCACCATGACAGTTTTCAAAAGTAAATTACATCACAGGAAAGAAATGATTATACAACATACATAGCTTTGAGAACAGAAAGCGCACAGACGGGGTCAGACAGTACATCCCTCACTCTCTATATGTGGGGCTGATTATGCCCCTTGTTCACCACACAACAAATCCATTATCTTGTACTGGTTTTTTGCAAAGTACAAACTAGTTAAAACAGAACACAAGACACTCAAACTTCTAAAACTTTGCAATGAATATGTGGCTCGTCACCTATTATATTCATGTTTCATCTGCTACAAGATCCTCTCATACTTCTACCAGTACACAGGGATCAAATTTCAAGTCCAGCCATTCCTGAAGTAAGCATAACTCAAATGTTACCATTGGTGATGTAATGAGGCAGTGTTTATAATTGTTCTGGCATCAATCTTATCAGGTGAACAACAGTGCACAACAGATCTATAAGAAACAAAGACACAGCATCTGTTGGGGAAACATCCATGCTCAACTGCTGATCACACATTTGGCGTGTTGTGTTGCACACATCGACAGGTAACAGCACAATAATGCGACAACACTGCCTGCAACACCGCTTGAACACCAGTGCTGCTACCACCTCTCTGATATCCCCTACCTTCCTCCCAACTCTTGTGTAACTGACTTCAATACAGTCCTATCTCATGATCCTTACTCATTCCAAATCTAATGCACAATCAATGTGCACTATCCAACTGTACAAAGCCAATGGGAGCAGGACCCATACAACATGCCATCTCAAACAATGTCCCCAGTGATTGCTGTGGTGGAAAAGGCAATGGAGACTGCAGTTTTTACTATGAACTGACAGATGAGAGTGGCAAGTTCTTCTTCACTGACACCGAACCTGGAAAACAGGATCCCCTGCTGATGACTCCCTTCCAAAGTAAAAGCAATTCCTAGGTCCCATCTATGAACTGTTTGGTTCAACAAGTCTGTCAATGGCTCTCCACTGTTCAGCAGACGCAAAGTTCCTTTTTCCACCACCCCCTTCCCTTTTCCTGATGACCGACTCCAGCTGGGTGTTTTGATCAGCACAATCCATTGGGTCCACTGATCCTGCTTCATTCACAAACACAGTATCTCATGCTGTCCATCCCCATCTACACCTTCACCAATCAGTGGGCTGGCAGTGAACAGAGCACTGTGAGGCTGCAGTGTGAGGGACTATTCAGGAAGGTGCAAGAGGCGGGGCAGGTCAGGATATGCGACAGATACAGACATCACCAGGATCACAGCACCTCCAGTACAGAGCCCATGGGAATTGTCTATGTAATAGGCCTGGTATCTTTATTGCCATGGCCGTACGCTTTATGTACACAATGTCACATGAGGGAATGAGAATAAAACTGCGCTGTACACCATGTGTTGTGAGATGAGTGAGAAGGGTTAAAATGACTGTACAAAATGTGTGATGAGAATAAATGACACAATTCATAGTTACATTCAGACCAACGCACTGTGCATAATGCACCAGAAAGAAGAGAAATGGTAACAAGATGCGACAGGTCACAGCTGATGTACACATTATGTCCAAAACATCCCACTGCTGTGAATGGTGGTGAAATAACAGAAAGGTCATCACAATGGTCCATAATACACAGAAGAATCCTAATGCTGCGCACGCTGTGCTTGCTGTCCTCAGAGCATCAAGTGGTTAAACAGAGCTGGGGAATAACAGCATAGTGACCCACAAGATGGAGATCTCCACACTGCACTAAAAACTCTTGACACACACTTTGAGAAAGAAATTCCACTGCAGGGAAAGCCTGGAGCAGTGGCAAGTCATAACACAAGTCATTAGGCAAGGGAAGTTCACACGCCTACACGCTTGGCTTTAGGGTATATGAAGAGGCCCACCACCAGCACCCCACAACAACTGAACAGTATGTCAGGACATCTGAAGAGACCAGCATCCAGGGGCTTGGTCAGCAACTGATGCACACAGACTTTTCAGTGGATTATGAACCACAAATCAGTCAAGGTACAGCATCATGGCATTCCCAAAAGTTGGAGTATGGCTGCCTAATGGCGGGATAAAAAAAAAAAACGGTCATACACACAAAACTCCGCTCCCTTTGTTTGGGTAGATAGGATTAATCCCTGCCGGTCTATAAAGGGAGTGTCCCCAGGAGTATCAGCCTGCGAACGCAGAAAGAAGGGAGAAAGAAAGGTATGATGGCAGCACTAGGACTTGAATGACTGGGAAAAAAACAGAAACATGAGTGTTGGGAGATACAACGATTCTACCATTCCTACAACATTCTTGTTCTCCTCACTCTGTCCAACAGACCCATGTTTAACAATAAGATCCTCTACCACTAGAAGAATATCAGGAATACCATGCGTAGTTAAGTCAGCTATTGGCAACTGCCTGCCATGATAGGAGTGAAAAGAACGATGACTAGCGTATATACAGACATGGTCAACCAACACATGCACGAAAAAAAGACGAAAAATGATATGCACAATGCAAGTGCTGGAGTATTTCATTAGACTTGATATGAAAATATGCACACACACACACACACACACACACACACACATGGAGTGCAGTGGCAACAAGTGCAGAGGATCTGTGAATGATAGATCATACGGTCTGACACACTGCACACACTTCAGCAGACAGCACTCAACTCTACTGCCCAGCCATTCTCTCTCTCCACACAGGACCTGGAGTCCTTTCCACAGATCCTTCACTGCCTAACTCTGTATTCTGCCTCTCCCACCCTCTCCTTACACTCTTTGTTCACACTGACAAACAGCTTTCCTCCCCCCACCCTCTCCATACACTCTCTTTGTTCACACTGACAAACAGCTGTCCTCCCCCCACCCTCTCCATACACTCTTTGTTCACAATGACAAACAGCTTTCCTACCCCCACCCTCTCCATACACTCTTTGTTCACACTGATGAACAGCTACAGTTCCTTTTCAGAGGCTCTTCCCCTCCTGCTTCCCCCACACTCATGGTCTATCCGCCAGCTTCATAGACAGACATCAAACACAACCTCTGTTACAAGAAACGACAACCCCATTCTGGCCAGACCATGGAAACTGATGTAAACTGATGTAAACTGACAGGGGAGAAACTATAAAATCCCACCTTCCATCCCTCCATCCCCCCTTCCCCCCGAGCTTGTCCACATGAGATATAAGCATGCCTCATCCCACATGAAGGTGATCCAACAGAGAGAGGAGTGGACAGAGGTCCATCAATGGCCTCCAGACTGGCAGCCAGCCAACAGGGGAGAAACAGAACAGTCAGAAGATGAGAGTGAACAGGAAACTATCACTACATTCATGTTGCTTACGGCTCCACCGACCACAGAAGTTAACGAGGCTGGAGTTTTCAAAAACAAAGAGAATGTAGTAAAAAAGACGGAGAGAGAGGAATATAGAAAGGCCATGTAAAGTACACAGTGATTTGGGGAGGGGCCTGGGGGGGGGGGGGGGGGGGGAGGGGAGGTGGTACCATATGACATCACAATATCTAGGGCAACCAACTTTTAACACTTCACATAATATTATGCCACTGGATTAAGATTATGCAATCACTGAACAGGCTTGTACTAAAACATTTACGGAAATTGCAAGAATATCATCATATTGCACTGCAAATCACACATGGTCCTATTCCCCTATTACAAATGCAAGTACACACACACACACACACACACACACACACATACATATGCACGCGCACACACATGCACACACACACACACGCACGCATGCACACTCACACATACACACACACACTACTGGGAGGATGAGGCAGCCACAATGGGAGGTGAGGGACGACGGCGGCGGCGGAAACTGAGACTGGGGCTGCGACTCAGACTCCTGAACCGTGATCTTGACCCTGACCTTGACCTTGAGGAGTACTGGCTGCTGGAAGAGGAGGGGGGTGTTGGTCGGTAGTAGGGCACAGGACGTTTGCGAGCACTGCAGAGAACCAATGTGAGCATAGTTTCAGCTGACCTATGCTCAGTTTCCTATCATCTGTGTAAGACATGTCCAGAGTATCATCAACAGTCTATCTGCAGAGTGCAATTTATTACCAACAGAGTATTCGATTTGTTTAACTGATGAACAGTGTATTTGGTGACTTCAGCTTATTATCAACAGAGTATCTGCTGTGTTCAGTTTCACTTCAACAGCACATCTGCTTTGTTCAAGTTATTAAGTGTATTTGCTGTGTTTAATCTATTTTAAACAATGTATTTGCTGTGTTCAGTTTCTTGCCAATAGTGTATTTATTGTGTTCATCTCATTCCTTTGAATTTTACAGCTGACCCTCCTTGGGGCCCTGTCTGAGGATCCACTGGTGAAAGCTGAACATACCTATCGAGAAGCCTAAATCAGAAGAAATTATACAGACAATACACCAATGCATTCCTTCACTCTGCTACACAGATATATACACACCTAACATTCATGGAAACTGCTCTCAACAGTATCAGTACAATGATGCTTGTTCCATTTTCGTGTGTGTGTGTGTGTGTGTGTGTGTGTGTGTGCGTGCGTGTGTTCTCAGACCTTGTTTCCAGACACAAACACCTGGCCCAGTAGTTGGCTGATTTGGTATCACTACTTTTCAACCATGGCAGATCACAGTAATCAGCATTAGGCAACATAAGGGCCCCAGTGGCACTTGGGCCATTGCAGCTGTGTTTTGTCAATCTCTTAATTTGGGCCATTGCAGCTGTGTCTGTCAATCTCTTAATTTGAGTCACTGCAGCTGTCTTTGTCATCTCTCTCACTTTGGGTCATTGCAGCTGTCTTTGTCAATCTCTCAATTTGGGTCATTGCAGCTGTCTTTGTCAAATCTCTCAATTTGGGTCACTGCAGAGCTGTGTTTGTCAATCTCTCAATTTAGGTCATTGCAGCTGTCTTTGTCAATCTCTCAATTTGGGTCATTGCAGCTGTCTTTGTCAATCTCTCACTTTGGGTCATTGCAGCTGTCTTGTCAATCTCCCATTTGGGTCACTGCAGAGCTGTGTTTGTCAATCTCTCAATTTAGGTCATTGCAGCTGTCTTTGTCAATCTCTCAATTTGGGTCATTGCAGCTGTCTTTGTCAATCTCTCACTTTGGGTCATTGCAGCTGTCTTTGTCAATCTCCCAATTTGGGTCATTGCAGAGCTGTGTTTGTCAATCTCTCAATTTAGGCTTCATTGCAGCTGTCTTTGTCAATCTCTCAATTTGGATCATTGCAGATGTCTTTGTCAATCTCTCAATTTAGGTCTCTGCAGCTGTCTTTGTCAATCTCTCAATTTGGATCATTGCAGCTGTCTTTGTGTCATCTCTCCGCATGACTGGAGGCCGAGTCTTATTTCAAGAAGGTGTGTTTTGAGGATGAAAGCTACTCAAGCACAGCCAGGAGTGCTTCTTTCCCACAAGCAATATGAAGATTCAGATCAGAAGCTGAAAAAAATAATGTAGGGGCAACAAATCTTCAGGCTGATGCATTCAGCTGCACTTCTTAATGAAACAGTCTCTACATCTCTTGAGAGTATGTAACTTCAACTTACAACACAAGTGCAGAAATACTATCCTGTTCATGAGTAAAAAGGATTTTGCATCCTTGAGACCCCTTGTGTGTGAAAGTGTAATGTAATGTAATGTAAATGTGCTTTGTTTCAAACTAGCAAAATCACCTTAACCCCGTTTGTGCGTTATATGGAACAATGAGCTTATCAATACCATATCTGCTGTGCTATCAACAGTGTATCTGCTGTCTTCAGCCTATCATCAGCTATATACTTGCTATGTTCAGCTTATTTCAACAGTGTATTTGCTAAGTTCAGCTAATTATTGACAATGTATCTGATGTGTTCGACTAATATAAAAAGAGCGTTTCCTGAGTTCAGCTTTTCAATGACACTTTATTCACTGTTTTCAGCTTATCACTGACAATGAACCAATGGTCTTCTGCTTATCCTGAAGAGTGTATCTGCTATGCTCAGCTTATTAACATAGATCTGTTGTGTTTGGTCTATTAACAACAGTGTACATGCTGTGCTCAGCTTATTATCAAGTTTATATGCGGTGCTCAGGTTATCAACTCACCTTGCCATCAACAGTATATTTGCTGTGTTCAGCATATCATCAACAGCTTAGATGCTGTGCTCAGCTGTGACCATAAACTGTTTCCTTTATTACCAATGTTATGTACATCATTATCATTAAGAAAAAGGACACTACAGATAGGAAAGTTCAAATAACATTCACCACTTAATGAGAGCAAAAACTGAGTGACCTGAACTTTCAACTCATCAATCCAAATGACTGCCAGTGATCTAGAAAAGTATCACTCAGCACATCAAGACAATAATACAGAAAGCAGTTTAGCTAATAAAACAAGACTAGAGAAATATTATCGGTAAGCTTGCAGTGCTCGGTTTGTTAAAATGCACAGTGAATTGTTCTCTATTGCTCCATAAGCCATTAGAACTTATATTTCACACTGTGGTGAACCTAAATCGCACTATCATTTGCACACTTAAATGTGAATATTACAAAAAGGAAAAAAATCTATACATCAGTCATTCAAAATAAGAACCTCATCTATGTATTTATCACATACACGAATATTAACATCAATGATAAAACATGGTGAACACGAAGTACAGATCAGTTTCATGAAAACCTGAAACATTGTGTCTATGTTTCTCACTGATATCAAAAGATATAAAGTCCATATTGCAGGCCATCAAATTTCATCTGCCCACCCTAATGAATGCACATGATCACCAAGTCATCTGTGCTGAAAGACACAATGATCTACCTTTATCGCAGCTTTCCGCGTGAACACGCAAGCATCATGCATCACATGCCACAACACAGCTAAAACCCCACTCAAAAAAAAAAAAAAAAAAAAAGAAAAAAGCATGCATAACACAGATCAAGCCACACACCAAAGAACCCTCCCCACACACCAGGCAACACAAGCACCCAGCAAAGCATGCAGAACACAGCATCCCACAAGCCCACCAATGAAGGACCGTTACATGACCCTCATCAAAGCTGTGTTGTTTCTGACATGTCAAGCCCTTCACACACACTGAGCTCTGCATCTCCCCTTCAGGTCTGACATGCCACTCCTGGCCTGCAGACCCACAGGCATGAGCAGGTTCACAATCAGATTAGTCACAGGTTAGTCTGGAAGCATCATGAATGCGTCATCCATCCAAATGATTGGAGCTCACTCTCAGTGCTATGGAGAACCACTACAACCAGCAAGAGTTTAGGACTGCAGAGTAAAAGAGGTAAGACAGGCATACTCCTTTTGATTCACTCTTTCTTTCGTAACCATCAGGTCTTCATTCAAAACCTCTGGGGCACACACACACACACCACTCTGTGCTGCTCAAATGACACCAAACAGCGGAAAGTCAGGCCCCAAAGAAAGCACTGGCTAACTGTATAAAGTTCATTAATAAACCAGCCAGATTTTCTTTCACAAAAATCAGGGCAGATCTGATAACCCAAGGTGAATGTGAGTATGTTAGAACTGAAGCAAGCCAATCCTTTCCTCGTGAGCAAACTGCAGGTAAAAAGGAAGTCAAATCTGCCACCTGTTAATTAAGACTGGATTAGTAGAGTTCCTCTACCACTCTTCTTGGGGGAAAAAAAAAAAGTGCTATTAAGTAGGGTTTGGGGGTGACACCCCCCCTCCCCCATAAAATCAAGCTGATATGCACAAACATTTGATAGAACATTGTGAACTTCAAGCTGACTGTCAGAACAAAACTGAAGGTTATCAAGAGGTTACTGGTTAGTTTTTCATTCAATGCCGATGCCCAAACAACTAGCATGCTCTGGAGCATCGAGACATCATTCTCAAAAGGTATCCTCAACTTTAATGGGGAAGGGAAAAAAGAGCAAGCTGCAAGGGAAAATACCATGAGATCTGGAAGAGCCTAATAGCGGCTCCTGCGCCGGCGTGAAGAATAATACGGTGATGGTGAATGGGAATGAGATCGGGATCGAGATCGTCTACGGGAATAAGAGCGGGATCGTCGACCCCGGTGTCGAGAGGACCGATGTCTGGATCTTGACCTGGACCTGGATCTGGATCTAATACCACAGCAACAAAACATTGGCAAAATGAAAAACAAACACAAAATAAGAGCAAAATAAACAGAATCAAAGTGAAGCAAAAACATGGACACATAACCACAGAAGACCACATGAAGCCAAACAACAAGCTACAACATGTAAAGGCACAAGTCATTGTATTACAACTCTTTCTTTCTTTGGCTTGCTTCCTAGCCTCTATTTCCCTTGCCTTTTTCAGTAGAGATCTGGCTTTCTCTTACCTCCAAGTACAAATTCACATCTTTTAATACTTTGTTCTCTTTTTCTGTTTCATTTTCTGAAAGTCTCCTCTTCTCTTTCTGAAAGTCTCTTCTTCTCTTTCTCTTAAACATCAACAACTAAAAACTCCTGTTCTTCTGTCCCATCTACAACAGATACTCATCTCAAAGCAACATCAAAGTTCTGTAATATCACCTCTCCTAACTGTGTCCCATCTACAACAGATACTCATCTCAAAGCAACATCAAAGTTCTGTAATATCACCTCTCCTAACTGTGTCCCATCTACAACAGATACTCATCTCAAAGCAACATCAAAGTTCTGTAATATCGCCTCTCCTAACTGTGTCCCATCTACAACAAATATTATATCTTAAGCAGCAGCCTAACAAAATTTACATAAATTTGTAAATGCCACCGTATCTTCGATGTTGAAAACAGATATCTGTAACAAAAGCGTGTTTCAGATATCAATATTCATTGCTGCCAGTTCACTAAGCCATGTCAATGTTTTTTGCTTTGTGTTTTAATTTTTTTTTCATGTGCACTGATTCAGTATACATGCTTTCAGTCCTGTGGGCCCTGTACAGGTGGCTATGAATCAACCATGAACTGACATAATAAATATGTTTTACAGACCGGAGGGGCCCTGTACAGGTGGCTATGAATCAACCTTGAACTGACACAATAAATATGTTTACAGACCTGAGGGGCCCTGTACAGGTGGCTATGAATCAACCATGAACTGACATAATAAATATGTTTACAGACCTGAGGGGCCCTGTACAGGTGGCTATGAATCAACCTTGAACTGACACACAATAATATGTTTACAGACCTGAGGGGCCCTGTACAGGTGGCTATGAATCAACCATGAACTGACACAATAAATATGTTTACAGACCTGAGGGGCCCTGTACAGGTGGCTATGAATCAACCATGAACTGACACAATAAATATGTTTACAGACCTGAGGAGCCCTCTACAGGTGGCTATGAATCAACCTTGAACTGACACAATAAATATGTTTACAGACCTGAGAGGCCCTGTACAGGTGGCTATGAATCAACCATGAACTGACACAATAAATATGTTTACAGACCTGAGGGGCCCTGTACAGGTGGCTATGAATCAACCATGAACTGACACAATAAATAAGACCTGAGGAGCCCTCTACAGGTGGCTATGAATCAACCTTGAACTGACACAATAAATATGTTTACACACCTGAGTACAGGAAGCTATGAATCAACCATGAACTGAACTGAATTCTGCACACTATTAATCTCCCCCCCCCCCCCCCCCCCCCCCCCCCCCCCCCCCCCCCCCATCCCCTCCACCACACCCAAAAAAAAAAAAAAAACTTGTACATCTCTTCCTTTCCAATCATCTAGTGAGGCTTCAGTGATTTACATAAAAAAAAAAAAAAAAAATTGAAGAACATGGCCAACAACAGCATTAGTCTAAAAACCTGATTCCATCACCAAATGGAAGAAGTTTCACCCATGTCTCGTTCATATCATCTTTATCACTTTTTCTTTTCTTACAAAATTCACTCTTCATCTTCCATTATCATCTTTCAAACCCCTTTCAAATTATCCATTTTTTTCCATATCACTTTTCATCTTTAAAAAAAAAAGTCATCAATTTTCTTTCAAATTTTCTTAGTGTTGAAAGGTGTAAATTCTACGGTATCACACAACATTAGCTATCCTCATCCCCTTCTTCCTCCAACTTTCAAATGTCATGGACAAACATTTCAGTGCTAAATGTACAGCAGACATACGTAGCAGAAGAAAACACGCTCCATTCATGACTGCAACAAAACCTCTCCACCAATCAAAGCCAACCATGCATTATTCTTGACAGTGCTGTATGCTGTGCATTTCAGAACTGTACATCTGTGTTTCACTTTGCAAAAACCAATTCCTCATCTGAAACTCCCTTGATTAGTTACCTGGGTTGCAATACTGATGACTTGTGAAATGAAAGAAAAAAAAAACAACAACACACACACACACACAAACACAACACACACACACACACACACACACACACACACACACACACATGCCAGTGATACCCACAAAATAAATGGCCTCTGAAAATGTTCCATGAACTCAAAAGTGAAAAGCACAACACCTGAACACCAAACTGCTTACACTGATAATGACCCCGTGATCAAAAAACATACTGTGATTACATGAAAAAGGTAACTACAAAAACAAAGAGTTCTCTCAAAACATTCAACAAACTTAAAACTGAAAAGCACAACACTAAAACACAACTCTTTACACTGATAATAATCCTGTGACCAAAACATATATGACCAAATTTAAAAAAAAAAAAAAAAAATTTAAAGCAACACAAAACCAAAAACAGAGAGTAAAAGAATATCATCAGCATCCACACTCACAAAAACTCTGTGTGTGTCTATCACACACACACACACACACACACACACACACACACACACACACACACACACACACACACACACACACACACACACACACACACATCCCCCCAAAATATACACACTTATAAACTTACCATTACCATAACAAGTAAATATTGGACAGAAATTCAAAACCATCAATTAGCTTTTTTTTTTTTAATTCACAGATCTAAACACAAATTTACATTCTGCAACTTCACACACACAATATAAACTGATAACAATTACACAATGCTCATTGCTTTAACAATAATGCTCATCTCTTTTAACAGTTTTACAGAGATTCCTCAACAATTCAAAAAAAAAAGTAGAGAAAGAGATAACAATACAGCAATAATGGAAGAACACTAATTATCCTTTCACAGACATGTGACCATAAAAAGGCATAGACACACAAGTACACACACACACACACCAATCGGGGTGAAGAAGAAATGAAAAAAAAAATAATAAATAAAATGGAAAAGAAGATCACAACATGAAACACCAAATCACTTAGACAGTCCAGCAGTACAAACAGAGACACATCACAATCTTCACATTCTGTACAGTCGTCAACTTTCCTAGTAACCCAGACCACACACAACCTGACCCTGTCGCCCACAATTCACCTGGTGATGCGCCGTTTGTCCAAATGACTCGGCGACCCCCCCGACGACGGCGAATGGACGGGCTCCGTGACGTCCTGCTGCGACTGCGACTGTAACTGCGGCTACGACTCCGACTTTCACTCTTGGAATGAGAATGAGGATGCCTGCACAGATTCAACGAAAATATGACCATTCATTCTTTTTTCCATCAAACAACTCTGTATGCAGTACGATCAAAATAACATAGAGCACATGCCCTTCAACCCTTTTTTTCGTGATGTGAAATCAACACAGACCCACAGTTGCCAAACGCTAGGAAGACATGGAAGAAAGATTTTGGCTATCCATGGTCCCTTTGGTGAAGACTTCAATGGGGAGGTGTGGTGGGGGTGTGTGGCTTCCCAGAAGCTAAAATACTGTCAAAAACACACCTTTCCCCCCCCCCCCCCCCCCCCATCTACCCACCCCACCCACCTGCCTTATCTTCCCCTCCCTACCATACACACACACACACACACACACACACGTACAAACATGGGCCCTCCCTCTTCTTCTCTCTTTTTTTAGACCAGACAACGGGCACAGGATTGAATTGGTGTGCTATGCAGCAGGTTCATGTATTACTTTTCAGTAAACTCTGTGGTGTTGTGCACTTTGCTATATATCACCGCATGAGGTGCATGAAAACATGTGAAAGAAAGCATGCACCTCTACATGTCAGCAGAATTTGCTCATCTACAAACAAAAGCACAGACGTGGGTACACAAATTCATATTTTTCATTATAAGCCTGGCTGGCAGGGCAGGTAAGGCATCAGATTCGTGTTCCAGGATCCTGGTTTCAATCCCAGGGAAGATAAACCGTGTTAGAACAGATTTTCTCTCTGAAGTAAGCAGCTTAGAAGAGATTTTCTCTCTGCAGTAACTAGCTTAGAAGAGATTTTCTCTCTCTGCAGTAACCAGCTTAGATGAGATTTTTCCTCTCTGAAGCAACCACCTTAGAAGAGATTTTCTCTGAAGCAACCAGCTTAGAAGAGATTTTCTCTCTGGAGTAACTGTTTTAGAAGAGATTTTCTCTCTGAAGTAACCAGCTTAGAAGAGATCTTTCTCTCTGGCAGTAACCAGCTTAGAAGAGATTTTTCTCTCTGCAGTAACCAGCTTAGAAGAGATTTTCTCTCTAACAGCTTAGAAGAGATTTTCTCTCTGCAGTAACCAGCTCAGATGAGATTTTCGTTCAGTTCAGTTCAGTTCAGTAGTTTTAGCTCAGAAGAGATTTTTCTCACAAGATCTTGACCAGTAGATCATTCCGGAGTAACTGTGTTAGAAGAGATTTTCTCTCTGGAGTAACTGTGTTAGAAGAGATTTTCACTCTGGAGTAACCAGTGTTAGAAGAGATTTTTCTCTTTGGAGTAACCAGGTTAGAAGAGATTTCTCTCTAGGAGTAACCAGGTTAGAAGAGAGATTTTCTCTTTGGAGTAACCAGCTCAGAAGAGATTTTTCTCTTTGGAGTAACCAGGTGAGAAGAGATTTTCTCTCTGCAGTAACCAGCTTAGAAGAGATTTTCTTTCTGGAGTAACTGTGGTTTAAAAGAGATTTTCTCTTTGGAGTAACCAGCTGAGAAGAGATTTTCTCTTTGGAGTAACCAGGTGAGAAGAGATTTTCTCTTTGGAGTAACCAGGTGAGAAGAGATTTCTCTTTGGAGTAACCCCGCTTGAGAAGAGATTTTCTCTTTGGAGTAACCAGGTGAGAAGAGATTTTCTCCTTGGAGTAACCAAGTTAGAAGAGATTTTATCTTTGGAGTTACTAGGTGAGAAGGGATTTTCTCTTTGGAGTAACCCAGGTGAGAAGAGATTTTCTCTTTGGAGCAACAGATGTGAGAAGAGATTTTCTCTTTGGAGTAACCAGTGAGAAGAGATTTTCTCTTTGGAGCAACCAGGTGAGAAGAGATTTTCTCTTTGGAGTAACCAGGTGAGATTATTTTCTCTTTGGAGTAACCAGGTGAGAAGAGATTTGCTCTTTGGAGCAAACCAGGTGAGAAGAGAATTTTCTCTTTGGAGTAACCAGGTGAGAAAATATTTTCCCCTTTGGAGTAACCAGGTGAGAAGAGATTTTCCCTTTGGAGTAACCAGGTGAGAAGAGATTTCCTTCTTCGCTGGAGTACACATCTGTGCCCAGTCAATTCCTCTCCTAGTCCTTTGCAGAAGACTATAAACTTTGATCTGGTATGTGAATATATGCATAACCATTTTGCACCCACACTGAATTCCATTCCTTCTTTTGAGGAAGAGTATGCCGTCATGTGATGCTGGGATGGATGACATGAAAATAAAACATAACTATACTGGTATTATGCTTACACATGATCATCTGAAGATGGAATGCAGTTATCTTAATGGCAGGATTAAAATGGTCACAAAGGTAAAATTTCTCATCTTTGTCGTCATGTCTCTCATGGGGTTTGTCTGTTTTTTTCTTTTCTTAAACCTCACTAATGGTATATCTCAAACTTCTTGCCTAGGAACAGAGAGAGAGAGAAAGAGAATTGAGAGAGAGATCAGTTCTTCACAAATACAATACTGATTTTACCTCTTCATTTTGATTAACAACTAAACCTTTTAAAATCCTTTTTTTGATACAATTTAATGCATCAGTTTTATAAATGAAAATGGCAAGTAATCGTTAACTAACTTAAGAACAGCTGTCATTTTTCTTAATTCTACTCTTACACAACCCAAGGAACAAAAAAACAACAAACCATTTTAAAATCTTATTCTTTTTAAACACAATTTTATTATACATCTTTTTCAAAAAATGAAAACAGAAAAAAATTATTCACTAACTTTACTGTAGTTGTTCTTGTCTTTGTCTCATACATTGCAAAAAAGACAACACAACTACTACAAAGAGACACCAAGAGTTTTCTGCACTGCAACAAGTGACCAACCTTCTGTCAGTGCTTCTGGATTTCCTAGACCTGGAACGCGACTTGGAGCGAGAGCGCTTGGGCGTCTTTGACCTCTGACCCCTGTCTTCAGACGAGTTGTGATTCTTGGTTGGGGGCAGGCTGAGCTTTGTTGGGGATGGGGACTTGGTCTTTCCCCCCGACCTCTTGTCCAGGGGTTTGGAACGGCCATTGGCCTGGCTCTGGTGATGATGGTTGTTGGTGGGAGGAGAGATTTTGCATGGCGGGGAAACACTGACGCTACCACTGTGGCGTTGGTTAGGTCTGCTGGATGGAGGTGACGACGTTTGACCGTTCACCTTTTTGGGCCTGCAGTGAATGAAGAATGGAGGATACAGGTTAATCTGCATAGCACTAATGTTTTGATAATAACCAATCCATCCAGTTATGCAAAACTGTCAGCCACAAGCAATATATGCACAATTTTTGAATGCTAAAAGCGGAACCAACTTACCAAAAGTGAAAAGTGCTTCTGTAACCAATACCACAACAAGCAAAAAATGCTAAACTAAATTCCAGTTAACAGAACAAATAAAAATGCAGGAACATGAACTCCAGAACCGATAAGAATAATCCCCATACATCTCATTGCAGTGTCATGATATTCTGATGTTACTGAACAATGAAGTTAATGGAGATTTCTATTATATACGTGTATTATGCAACATGATCTGTAGTAAGATACAAAAAAGAAAAAAAGGAAATTCATAACTATATACATATATCTGTATGCGCAACTCCAAACAGAAAAATAATCCAGAACTGAAAACCAGCCCCTACATCCCAAAACCAGATCAGTCCACACGATCCAGAAACTTAAAAAACAATCCATAAAATCTCAATCTTAAAACATGTTCCTTTCAAAAACAGAACCTATCTCCCATTCCCACCCCCCATTAACTCTCTGCATAGGAAAACCCTGAAAAATGAATCTGCACAACTAGGAAGAGCCTTCAGCAGACCAGACTGTAATACGCTCCACACACTGTAGAATGCCTCCAGCCGACGGCAGCACCTTTCAGTCAACCCCCAGTGCCCTGACCTGAGTGAGTCTCCATCAGAGGACTGGCTCTGTGTGATCACACTGGTGGTGACTTTGGGGGTGGGCGGGGGCTTCCGACTGTTTGAAACAGCAGTCGTCACAGTCTTCTTTGCTTCACTCTTAGTTCTCTCACACTCGCTGCACAGAAAAACAAAAGATGGGAAATGAAGCATTTTTATGGGCAATCACATCTGTTCTCCATGTGTGTAGGTGATCAATGACCAGATACGAACAAATACAAACGCAATTTTCAAAGATATTAAAAACCAAAGCAAATAAGCACATATCAATGATTTTACTGTGTCTTTTTAAACACATTTTTAATCCAGAGAATAGATTTTATGTGTACAGGAAGAAAAGAACCTTTACAATGATAATATTTTAGAAAAATCACAAGGACCAAATCATAACATTTCTGTTCCAACATAATATAACTGCCAACACTGTGTAGAGCAGGTCGATTAAAGTGGCATATCAGCAATTCATAGTCTTTCTAGTGGCATATATAAGCAATTTCTAGTCTTCCTAGTGGCATCTCGGCAATTTATATAGTTATTCCTAGACATATCGACAATTTATAGTCTTTCTGTGGCATATCAGCAATTCATAGTCTTTCTTATATATATCAGCAATTTATAGTCTTTCTAGTGGCATATCAGCAATTCATAGTCTTTCTAGTGGCATATATCAGCAATTTATAGTTTTTCTCGTGGCATATCAGCAATTGATAGTCTTTAGTGGCATACCAGCAATTCATAGTCTTTCTAGTGGCATATATTCAGCAATTTATAGTCTTTCTAGTGGCATAACAGCAATTCATAGTCTTTCTAGTGGCATATCAGCAATTCATAGTCTTTCTAGTGGCATATATCAGCAATTTATAGTCTTTCTAGTATATATCAGCAATTTATATCGTGGCATATCAGCAATTATAGTCTTTCCAGTGGCATATCAGCAATTCAGTCTTTCTAGTGGCATATATCAGCAATTTATAGTCTTTCTAGTGGCATATCAGCAATTTATAGCAAATCATCAGCAATTTATAGTCTTTCAGTGGCATATCAGCAAATCAGTCTTTCTAGTGGCATATATAAGCAATTTCTAGTCTTTCTAGTGGCATATCAGCAATTTATAGTCTTTCTAATAGCATATCAGCAAATTATAGTCTTTCTCTTTTCTATTTCCTCAGTGTGTCATATCGAATGCATATCAGCACTCTGGTCGTATGAATCAGATTTAAAACTATCCTTTTTCTATCTAATGTGCACAACTGTGCACAGATGTATGCACATTCGCTCATGTCTTCAAACGGTTTATTGTATGTGTATGTGTATATATATACTTTTTTTTTTTGCTTTTTAGATATCTTAAAAAAAGATGGCACCTGTCGGTGTCGGATTTGCTGTTGGAGTCCCATCCTGACCCAGAGGAACCTCCGTGACCGTGTTTCTTGGACTTCTCTGTATTCCTGAAAACACCGACCACTTGACCTTCACTTGGACATCATACCATGGGACATCACTACTCACAACGTACTTCCCTTTGCTGTTAATAAAGTATTATTGCCAACCTCATTCTGCTTGCTTAGATGTTGGAAACACACCACCTTCTATTTCCCCCAATTACTATTTGTAAAAAAAAAAATCAAAAAAAAAAAAATATGCACATACACGCAGAAAAACACACACACACACACAACACACACACACACACACACACACACACACACACACACACATACTGATTCCCACTGCCAGGCTGATCCTTAATTCTGCTGCTGATTCTTAACCTTCTTCATGCTGGAAAAAAAAAAAAAAACAAACAAACATGTACACGAAAACAGCACACACAGGAAAGGAAACTGCGGTGGGGACTCACAGAGCAGATGACAGAAATACTTGAGAACTCATGCCTTTTTTTCGGGGGGAGCATTCGTTATGACCAAAATAGCGATGAAAAACACTAGCACTATAATGCGTCACTTCGCTTTCAGATAGGGTAAACTTTCTTTAAACATTAATAATGATAATAATAATAATATAATAATAATAATATAACTGTACACTCCACTTTTATTTGCCACATTTCTGATCACCACCCCCTCCCATCCCCACTACAACAAGCCTCATTTTCTTGTTTGTTGGAAACATAGATCCACTACTTTCCTCAATGCGCACTGCCATGTTGAAAACATAGATCCATCCACCACTTCACTCAATAAGCGTTGCCACCTGAAGTGACATCTTCCTACAATAGTTTGAACAATTCATAAACTTTCAGTCTTACATTCTTTTGCAGCTGATCTGCTCTCATGCAGAGAGAGAGAGAGAGAGAGGGGGAATAGAGAGAGACTAGAGAGAGAGAGAGAGAGAGACAGACAGACAGACAGACAGACAGACAAGCTTTCACATTTACTATGAACATCACCTACGAGACTGTCATTTCTTATTTTCAAACCTAACAGGAGTTGGTCGAGGAGTACAGCATGTTTCAGAGAACAGTGTTTGTGGGTTTTGTTATTTAATAAATAGCATACAAATCATATCAACAAGTGTTAAGTGCCCTGGTCTGGACTCACTTCATTCATCATCATCATATCATCCTTCCTTCACTGATCCTTGCTTAAAGTATCCTGATCCTGTCATCTCTTTCACATCACAAGCATGAACAGTACGCTATGCTCTGTATCAATATAAACTACTTCTGAAACATATCCCACATGAACACTCTCACCCTCACTCTCTCTCACTCTCTCTCTATCAATCTGCTCCCATTCAAAGTGCACTGCCACCAAGTTCTCTGCTCAGCCAGGGCTTACCTCCTGTGTGTGTTTTCTTGCTCTTCTTGTGTTTCCGTGACTCAGACCTGCCCAAAACACCGTACCATGTCAGCCCTGGATTTTGCAGCCCCAGACCCAGTTCCCCCTTTGCTCTACCTGGCACAGCAGTCAGCCCCTAGAGGCTGTCCACATCCAACCCACACGGACCCCAGACACATAACCCACAACCCACACCACAGGGCCCCCAGATCGTGACTGTCCTAAATGCGTCATGCTCACTCTCCAGCTAGCAGTTCCTCCCTACAAACTCTTTTGTTCTCTTACACATCACAACTCCACACATCAGTATCTGTGTTGTCTAGTGCTACTACCCTGCAGCCCTTTCAACCAAATCCCAAGGCAAAAAAAAATCACAACAAACTGAATAAACAGCCTGATTGAAAAGAAGGAAAAGAAAATGATCTTTAGGAACAGAAATTAAAAAAAGAAAAAAGATAATGTACTGATTCTACTTCTGTTTGACACAAATTATTTTCTAGAACTACATATATACTGAATATAAACTAGTCTTATCTGTGTTTGGTTTCCATAGCATCACACTAAACATTCCCAATTTAAACCAACAAGGACGGATGCCTTCCTTACTATTTGTACACACACAACACACATGGACATGCCAAACCCCAAACAGATGCCCGCACTGATGCACACCCTCACTCACACTGACGCCAAGTGCAACAGTGGTCTAGGGGGAGTGGGGAGACAGTAGGTCAGACAAAATGATGAATACTTTCCCCTTCAGTAAACAGATACCTGGCTTATTCACTGGTTTACTTTTGGCCTAATCCACACAGGGACTAGCTGTCCAGATGGTATTTTGATTGTTTTTTTCTCCTCAGGAAATTTTTTTTGTTTTACCACGACTTTTGTGATAAGCTGATGATTTCTGAGTAACATCTGAAGTGGACCGCACACTATCACAACTGACTTCCCCCTCTGTCATATGACATGCATGACACAACCTGGTAACTTTCCTGTTATTCACTCTAGCTGAAAGGTATAATTTTTTTCTTAAAGTCCTCTCTCTTCCCTATTCTTCCCTTCCTCCCACCCCTTTCCCCTCTCCCCCCCCCCCCCCCCCCCCCCCCCCCCCAAAAAACTCATTCTCAACATGAAATTGCAAAGTTTCTCTCTCTCTCTCTATGAGTGTGAAAATGAAACTCAGCACATACATGCATTTGTGCATGCATGTGTATGTGTGTGTGTGTGTGCGTGTGTGTGTGTGTGTGTGTGTGTGTGTGTATGTGAGCGTGTGGGTGTGCATGATACACGTATGCATGCAGATGTGTGTGTACACGTGCATGCATATGTAACATCAGCAAATAATTATGTATGCCTGCATATGGGGGAATTGTATGTGTGTTCTACCATACAAAAGTTTTAAACAATTTCAAACTTAATTTGAATCCTAAATTATGACACCATTCAAAATACATCAGAAAATGATCCTGCCATTTCAAGATTATCTATCATCATTTGGTCTGACCACATCATTGTCTCCCCCTCCCCTCTGTTTTGATCCAAACTTCCCCCTCCCCCCATCCCCATTCACATCACACATACAAAGGTAAAACCAGGGTTACTCTGGGTATTCATGCACACAAAAAAGTGATATTAGTTCCAAAACTGAACAAAACTTTAACAACTTTCTTTGTGTGTTCTATTTCCAGCAACTTACATACATGTACTCCAGCCTACATCTGTTGGGACAAAATAAATAAAAAAAAAATAAGATAAAGTACTTGATTGGCAGAATGAGAGCACAAGTTGTGAGAGGAAAAAAAAACAATAATTTCTTGATTCTGCATGATCATGATGCACAGTGCTGTATATATATATATATATATATATATATATATATATATATGATTTGATTTTCACTAAGCAGTAATCCTGTTTAAACATGATTTAAAAAAAAAAAAAAAAAAACAAAAAAAAAAACACAGCCTTTATGAAACAAGCCCTCAACTATCAGGGATTAAACACGTGGCATTCATCAGCTTTTCTGGGTTAGGCCAGTGCACAGCGTTAGTGGCATCTTCCACACAGAGACAGGGAAGAGAGCCGGAAACTGCAGAGTCAATGGTGAAGAAGTACAAGAACTACAATGGCACAAGCCAACCGTACAATTGACAAAAAAAACAGTCACCCAGTAAGGACAGAAGAGAAGGGCAAAGGATTTAAAAAAAAAAAAAAAAAGCAAAAAAAAGGAGAGAGGGAGAGGAGGAAAAAAAGAAAAGAGGTACTAAAGGAGTCAGCAAGGTGCTTGGCCTGCTACCGGGTGCTTACCTGGGCCGGTGGTTTCAATCAACTTTGAGTGGGTGGCAGTAAGTGAGAAATGACAACAGTGGTATGAGTCAGTAGTTTGAAAACCATTGGTGACAAGACAAGACAAGACAGGCAAAACACAGGCAGACAGACACTTGTTGACATGGATCAGAGGCACAAGGCTGACATGGCTCTAAGGACATGGTGCACAGAGGGGGAGGGGAGGGGGGGGGGGGGGGGGGGGGGGCCAAGGTAAAGGAAACAGCACTCATGCTGTTAGGAGGTGTGGGGGGTGGGGGGGAGGGGTGGGGGCTCTGCGGACACACCTCAAAGTGTGTATGGAGTCTTGCTGCAGACACGTCTTCTTCATGGACCTCAGCTTGTCTCTCTCCCTTCCCTTTCCTATATTCCCTGTACCATTCTTTGCTTCGATCTCTCGCGCACTCCTTCCCCTTCATCCTGTCCTCAACATGGACAACCTCTCCCTATTTCTTACACCAATTTTTTCATGCCCATGTTTTAGGGTTTCTGTATCATATGCTAATTCCTGGCCTGCTTTCAACACTTTCACCCTAATCTGTCCCCGTCTTTCTCTACTTTCGAGAATTCTTACCTGTGTGCATGTCCGCTGCCTACCTTACCACACATCTCTTCCCCAGGTCTTCCTGAATCAATAACAACAGTCTTTACTGTTTAGTCAGGATTTTCACTGGGTATCTGATTTTGTTTTTTGGATTTTTGTTTTTTTCTTTACATCTGGGCTTGACGTTCAAAAGCAAACAATTTCCCTCACTACTTTCAAAAAACCAAAGTATTTCCTTTCCTGGCTTTGCAGTTACACTGTAGTATGAGGACAACAACAGAACTGCATGCAAAAAGGTATTCATCCTAGTTTGCACCTTCCCCATGTCACTCCCCTTCTACCCAATCCTGCTCTGACCAGGCAAGGGAGGACAGTGGTCACACTGACCGCAAGCAGTGCGCGTCCAGGAAGAAGAGATGAAAGAGCACGCTTCAGCCGATGTTAGTAACTTGGTGCCTAGAGTTCAGCTACAGGAGCCACCACAAAGCAATGCATCAATCTGGTTTTCTATGCTCAGTCCTACCCCCAGTCCCAACTCTTCTGTTCCAATGTAAAATTTAACCTGATTGGATGTGAAAAATATACACTACAAAACCATACCATGTTATCATATAGATGCTGATTCTACATGCGTAGATCACACTCACATGCATGCACGCGCTGGAGCACGTGCGCACACACACACACACACACACACACACACTCTCTCTCTCTCTCTCTTTTTCGCGTGCGCACGTGCGCGCGCGTGCGCGCGCGCGCGCACACACACACACACACACACACACACACACACACACACACACACACACACACATATACACACACACGTTCACATGCATGCACGAACACACACAGCACACACTAATCCATCATGCATGCGATAAAGAATAAAATCTTAAAAGAAAATGGCCTTTTAATCAGGAAAAAAAATCAAATGTACAACTCATCAAGTCAATAACCCAAGCAAGTGACCAATGCTGCTTGTACATACCATCACCATGCCCACACAATCCCAGAGTACATGTACAAAGAGTAGTTACAAGCACTGCTACCTAAAGAGTTCAGCTTGATGAAAATTCATGGGGTGATTCCATAAACTTCTGCAGATGAACAACTGAACCCAAACAACAAGCTATGGCTTCATCTATGATGTTATACACTAATACATGTAAATTGATAGGTGCTGAGTTATTCATTCAAATAGATATGTGTATGATCGTCAAAGGTTGTGTGCGCACGCACATGCGCACGGTCGTGAGCGCGCGTGTGTGTGTGTGTGTGTGTGTGTGTGTGTGTGTGTGTGTGTGTGTGTGTGTGTGTGTGTGTGTGTGTGTGTGTGTGTGTGTGTGTGTGTGTGTGCATGTGTATAAGAGAGAGAGAGAGAGAATGTGTGTATGCTTGCACACGCACCTTAGTCATGAGGCAGGAGACTGGAGCGCACTTCTTTCTCTGTGTCTTCACATGCGTGCGTGCTTGGTTGTGTAATTCTGTGTGTACAAGCATGTGCACGCACTTTTTGTGTGTGTGTGTGTGTGTGTGTGTGGTGTGTGTGTGTGCGCGCGCACATGCATGTGCGTGTATGTGTATGTGTTCGATCAGAAACAAGCATTGAGCACAGGGAGTGAAGGGAAGGCAAGGAGGCTACAGGGGTGAGGGAAAAAGGGGGTGGGTTGGAGGGAAGTGACCAGGGAGACGTGGACAGAGCCAGAAATAAGAGATGTCTGTGATGCCTGGATGAACAGACACACCAAGAGCTGCCACTGGCTTGTGTCCCATACCCAATTTCCTCAAACTGATCAAACTGCATAGTTGTCTAGTGCACCTACAAACGTTCAGCCAGAGAGATAATAAAAACAGGTAGAAAGGGGACAGTCTCTAGTGCCTGTAGGCATGAATGCATAGAATACCATGTGCCTGTGCCGATAAAAGCATTGTGTGTATGCTTAAATGCAAGCATGTGCATATACACATTCACAGGCCCATGTTTAATTCTGATGTGTAAATGCTACATGATCACAAACCAGACATAAGACAACTCCCAAGACTCATGTGACACACCTCGTTACATCAAGTAACATGACAGCACTTGGTTATTTGTATCTGTTCGAGCTGACATATGTGATCAGTAGGCAACTATGACAGGAGTTGTCTGTCAGGGAGCTATATGCCATTCTGCATGACAAAGGCAGTTCTCAGCTATCTTGCGTCTTCAAAGAGCTCTCTGCACGTCTCATTAAATAGGCCAAAGTATCATCTTAGTGTCGTGCAAAACTCCAAGCTTTTTCATCCATGCTGTCTTACACAAGACTCAAAAACTCAAATCATTTAAGTACAAAATGAATTGTTGTAAATCATCACAGTTTATTTGGTATGAAACTTTGTACAAATCAAAACTAACAAGAGAAAATGTGTTTGTACATGTGTGTGTGAAAAGACAAAAATGAACACTGTATAATCTTAATTTTGGGAAAGCAAAAAAGACCAGACCAGACCCACACACACACACACACACACACACACACACACACACACACACACACACACACACACACACACGCACGCACGCACGCACGCACATGCACACATGCATACGCACACACACACACAAGAAGTAAATGAAAACAAGAACAACAATCCTATCTTCTCACAAGGGGCAAACATGCTTGGCTGTTAAGCAACACAATATAAATGCTTTGATCCAAACCAGTTATTTTCACAGAGCTGGAGCAAGACTTATTCCTTTGCAGAAGTGCAACTAGCTGGCCAAGTTCTAACTAGAAACCAAAGGTCACAGATTACAGAAACATCCCCAAAACAGCCATTAGTGAGTGACTATGGTTCTCTAGTAGCAGACAGATATACCAAGGGAAGAAGAGAGGTATAACTGAAACAAGAAGACACAACACCAGTTTTGAGGAGTAAACACCACAGAGTCCCTACTGTTTGACCGTCTTGTCATGCAACATGTGTATCACAACTTCCATCTGTATAAGGATAACCACAACAACAACCATTACAACAACAACAAAGGCAAACCAATGGTGCATTATCAAAATATCACAGAGGCTTTTGGCAAGATAACCAGCTCGGACAATGCAAACCAAAAAAGCTGTCCACTTACTGTATCTGTCTCCTGATAACAATGATGACATTGCTAATGTATATCATCTCCCAATTCCAAGGAAGGGAACTGTTACTGTACCTACCTCCCAATAACTGAAAATGGAACTGCTTTTGTACCTGCCTCTCAATAACTGACAACAGTACTGCTATTGTTATCTACCTCCCAATGACACATAACGGATGGAACTGCAACTATCTCCCTTAACTAAAGAAGGGACTGCTACTTAATCCATCTCTCAATAAGTAATCATGGAACTGTTACCCTGTTCCTCTCCCAACAATTGACAATGGGACTGCTGCTGTAAATTACCTTCCAAGCAACTGCAGAAAGTACCCACAGGGAGTCTAGTTTCAATAAGTAACATTTGTTCTTTAGTTAATGCATAGTACTGTATCCCTCGCACAAACTGGCTGACAGCAGTATTCACACAAAGACAGATTGACCTGTGATGGCAATTCAACTGTCTACCTCCCAACAACTGATGATTGTAAGTCCAATCTCCAAAGATCCCTAAACTCTATCCGCAACTAGAAGGCCTCCCTTTGTTTACTGGATTCAACTTCAAACGAGGATTCCCTTCTATTCCAGACTAGTCTTCTGTTGATGTTTTTTTTTTTTCTGTCATCTTTTTGTCTTTTTTTCACACCAGATTTACCTGCCAACAAAGACTTCTTTTGAAAGAGCCAGCTTTGCAAGGATTTCTGAAGGTCGTCACCTTGGAAGCTCCACTGTTCTCTGACTGAACCCCCTCTCAGAGCTGAGGGCGATATGCCAACACTGTGCTTCACCAGGACCATCATGTCCTCCTCTTGCTATCTGAAGCCCTACCCACATATACCATGATAGTGATAACATAAAACAAGAGAAGGGGACCAGAAAGGAGCACCTGCCTGATTTCTGACCCAGCGGCTCTGACACTGAAGGCTAGCTGGGCTACAGGTCTCTAAAAGAGAACATTTCCAAGGAGAGAAGAAGAGAAAGGAAGAATGAAGGACATCAGACTAGGGGTACAAACTCTGCAGGGGAAGGGAATAAAGACAGCAAATGGGCCTCCTTATCTGGAGACCTCTGGGTAAGACCAAGGCCACTCATGTGGACATCGCTGGCCCTTTGTTGAATAAAGTCTCCAGGAAGCAAAGAGGAGGAAGAGGAATGATGAGGGAGAAGGGATGGTCAAGGGGTGGAAGGTACTGGGTACTTCCATTCTTGAAATAAAAAAAAATAGAGATAAATAAAATAAAAATTTTTTTTTTTAAACCCTAAGTATTTACCTCCCCTTACTTCACTCTAATCACAGACAATAACAGAAATATGACTTGACAGCTCTGGCAAAGCATTTTGCGCGGTTTAATTTTAAGATTTAATGACTGGGGCAAACAATGATCTGCACAAAAAATCATGTACCTCATATTTCAGCATTCTCTCTACATACTTCCGCACAACTACACATCTCACTGCCCTGGTTATGGGACGGGGTAAGAAAACTTTTTCAGTTAAAAAGAAATGAAGACTAGTTATCTGAATGCTGCAGTTGTACAATAAATCAGTTTCCACATACAGAAAGCTAAACTCCAGCATGCAAAGCCAAAGGAAGAATGAAAGAAAACAATAACCAAACCTTCAAAACTAAACACACATCTCCATCACAGGCTGTTCTTCACATGCAACTATGTACATAAACACACACATGTACCCAACACCCTCCAAAAAGCTCTCTCTCACTCTCTCTCTCTGAATCAAAATTAGCTCTGATTTTTCTCAAAGAAGGAAAATGTTCACACGAAAAACTTTTTAAACAATATTAGAGTAATGAAAAATTAAAACAAAACAAAACCCTAAAAGGCAAATGAATGAATAGCAAAAAAAAAAAAAAGCAAAAAAAAAAAAAAAAAGCATAGGCCACTCCACACACAGACATAATATTACCTATAGCGGCCATACTGATGTTGATCAAATCATTTTGGAGCAGTAAAGGTTACAGCTGTTAGGAGCTGGAAGCATGTTAGTTCATAAGTGTGCATACATTTTACATGACTAGTCCAGAGCCCAGTTTCCATTCCTTACAGGCTACAACCATACGCCTGTCATGCTAGGATCCCATATTGCACTCATGCTCCCCTGTTAGCAAGTGGTTTTCCTGCTCCTCCACAGTTGCCTCTCTTACTCAGTTCTTTGGTTTCGTTCTCATCCATTTTAAGCAAGTGTTTCTTGCACACATTTCCAACCTTCACACTGCTGTCACCAGCTTACTTTGTTACGTTATCACTGTTAGGTGGCTTCCCATTACACTATTGTTGGCAAGTAACACTGTCCCCCATAATAATGATATTGCTCCATTGTATCACACCCCCTTCCTCCTCCCCCAACCCCCACTACCCTAAGTACAATGTTATTTTCAGTGTTCTATGATCCCCTATTACAACACTTGACATATTTCATTGCAAAACATTAATTATTTTCCGTTACACTGTTATCATGGTGTTACACTTTCTCCATTACCATGTAGCACCAGGTTACACCGTCCCTCCTCACCATGTCACTGCAATGTTGCACTGCCCCATTTACAGAACTACCAGTGCACTATATTGTCCCTCATGACAAAGTTACTAGCACTGTCCCACTTTCTACTTTCACATCCATGTTAAGAAGGTCCCTGTTGATAACGTCATCACCATGTCTACATCTCCACCATCTCAATGTTGCTAGCACGTTACACCCCTGATCATGACACTGACAAATCACTCTGGCAGATCCTGCCATACTGCTGTCAACTTCATGCCACACAATATTTCCTTTCAGTTGAAAGCCGGTTTCCGCCAAATACACTGCACTCCTCTTGTCACTCACATGTCCCATGTTTTAATAAGCTATCCCACAGTCATATTACCAATGATCATTTATCCAATTCTTTTCTTCCCCATAAACTTTCCTATTCATGACTATACCAGATACCAGTCACGTCCTGATTTTGCTGTATGAATTGTCAACTACTGGAAACTCAATGCACTGTTCTCGTTTTCAGATCATATACATTTTGCTACTATCTCCCCTCTGTTGTTCAGCTCCCTAGCCTCTTTGAGCCACACATGCCCATGTCCCTTTTCCTGGATACACATGACTGTGGCGGCCCCTATTTGAATTGAATGCACAAGCTACAGAAATTACTCATAAAAATGCCTTGATAATCCATCATCATCCTGCTCAGCATTGTCCTTTAAACTGATTTTCTCTTCAACAGCTCCCTCCATCCCGCAACACAACTGCCGTTCTTCCAAGTTCTTCAGAGCTAGCATCATCCTTAGGAAACATGCAGAAACTGAAGAGTGCTCTTCTTAAGTGCCATCAAATGCAATTGAAAAAGAAAAAAAAAAAAAATGCTATGACAACTACTGGAACTGAGAATCAGGTACAGTGTGCAAGAAGAACCTCAAATGAAATAAACTAATGCACAAGCTCAAGACAAAGACCAAGAGCCTGAGGAGGGCTAAGTTACAATAGACTAAGGCAACATCAGCACCCAGTACACAATAAAGGAACCAGTCATGCGATCAGGGCTGTTGAAATATGGGCCCTACTACCCCTCAAATCCCAACTCCCCCTGCACCCACTGCAAATAAGGTGCAGGCAACAACCCTCATTCCTGGGTCCAAGGGAACCAATAGTGGTTCAAAAGAGAAAAAGACTTCAAAAAAATGAAAATTCATCTGCTTAGCAACTGAACAAAATTCTTACTGACAATAACCATTCACGTTGTTGAAAGGCATCACATAATTACTTTCTGTTTTTTGTTGTTGTTTTTTTTTCATCCACAAGCATAACTGTTAAGTGACCAGACTGAAACTGTCCCTCCTCCCTTCCCCCCTCCGTTGACATGTCGTCAGTATGGCAAACTGTACTGATGTATTTTTTCTGAACAGTTTTTGCTGACCCTTCCGTTTGGAACTGGATTTCATCAGCCCTGAATCACAGTAAACTGCATAACCCATTCTAGCCTGCAGACCTAAATAAGGATTAAAAAAAAACAGACCAAAACCATAGCATGCAATGTGGCTCCACAAAATGTTATGCATAAGTCAACAAAATAACCAAATATACAATGATCAAAGTACAGCAAATTAAAACAAGAAAGTGTCACAAACTGAAAACAAAAAGAGGACAAAAACAAAGTCAGATTTAAAGAAGGTTAACTACCACTTTGCTACATTCAGAGAAACTGAAATGTGACTGGACAGATCAAAAGCAAGAAATTACAGCTTCCATCCACAGTTAAAAGTCATCAGTATCAAGATCAAAGTGGGAAGGAAAAAAAAATCGCCTGAATATGCAACATTTTAACTTCAACTGTTCACTCCAAGAGATGGACAAGATTAACACAATTAAAAGAAAGAAAAGTCTCAATGATCAACCAGTCCTTTTCCCTAAACCACTGCCTAACCAAGGTTATTTTAATCTGACAATCTTCACATGCGCAGAGGCACAAGAAAATCTAGTATGACTGACAGACAGACAGACAGAAAGCGGATGGACAGACAGGCAGAGAGCCAAGAGAGGGAGGAGGGCGCCTGACACACAGGTACAGAGGGATGAGGAGGGAGGATGAGGGAAAAGGAAGCAGTGAAGAAAGGCAACAATCAGGGACTGACATACAAGTGGTCTCCGCATACTGAGAGCTGAAAAGGAACCAGAAACAAACACACCAACGGTAAATTAAAAAACAAGCGTCTAATTTTTTTTTTTTCAATAAACACTTCAAACCTTCCCCAAAAAAATAAACAAACAACATCCAATATGATTTCAACTTGGAGAACAAGCTAACAAGAGGAATAAATGACAGGTTAAGAAAAAAAAAAGGAAAAAAAAAAAACAAACAAAAAGAAACAGCAGGTGCAACAATAGCACAACATCTCAGGTACAGATGGAGAAAGACATCATCTGCAGTTGATCCCCTTCCTAGTGTATGGAAGAAAGACATCTGCAATCCATCCCCCTTCCTAGTGTATGGGAGAAAGACATCATCTGCAATCCATCCCCCTTCCTAGTGTATGGGAGAAAGACATCATCTGCAATCCATCCCCCTTCCTAGTGTTTTACACAAAACTTTATTCGCAAACACATTATGTCAGATCAGTTATAGATCTATGTTATACAACAAGCGTAAGCTTACAGCAAGCATCCCCTCATTTTCAAAGGACACCTCTGCTTTTATTTCTGCTTTTTCAGAACAATTTGCTCCAGCAAGTTGGATGACAGAATTTACTGGTCTGATCATGCAGGTAAAAGCTGCCAAGTTTTATGCTGACTGTGATGCTCAGGGCACAATCACAGGGGGCCGGCTCTTCCACAGAACTAGTCTGTCTTTGTCCCAGTCTGTTCCCAACTGCTCCATAACACAGCAAGACACTCACAGCAAAACCCCCCCATCCCACCTTTTCAACCCCCCTCCCTTCCATGCCCCCCAACCTCCATCCATTCCACAGCGGGCCCTGTCCACAGAAAACACACAAAAGAGAGAGAAAGAAAGGGGGGGGGGGAGGGAAAAAAAGGGAAGAAAAGTGAGGGTAGTGATGCTGTGGCGGCCATGAGTCATGAAATTCCCCTCTAGCTGTGGTGAGATACCTACATGAGTGGCCTTCTCTTGGCCAGTGAGACAGGCTCCGCGAGGCATGCAATTGTCTGATACATCAGTCAACCCAAGGCTCTTAACAATAATATGGACATAGCACTGCATCCAACACAGCTCACGCATCCCACATGCACGCCTCAGTCTAACAGATCATGTATAGCCACGTCACGACACCCCCCTACTCTGCCGTCAGTCACCTTCCTCACACAGACCACCACAACACCAGGACACAGGACAGCACAGGAACACAGGACGCTGCTGGCAAAAACATCTACGCAACACACATAGGACTCCAGGTGGTGTACGAACGCAAAACACCACTGGGACGTACCATACACATGGGACACAGAATGACACAGAAACACAGGACACCACCAGGACATACACCACAAGTGGGACACAGGTTGTCATAGAAAACACACAGACCACCACTTTATCACACATCTCAAAGGAACAAATGAAGTACAGGACATCACAGGGACTGAGAAAATCATCAGGAATACCACCCCTTGTGGACTCAAAGGATGTCACCAGAACACAGAATACCACAGGACACGTACCACAGGAAAACCGTGTATCACTAGGACGCAGGACATCACAGAGACATGAGACCTTATTCTTGGGATTTCTTACTGGACATGGGACAACAGATATAAAAACACAAGCAAGACATGTTGAAGAAGGCAGAGATGGTGGTAGGAAAACGGAAGACAAGGTAAATTGCATAGTTAGAGATACCTTTTCTCCCCCCCCCCCCCCCCCCCACCCCCTCCCTTCCATTTCCTTGTTCTTAACAGCAGGTCTGATTTAGAATATTTGTCTGGTAAAATGATGAGCTAATGGAGTACCTCTCTTGATTAGTTTCATTCTGTCGGTAATCGACAGAATTTCTACGTATATATTTACATATATACACACACACACACACAACTGTCTAGACAACTAGACCACAAGTCTTGTTCCTCCATTCTTGTTCCTCCTCTATCCGCATCTTCCCGTCATCTATCCATCCGCAACATCTTCCCGTCATCTATCCCATTGCAGCCACATCTTCCATCATCTATCCCACTGCAGCCACATCTTCCATCATCTCCCATTGCAGCCACATCCATCATCTGCAGCCACATCTTCCCATCATCTATCCCATTGCAGCCACATCCTCCCATCATCTATCCCATTGCAGCCACATCCTCCCATCATCTATCCCATTTCAGACACATCCTTCTCTCCTTTTTTTCCTACCCCCTTTCTATCGACAAACTGCTGGGCCTCTGTGTTCTCTTCTTCGTGGAAATATGAACGGTGAGCTCTCATTTTTCAAATGAATGTCAAACATTAGCTGCTTTTTTTTTAAGCAACTGAAAATCAAAATACAAAGAGTAATGAAATGGGTGGGTGAATAAGATGTTAACAGACCATCACATGTTAAAAGACCTCAGAAACCTTTTAACTCAATGATGATATGCCAAAATTTACACTTTGGTTCCCCACTGACAAACAAAGATTTGTATAACTTCAGAAGATATGGGATTTTCATTTGTATCCAGATGTCAGATTCAATCCAAGCTGCATGGACCATTGGCTTGACCATTCAACAATATGCATTTTTTTTCCACAAACAAAAACCAGTGTATTCTATCTCTAATTGTGTTGTTTAACATGGTTAGAGGTCACTCTTTACCAAAACAAGGGTGGAACAAAAGCAACTCTCATTTATAATAGTGATCGAATGAGTAATATGTAGAGGATGTGAAACTGAACATGTTCGTTTCACAAAGGAAACATTTTCTTTTTGTTAGAATACTTGCTTAAATCTTCCGGTTTCATTTGCTGATGGACAGTACAACCAGTCTTAGACGAGCACAAGCACCTTTTACACATTCGTTTTTCAGAATTTAGTGACTTTTTTAAAAAATACAGCCAACAAGTTAAATCATAAGATGTCTGGTTTATTTTCAGTGTGTCACCATTGAGTTAACAAGGACCACGAGCAAGTTATGCTGGTGTAGGCAACCTTTTTTTATCGTTCTTCACAAAAACTAAATAAACCTGTTTCCTTTCAGGCCATCAACAACAACCAAAAACAAAAGACCCAAACTTTATCTGACTGGACGAGAAGAGATGACATGTGGAAACAAACAAACAGAAAACCCAACAGGCAATGACATCAACAGAAAATGGCAGCTTCAACATGGGACAGACACAGCAGTCGGGGCACAGACACTTACCGACTGTCTGTGTTTCTTGTGCTTCCGTCGCTTCTCACCCCTCTCTGGTGAACTGCTCTCCCCACTGACAACACAACAGCAGCCATCATCATCACCATCATTCCTCAAAACACTGCTCATTTCATCACTTCTATGCTGGCAGCAAAACAAGACTTTGTGGATAATATCATGCACTAGTCGGTTCTACGGATAGCAAAACCAAGACTTTGTAGACAATATCATGCACTTGTTAGATCACCTGCTGGCTTTTGGTTCACTTTATAGTTTTTGTTTGCCCAGATTAGTTGATCCAAGTGTAACTTATGTCGAAAAAACACACATCACTGACAATGCCCCAATTGAAAAGTTTTTCTTTCTTTCTTTAGCCAACTTGTAACAATTAATCTGCAAAACCATAATTTAAAAAAAAAAAAAGGAAATGTACATCATTTTCATGCACACATATACACGTACATCCAGAGATGACAGTCAGAGGAGAGAAAATGAGACAAATAAGGCTAATGGATGTACAGACAGTGAAGCAGGCAGGTAAACAGTCAGGCTGCTGACACAGACAGGCAAGCACATGAGCAGACAGACTGACAAATTATGAATGATTCATTTTTCCACAGAATGTCGCCGGCTCACAAGCCCTTTTTGACTCAGGAACACAACAAAGTAAGACTACAGAATCAACCTGCTTCAGATGTGTGCATGGGTATATATGTGTAAATGTAAAATAAACATTATCAGTCATGATAGTGCAAAATGACAGTGACCATTTGGTGTACGACAAAGCTAAAACACATATAAAATGAAAGCCGATCAACAACTCTGTCACCCCGCCCTGTGTTCCCTCTTTCCAAATCCTCTTCTTCATTCTCTCCTCTTTTGCCACATGTGGTATGTGTCAAACAAGAAGTCTTGTTCAAACTTGTTATTCATGTACTATACACACTAACAGAAAAAATACACAGAACACAAAGACAGAGAGAACCACTCCATAATTCAAATAAAAAAACAACAAAACACCCAAAGCATTTTATAAAAGCGCTTTCGGTTTTAGCAAACCTTCCTCAGCTGACCATGGAAGTCGGCGTCAAAACTAGTTGACGTAATGTGTGTTTTTTTACGTCATTAATCCCCCCACCCCCCCTCATTGCTGTATGATAAATAGTGATGCCTGGGTAAAGTCTCAATGTGTGGGATTAGTTGGTTTCACGTGAACAATCTGCCCTGGGAACTTTGCCCTTCACTGAACCAACTAATCCCACATATTGAGACCAAAAGGGTAGTTGGTCTTCAACTTGTGTCTCCACATCCTCTCTCTCTGTTTTTCTTTTCTGTGTGTCTGTGGTCTTTATGAGTTCAATCACACAACATTTCAAATCTGACAGCTGGTGTCCAGGTCCACAGAAATGGCGTGCTACAAGTGTATCTTGCTGTCTGATGATGTCAGAGCGATGACCACTGAAGCGTGTTTGTAGGCTGTTTCCCGTCTCACCAACATACTGTACATCCTGGCAATGTCCACAGTTGATCAGGTACACTAGGTTGGTACTTTTACATGTAGCTGAGTCCCTTATTTGAACTGGTGACCTGTGCGAACACTCTTGAACGAGGTCGTTTCCTCCAGGTGTTCCTCGCACAGAACACATCGTTTCGCTGTGCATTTGAAGCAACCTGGGTCCCAATGAATCTGTGGCAGACGCTTGACTGCTGGTGGTTTGCTGGGCATCAGAAGGTTCCTCAGATTGCGACAGTTACGCTCACCAACAATGGGAGGTTTGGGAATGGCTCTCTTCATGCATCTACTTCTATGGAGCTCCGTCATTTTTTTTCCTTCAGCCAAAAGGCCAGAGGAGGGTTGGAAGGGTTATGGCGGATAACAAATGGCACCCTGTCTGCCTGATGGTTCCTTCGTTGGTACTGGAGTGCATCCTTCCTGGGAAGTGTCTGTGCCTTGTTGATGGCAGAGTCCACCAGAGCTAATGGATAGCCACAGTTATGTAGGTGGGTTCTCAGCTCTCTGCATCGTTTCAGGAACACATCATCTTCACAACAGATTCTTCGCAGGCGGATAGCCTGCCCGTAGGGGATGCCTCTCAGACAGTGTCTAGGGTGGCAGGAGCTGAAGGGTAGGTACATGTGAGCATCTGTGGATTTAGTGTGAAGGTCTGTGGTGATTGTATCCCCCTTGATGCTCATGTTGACGTCCAGGAAAGGGATGTTGGTTCTGCCATAGTTGGCTGTAAACTTTATCGTGGCATGCTGGTTGTTTATCCAGTTGTGGAACAAAAGCAGCTGGCTTTCCCCATGGAACCACAGCATGACAATGTCATCAATGAGACGACGCCAGAATTTTGGATGGACATGCCAGGGTGAGTTACCAGTAGCTGTTGTTCTAACCATGCCATGAAGATGTTTGCAATGGAGGGAGCCATGGGTCCCCATTGCTGTGCCATGGACTTGTTGGAACAGCTCACCATCAAAATCAAACACGTTGTTTTGAAGGCTGTGTTCAACGATCTCCAGTAGTAATGGAACAGAGGGGCCTTCTTTCAAATGATGACCAAAACTGGCAATGATTTCTTTCAGGGAAATCGCCACTTCATGATGAGGTATATTTGTGTACAACCCAACCACATCAACAGTGACGATCAATAGTTCACTCGCCAGAGGCTGTTGAGTGATTTTCCATTCTTCCAAGATGTTCAGGAAATGAGTTGTGTCTTTGATGTAGGACGTCAGGTTTTGTACAAGAGGCTGGAGCCAATGATCCACTAGCTTTGAGAGATGTTCAGTTGGTCCATTGACTCCTGACACAATTGGACGTCCAGGAGGTTTATGTAAATCTTTGTGGACTTTAGGAAGAATGTAAAAATAAGGTGTCTTATTTTTCTCAGGCTCCAGTACACCCCACCTGTAGCAGTCATCGTCGACATGGTCCTTTGAGTGCAGCTTTTCAATGAGGTGGTTTGATTTTGATGCAATATCTGTTGTGGGATCAGCCGTCAGATGCTCATAGTGAGTTGTGTTGTTAAGCTGTCTGTGTGCTTCCTCTACATATTTATTGAAATCTTGCACCACAATTGCTCCACCTTTATCTGCTGGTGATATTCGTAGGACCCTGGTATTCACAAGTTTTTTGAGTTCTCTCAAATCGGCACACGCGTTGTTCTTTGTTTAAGTTTGTCGCTTGGTAGGTTGTGAGATATGGCATTCCACTCTGGATAGAATAGTGGAACAGTAAGCATCAAGAGCCTCATCTCTTCCCTTAGGGGGACACCAAAACTTCTTCTTGTAGAATTTCATCTTTTTGGGAATGAGAGTGGGAGCATCATCATCATGAAGAATTCCCTTATGCGCAGACGGCGAATTCCTTCAAAAGTATCTTGGAGCAGTTCTGTTTCATCACAAGTTGAGGGTGTTGGGCAAAACTTGGGTCCCATGTGTGTTTGTGCATACGAGTCGTGTGTGCATGTGTGTGTGTGCGTGTGTGTATGTATTTGTGTGTGCAAGTGTGTGTGTGTGTGACACAGAGAGAGAGAGAGAGAGCGAGTGTGTGTGTGTGTGTGTGTGTGTGTGTGTGTGTGTGTGTGTGTGACAGACAGACAGACAGAGAGAGAGAGAGAGAGAGAGAGAGAGAAAGAAGAGAGAGAGAGAGTGAGTGAAAGAGAACAGAAGAGCACGACATGATTTGCTCAAGCAGGATGTGAATTACAACAGAGAAAGCAAAAAGCAAGTGCACCAGTGGTGCTTACCTCTTCTTCTCCTCCTTGTAATGTTTGCTTGTTAAGACAAACATGGTGAGAGTGAGACAAAGACAGGTCAAGGGTCAGTGAATGATACACAAAACAGATCTACAGACGAAACCCCTCAATGACCTACTCCAGAAATCTTCATCTTGCTGTCCACATGCAGCAGCTTAAGCTCTGGTAACTAAATAGCTACAGGCCTAGTTATAATTTCAGCAACAGGTTTTATTTTGGTTCCTGTCGTTTTTTACACACATACCAACACACAGGGGAATGATTAACTTAAAGGAAACTATGCAAGCCATATATCTATACACCACTCTTTGCAGTAGTCAAAAAACAGCAGTCTTCTCTCTGGAAGTGTTATTATGAGACAGGCCAGAGATCATCGTTTTCCCAAACAAGATGACAGAACAAAGGCCATATCCTTTTGATAGGCAATCCAACTTGTGATTGGTGGAAGATCCAAATATATATATATATATTCATCCCAGTCCCTGCTGGACATTACAAACATTCTGGAGTAAGCACTTATACATCATACACTTTTTTTTCAACATCAGAACTTACTGACATAATCAAAACAAAATTACAGAAATCAACAGTTACCACTGATGAAAAACCTTTTAGATGCTATATAAGAAAACATCATAAACTTGTTTTTAATCCTCTAATGATTGCATTATTTGGCCATTTTAAGCTGATCCACTGAATTTTCAAAACATGGCCAAAATGTTTCATTTGATGAAGAGGAGTCCATTTTTAGCGTTGGCATTTGGTGAACAACTGGGTCCTGGCACTGGGTGGAACTGGGGCAACACAAAGGCTGGGAATGAAGTCAGAAAGAGTTCATGTGTCTCTGATAGGGGAGTCTACATCATAAGAATTGTCTGTCTTTGTTTGGAGGTTTCAGTTTAACTGCTGCTCATCCGACCCTTTGTCATTCTCATTCTCAGTCATTACAATGACTGAATATCCAGATTCAGCATCATAAAGATGACACCATTCAGCCACTGTGGCAGGTTGATAATGAAGGAGGTTGAGATTCAAACTTGTTACACCTTTCTTTTCTTTCTCCCTATCCCGCAGAAACCATCTGATCCATCTTTAAAAAAAAAAAAAAAAAAGAAAGAAAAAAAAGAAAAATTTCCAACCAGGCCAAGCCCAACTTGTAGTGATATTCTTTATCAAGTTTTTTCAACACTGTTTGAAATGCTTCAAGACAATTCAAATTCCTCTCAGTCGACAAAATATAGCACAGGTGGATGGTCAAAGCTGGCTTACCAACAAGACGCACTGTCCTTCACAATCTTCTCTGGTAACTGTTGATGTCAATGCAGCAGCACTCACTCTCTCTCTCTCTCTCTCTCTCTCTCTCTCTCTTCTTTTTATTTTGTTTGCCTTGTTTTGTTTTTGTTTTCAATGAAAAGGCACATTTATCTTTTTTCACCTAGTTTCCATATCCCTGATAACCTAGAACAGTAAAGCACCTGTGAAAACCCCAAAAGAGACCTAACTACAGTCCGGGGCCTACTCATCAAGACTGGTTTTCAGGCAGGTTAAAGTTGAGTTCCCTTGAATAGGGCTGGTCAGGAACAGGCATGGGGTTAATGGCACCAAAACACACTGAACCAAAGTAAGGAACAAACTGGGAGAACAGGAGATATGTGAGTACTCAGCATAACAGCAGTGAGAATCATGACATAAGGTGTTAATCAATACACAGCAATGCTTGTATCTTTGATGCATTCAAGACCCAAGCTTCTCATGTCCATTTTGCTTCTCCCTCTCAAAGTCCCGCTTGAAATCCCATTCCTTTCACTCCCCTACTACACTCCCTCCTAATACTGACTTGTCTTTCCCTCGTGGACAGTCGAGTGCCAGCAGGCAAGGTGCACTGTGTTCACTTACCGTGATTTTCTTTTTCTTCCTTTTTGCAGGCTGTTCTTCTCTCCTTCCTCTTCCTCTGATGTAGGTCCGTGTGCAGGTCTGAATGCACGCGTACACACACACACACACACACACACACACACACACACACACAAACACAACACACATACACAGTCTTAAATATATGTTTCTTTCTCAGATGCTTCTTTATGTCATCCTTACACAGTTCTGGCTAAACTGTACCGTCTTTTTTACTCTCCTATCACCATTGAACAGCACTGCACTTATAAAAAAAAAAAAAAAAAAAAAGAAAAATGTTCTGCACACATACACATTCTCTTTCATTCACCGATACCTGTCTTAGCTCCCATTCACTTCCCTTAGTATGCCTGCATCACAGAGAAATCACGTTCCTGATCCTGAAGTACATAACTACGTTAAGAACAGGTTGTTCCAGCAAACCTTTCTTTCATGCCTTGTTCACTGGCATTCAAGGGAACAAATTTCTACTCGACAGATTTTTCAATATCAGGACCTGTGCTCCCCTTGGCTGTTCTTACATATCCGCATGTTGTTGACAACCCAGAGTACGTCAAACAATATTTTGCATGCTAGGTTAGCAAGAGTTGTTTGATCACTGCACCCAAATGGACGCATCAAGTCAACATCATAGTTACACACCCAAGTGCTATTACCACAAGAACATCCTATCTTAACTTTTCTCGCATATTTTTATTTTTTTTAACAAGTGTTTAACATTTGTTGTATTTTCACAAAACATGTGCTCAAAATACAGTGAAATCATAAGGTCAAACAGGTCTGACATACATACGGTGATACCTGCCAACACCACCATACCCCAAAAGTACTCTACCCACTAAAGCCGACCTGAGAACAACAAAAATGTAGGATCTCACTGAGCACTCCTCTCATCAAGTCCATGTTGCACTGCCATTTTGCAACAGCACAAACACAATACACAGAAGTGCAGACAGACCTAGATACTCACCCTTGTTTTTGGGAGACTGATGCTGCTGATGCATCCTCTTCCTCTCCCCCATGTTTAGCAGGATCTGCGGTGCTGCCCTCTGTGCCTTCTTTCAGTCGCTGACTTTTCTCCTGGCTCCCCTCGCCCACTGCTGGACCTTCCTTGGCTCTGCAAACATAATGAAACAGGTCAGCAGCAGTTAGAACCTTAGGCCAGAGTTAGTACATCTTTCGCCCACTGCTGCTGGACCTTCCTTGGCTCTGCCAAAATAATGAAACGGGTCAGCAAGTTAGAATCTTATGCCAGAGTTAGTCCATCTTGCACTAGGAACACACACACACACAAAGTGCTGCACTGACTCTCTGGCTGGCTGATCCATACATGCACACAGATGACCTGCGGCAAAGCTTACATAATTACCGCTGGGGATAAGCAGACAGTGAATGTGTAACATCTTTTTCTTCTTAGAGTGAGCTGATAGTGTGCGTGTGCGTGCGTGTGTGTGTGTGTGTGTGTGTGTGTGTGTGTGTGTGTGTGTGTGTGTGTGTGTGTGTGTTGTGTGGAGAGAAGGGTGGGGAGAATGGGAGGGGGGGGGAAATGGGGAGGGGAGGTAGCTTTATGTCACTCTTCCAGTTTACAAATTCACTGCCACAACATGGATAAAATAGAGGGACACATCTGTTTGATATGCACATAACGGTGTGACCTTTCTCAATAAAATGTGAGACATCTTCAATAGATATTGTATGACATACCTACAATTTGTAAACACATAACAACATATGCTGCATGACATACCTGTAACAGAAGTACTGTAGTGTGCAATATAAATATGAAACTGTCACATGAAGTAATTATTAATCTCCAACAGTTACTGTGAGAATTTTTATTAGTCCACAATGGACTTGATCACTGTAGTGTGTCAAATCAGCTGCACACAGTATGACATATCTACAACAGGTACTGTCCTGTGACACACAGACCCAGAGCATCTCCAAGCAGCATGACCCAGCAGACAGAGGGAGGCAACCACTTACAGGTAGACCCGATAGCAGCCCAGAAACTGCACTGGCCCTGAGGAGCAGGGCAGCTGACCCCTGGCGCACTCTCCTCCCAGGTGGGTGTCCACATTCTTGGTCCACACGGGCAGTCTCTCATGCTGAAGGGACCTCACGCCACACCCCTCTCTTCCCACAGACACCCCACACCCCTCTCCTCCCACCGACACTTTGGCGTGGGCCTGCTCCCAGAAGTAGTCAAAGATGGTGGTGGTGGTGGTGCGGGGATAGGGCGAACGAGTCATCCAGGGGGAGGGAAGGGGGAGACCGCAGGGAGGCAGGGCCGTGGCAGGAGGTGGGATCAAACTGATGATGGGGGAGGCAGGGAGGCTCTCTACTGCACTTCTCTCCAGAGTCCATCATCCTGCAAGCATTCTGCATTCCCCAGGTGCACGCTTTGGACGAGAGCTGTGAAGCGCATGTCCTGTCGGTGAGCCTGGAACCACAGGCCCTGTGGGTGTCCCTGGAACTACAAAGACCCGCAGAGGCACACGGGGAACTACCAAAACCAGAGCCACATCGGGTGCCGGTCACACCCAAAGACCAAGCATCACCACATGTGTTGCTAGCCACGTGGGCCCCCGAGTGAGTGAAGCGGCAGTGACAGGTGTGTTTAGTGCAAGCCGACACACAGGACAAGTCCTGAAGTTCTTGCAGGATCAACGCTCCTTGGCAGGTGGCGGTCAGGTAATTGTTGCCTTTCATCCTCCTGAGAACTTCACTGGGGTTTCTGACTGGAGGTGTGACCTTCTGTGTAATCCAGTTCACCACTGCCTTTCATTCTTATGGAATTTCAAGGCTCTTGTCACATTGATCTTCTTCAATGAACTGTTTCAAGAGCTGCATCCATAAGTGTTACAGAGACTACTGTTGCTCTGTGTGTGTGTGTGTGTGTGTGTGTGTGTGTGTGTGTGTGTGTGTGTGTGTGTGTGTGTGCGCACGCGCGCGCAGACAAATAAATAATGGGTCAATTTATCATAAGGTGTTGAAGAAATATTTTCCTTTCCCTGTTGCAGGCACATGCATCCACTGTTTCACACAACATTTACTTTAAAAATGTGAACTGCTTTCCGTTTCCTAATCTAAGTATCATGTGAAGCTATTCCTACAGTGTTCAACATGAAATACTCTCTTTTTCTTCAATGTATTTTTGTGAAAGGTATCATCATCTAGCAAACTGCACTCTGTCTTTTGAGCTTCATGTCTGAAGGTATTATCACTCAATATTCACTGCCAAGTGGATCCTTCACTGATCACAAGTTATGACTGCCATCTTCTTTGGTCTGGCACTTTATGAAACAGAGCATGACTCCCAAGCTTAATAACAACTAATAACTATACAATACATAAGCAGGGTTTTTTTTTTCCCTCCACCCTTTCACTTTCTCCCTTTCACTACAGGTGAAATGGAGCACACTGACAGGACTGACGACAAGAAACTTTCTTTCCCCCCTTCACAATCACCACTGGAGGAAACAAGAGCATGGCGTTGGACACAAAGTAATCTTTCTGGCACCACACAGCCGCCAGCATCAGCACTGCAGAAGCAGTGTATCAACTATCATGCACAATGTTGAATGACCGTCATTCTTTTGTTCCAGAACAGGACGAAGAGTATGGTCACATACACAGCACTCCCAAGAAGCCTCCACTTCTCTCAGCCTCTGAGCGGCCATGACTGTGACCTAGTCCATGAGTAAGCTAAATACCCCGGGTCCTCACTGCGGCTTGACCCCAGACACTGCACACCTCAATGCTACGTGAGTGGCTCTCTCATTTTTTCTTTTGTCCCCGCTACACCACACACGGCTCTGTGAACAATTCTTGCTGGCAGTTCCCTGCTGGTGTCGCCTTCAGCGCTGGTCAATACTGACTGTCACCGCCCACTCCGCTCTCGCCCTTGCCCTGCACCGTCTGCCTTCACATGCAAATCACTCTGCCTGAGCTCCGCCCATCACCACCAATGATTGGTTCTTTACATGTGCCTTTCACTTGTTCAATCACTGTTTACCCCTCCCCCTGTCTTTTCCATCCCCCCTCCCTCCCCCTTGACACCAACCACATCTCCCTGTCTCTCCATCCTCTCCTTCTGTCTTCCACCTTTTGTGGACTTCATTGAGAATGACTGGAAAAGCAGTGCGTGTCATGAATAACAATTGCGTCAACACACAGAGAAGGAAGACATAGAGAGCAAGTGAGAGATTCACTCCACAAGAAATGTCCGAATGGGAGATACAACAAGCAAAGGAAAAGGCGTTCACAAAAAAGGCAATGACAGAAACAACAAGGAGGAGACAGCAACATAAGACAGCACAAACAAACAACACAGGAACGGAAGAGGAAGGAAAAAAAACTCGGAGGAAAAGAGCAGGAGGGAGGGGATGGAGTGGGGGGTGGGGGGGGTGGGGAGAGTGAGTGAGGGGGAGGGAGAAAGACATACTGACAGACAGACAGATGGAAAGACAGAGAAACAGCCAGCCAGCTCCTTCTTGCTTCCTCTCTTCCACACAGGCATGAATGTATGAACATGCTCGCACGTTGATGCCCAAAGGACAATAACATGTCAGTACAATTTTATTCCAACATTACTTTCTTTAAACTTTTATTCTATTTCTTTCTTAATTTTTTTTAATGTATCCTGTTGCATTTGTTTATTTATCAAACTAGCTCTCAATTTTATTAATTTCATTTTCTCATTTAAAAAAAAACTGTGAAAAAAAAACAGATACATCTAAATGAAAAAAAGACTGTGAAAGAAAATATAAAGTTCAAATAATGCATGCTCATACAGAGCCTCTCTCCGCTTCATATGTCAATGATGCACAGCCCAATACTGCCAGTGTTTAGTGTCCTCCTCCCATACCAACTCCCCACCTCCTTTTTGCCACACACACACACAAATGCAATATGTATATATACAGAGACTCAGAATACATTTCCACCTTTCCTACCTTGGAACATCATTTTCTTATGCTCTTTCACTGTCAACAAGCAGAAAGGTAGCCAAATGGATAACATGCTCTTCTTAGACTTAGGGGTCTATGGTTCCAATCTTTGATAGGGTGTTTCTTTCTTTCTCTCCGTCTCCCCCGCTCTTTCCTCTCTTCTGCCTGAGCTTTAGTGGTGGTATAAGCGCTAAGCTTAAGAATGAGATGATGTAACTAGGTTCTGTGTGCAGCACATTCACCACATGTTAAACAACACACAACAAGGAACTCAGCAAGAGAGGGAAATATACCATGTTGGCAGAAAAAAAAAAAAAAAAAAAAAAAAAAAAAAAAAAAAAAAAAAAAAAACGGACTTTTTTAAAATGAGAAAAATCTTTTTTAAAAAGGCAGTCAACGATCAGCCACTATCAGAAAGATAGATAGCCTATTCAGGGGCCTCGGGGGCTGGAATAGCTCAGTGGTAGAGCACCGGACTCGTAACTTTGGGGTTGTGGGTTTAAATCTTCACCGGGCGTTTTGGTACAGGGGGATTTTTCCCTTTGGGAGTTACACACTGGTTCTGACTCCATTCCCATAGTCCTTCCAATGAGACTATAAACCGATGTTCATGTGTAAATGCATGCATAAACATTTTGCACACACATAAAATCCCATCACCAACTTTCGGAAGAGAAGGCCAGTTTGGTCTTGGTAAGGATGACACGTTAAACATAGCATGCACCTTCCATGAAGATGGGTATGGCTGCCTTAATGGCAGGATAAAAAAACGGTCATACACACAAAAAAACTCCACTCCCTTTGTTGTGTAGATGGGAGTATCAGCAGGAGTATCTGGGCCTCACAGTCATCCATTTTCAGAAAGAGAAAGACACCATGGCTAGGTGCCATTCACAATCAATCCTGTTGCAAGGACAGCCTATTCAGAGTGCCCACAATTATCCCTGTCAGAAAAAAAAAAATGCCTGCTTTGTGCCCTCACAGACACCATTATCAGGAAAAGTCTGCCGAGTCCTCACATAATCATCCCTTGGGGGGAAAAAAAAAAAAAAAACCTACCCTAAACCTACTCGAAGCCCTCAGAGAATCACTCCATCGGAAAGATACTTTACACTGTGCCCAAACACACAATCAAGACCCTATCAGAAACTGAGAAAGACATCTTACCTGGTGCCCCAGTGCGCAATTACCCCTACCTGAAAGACATTCTTTTGGAGCCCCAACATAAACATTCCCACTTCCATACCTCTCTGTCACATGGGTGGGAGCAGATCTTTGTCATATAGTGAAAAGTGAAACCTATGGCCAGGGACACTCTTTAAAAGATTTGAGGACTCAAGGGAAAAAAAAATCATCTTTTCTATACAACTGCACAAATTAAGAACCAGAACTACAAGAAAAGCAGCTGAACTGAAAGGTTTGAGTTATGCATCTTCAAGAAGAGCCACCACAATTAATCCCCCATCCATCTCCCTGTCAGAGCGACAGCCTGTTTGGTATCTCAACACATGCAGACACCACCTGTCAAAAAGAACCTATGTGGTACCCTGTCAGAAAGACAACCTATGTGGTATCCCCAACACACAATCACACCCTGTCAGAAAGACAACCTATGTGGTATCCCACACACAACACACCCTGTCAGAAAGACAACCTATGTGGTATCCCAACACCAATCACACACACAATCACCACCCTGTCAGAAAGACAACCTATGTGGTATCCCAACACACACATCACACCCTGTCAGAAAGACAACCTATGTGGTATCCCACACACACAATCACACCCTGTCAGAAAAACAACCTATGTGGTATCCCACACACACACAATCACACCCTGTCAGAAAGACAACCTATGTGGTACCCTGTCAGAAAGACAACATCCCAACACACAATCACACCCTGTCAGAAAGACAACCTATGTGGTATCCCAACACACAATCACACCCTGTCAGAAAAGACAACCTATGTGGTATCCCAACACACACAATCACACCCTGTCAGAAAAAAACAACCTATGTGGTATCCCAACACACAATCACACCCTGTCAGAAAGACAACCTATGTGGTGCCCCAACACACACTCACATTCCCTGTCAGAAAGACAACCTATTTGGTGCCCAACAACATACACTACCATTCCCTGTCCAACAAAAGACTGGTTATTATGTGGTATCCCTAAACACACAGAAAAAACAACTATGTGGTATCCCCTGTCAGAAAGACAACCTATGTGGTATCCCAACACACAATCACACCCTTTGAAAGACAACCTAACATACACTACAATCATTCCCTGTCAGAAAGACAGGTATGTTGTATCCCAAACACACATCACACCCTGTCAGAAAGACAACCTATGTGGTATCCCTAACACACAATCATTCCCTGTCAGAAAGACAACCTATTTGGTGCCCTAACATACACTACATTCCCTGTCAGAAAGACACCCTGTATTTGGTGCCCTAACCTGTCAGAAAGACAACTATGTGGTATACATTCCCTGTCAGAAAGACAACCTATTTGGTCCCCACACACATCACACCCTACCATGTGGTATCCCAACACACAATCACACCCTGTCAGAAAGACAACCTATTTGGTATCCCAACCTACAACACACCCTGTACACCTCCCAACACACACATCACACCCTGTCAGAAAGACACCTATGTGGTTGGTACCCTGTCAGAAAGACAACCTATGTGGTATCACAACACACACAATCACACCCTGTCAGAAAGACAGGTTATTTGGTACCCTAACATACACTACCATTCCCTGTCAGAAAGACAGGTTATTTCGTGCCCTAACATACACTACCATTCTCTGGTAGACAGGCTATTTGGTGCCTTAACATACACTACCATTCCCTTTCAGAAAGACAGGCTATTTTTGCCTTAACAACCATACTGTCTCCAGCTGGTTTCCCCTGATGGTGAAACCCTCCAGTCTGTTCAGTCTCCACCCCAGGATCAGGCCCATACTGACCACAGACAAGGCATCAACTGATCAAATATGGGCTCTGACCGTAAAGGACAGTAGGAGACACACTGTCATGTTTACTTTCTATCCCTCCACTGATACTGGTCTGTTGTGCAGTGTCCCAGCACCTGTGCAGCAGTAGGGGAAAAGCAGAGATGGGGTGAGTGGGATGGGGTGGGTAGGGTGCTGAGGAGGGAGGGTGCTTATCTCTTGCAGCATCAAATATGAATAATCCCCAAACACACTGGTGTAATGGGCCGAGGATTCTCTCTCAGTCCCTGTGGCCTGGGCAAGGGCTTTCATTCTGCTGGAATTGACTCTTCTGTACCCAACATTCACTTCAGCTCAGTATTCTCACTGTTATTCATATCTCTCTCTCTCTCTCTCTCTCTCTCTCTCTCTCTCTCTCTCACCCCAATTCATCCTTCCATCACCCCTAATACTACAAATGACTCGAACTGAATATTCTCATACACCCTCTCTATGTTTACCCTCTCTCTCTCTCTCTCTCTAAGTTTCTCTCAGGCAACAATAATAACTTGTAAGCAAGGACTCCAGAATTCTAATGAAAGATAACATTTTCTTAATAACTTTAAACAGAATCTAAGTAAGGGGAAAAAAAGTGATGTGACCGACTTCTGAAAATGCACATACACTGAAAAAAAGAGAGGATGGGTGAATAAAGGCAGTGACAATCTGAAATAAGGAAGAATGACTTCTCTGAAAATTGAGAAAGATGAACAGAAAAGAAAGAAAAAAGAAATCTAAATGTAAGAGTAACAAAAGACTGTGGGTTTTCTTTTTTTTTTCTCTCTTTTTTTTTTTTTCCAAATGTGATGAATGGCTGGTAACAAGTAATTCAGCCACATAAAAAATGCACACACACACAAAAAAAGAAAGAAGTAAAGTAACTTAAGAAAACCCATGATTTAAGAACTGACATTAAATTTCATTTATCTTTAAAACAAAATGAGATAGGATATGAAGGAAAAACATAAAAAGGTGAAACATGCAGGCAACATTAAGAACTGGCCAACACAGACAGAGAGAGAGAGAGAGACAGACAGACAGACAGACAGACTAGGTGAACTGTAATACAACGCATGACAGCACACGTGCAACACATCACAGAGGAAAACGATGGAGTGTGAATGAGAGAGAGAGAGAGACAGAGAGAGAGACAGAGAGACAAGAGAGACAGAGAGAGACTGACTGAGAGAGAGAGAGAGACAGACAGACTAGGTGAACTGAAATACAACGCATGACAGCACACGTGCAAACACATCACGGAGGGAAACGAGGGAGTATGAACCAAATCTGAATTAACCACAGCAGCTATCACTTTCCTCACTGGCCACAAATCGCATCATATATCCCCCATCCCCCTTCCCCTTCCCATCATGCCTTCAACACACCACCACCACCCCCCCTTTGGGTTCTTAACTCTTTTTGTCCTGCATCCAAACTCTGGTCAGGTGCATACAAATGCATAAGGCTGCCTGCGCTACATATCAATCTTGGTTCAAATCATGCTGATTTAACCCTTATTCTGTGCATAAATTGCACGTACAGGGATAGTACTTTGAAGCCATTTCCTTTCATATGATGTGCTGCTTTGCGTAAATGAAATTCATATCATTTGGTGAGTTTTTCCTCTTTTTTTTTTTCTTCCAAAACCATTAGCCAACCAAGTAACAACAGTGAAGCAAGTTTCAGATAAAACCATCTCAGACAGTCTTAGCAAATAAATCTAAAAGTATGAATAAAAAGCCACATAAATATACAGAGTTGTTGATTATATAGTAAGTGATACCACAATTAATGTTTACTTGCTTTTTAATCAAACAGGTAACAATGTAGCCTGTGCAAAGCAGGAGTACTGAAAAAGTGATGAAGAAGGATCTTTTCCGAGCCTGTTTATTAAGGAACCATAGACCACTGGAAAATCTGAACACAAAGTAAAAATAATGTTTTAGACGAAGAAGAAGAAAAAAAAACTTTACCTATCTATATTTATCTCTCTATCTGTCTATCTATCAATAGATATTGGTACACACAGACCGATAGATTCAGCTGTACACCATGCCAATTCTGAGTCGACAACAGTTTTTGAGTAAAGCCACAGCGATCTTTCAACAACTGAATCACAGAACATGCTGGATTGGGCAGGTTACTAACACAACCAGTCCCTACATCACTGAAAGGGTTAAACCCACATACCCCCCCCCCCCCCCCCCCCCCCCCTCAATTTCCTCATCCTCCAGACTGGTTGACCCCAATTGTTTTCTGTCTGTGAGAGAACTTGCAGTTGGGGAGAAGAAAAACAGTGGTGAAGCTCACCAGCCCAGTGTGCCAAGGGCAGATTACCAGTCATCACAGACACTGATCATAATCAGATGAAGTGCCCCGATCCCTGCTGAAGAGAGGGGGGAGGGGGGGGGGGGGGGGGGGTGACAGGTAAGGGGTGGGGAGAGAAAGGAGGAGAGCATTGCAGTAGTGACAGGAGCCAACTTCAACACACCTACTCAGTTATGGAGAGGTCCAGGCTCAAAGGTGTAACCAAGCTATAGTTGTTCTTCTATGTCCGGTGGACCCTGAAGGGTTGCCCGGGTGCTAGCCTTTCAGACAAAACTGGGATCATTCTCCTTTGACTACTGGTCTGTTCTCCTATGTCTGTTGGACCCTGTACGTTTGTCTGGGTGCTAGTCTTTCTGGTAGAACTGGGATCACTCTCCTTTGTCCACTGATCTGTTCTTCTGTGTCTGGTGGACCCTGAAGGGTTGTCTGGGTGCTAGCCTTTCAGACAGTGCTGGAATCATTCTCCTTTGTCTACTAATCTGTTTTTCTAAGTCTGGTGAACCCTGCAGGGTTGTCTGGGTGCTAGCCTTTCAGACAGAGCTGGAATAATTCTCCTTTGTCTACTGATCTGTTCTTCTACGTCTGGTGGACCCTGAAGAGTTGCCTGGGTGCTAGCTCTCTGACAGAACTGGGATCATTCTCCTTTGTCCACTGATCTCAGCACATGGTCTAGATGCTAGGGCTCCAGATCGAGCCTAAAACTGACCCCCTCCGTCCACATCTAATCGGTGGTCAAGGCAGTAGTGTTTTTAAAGATGGACCTGCAAGTTTTCTTCTGAAGTCAAAACACACTGAACGGTGATCGAGTGCCAAAAGACAAGACCTGAAGATTTCTGAGATGAACCTAAGGAAGGTGGGAAGAAGTAAAAACCGTGTGCTAGGATGCGAGGAGGAGTGGAAGGGGTGGGGTGGGGGGGAGGAGGCGCAGGGTAGTGGTTTTTCTCCCCCCTCCCCCCCCCCCCCCCCCATACAGCTGAGGGATAGTGAGACAGAGTGCAGACACTCTGTGGAACTAATTAGGTCAACACTCTGGTGACTGATCAATTTGATGGCATGACTAGCAGAAGTAGGTTGGCCTGGCTTGTGAGCTGGCCTGACAAATATGTGACAACTCACACTCTCTCTCACTCACTCACACACACACACACACACACACACACTCACACACACACACACACACACACAGAGGCCCCCTCCACTCTCCAAACCCAACTCTTCCCACCTCAGTCCCTCTCCAGCCACCCTCCCTGCCACCTCTACTGCTCTGACTCCAACAGACCATACATTCTATCTTGTCATCCCCTAGCCATTTTCTTCAGTTTTCTGTCCTTAGCCATAAAAAAAAGTGGTTTACTGAAAGCAGAGATCTTCTTCCACTTGGTGCCTCAACAGAATTGGCCAGTTTCTGCTCCTTGTAGACAACAGAAAGGGACCAACTGAACCTGTCCTTTTCAGGTTACCTGAGCGAGGTTTGGCCATTAGGAAACGTCTGGTCATCTACAACAAACAGAGGATTAGGATTAAGGAGAGAAGCTGTCTTATCACAAAACAACAGAATCAGGATAGTAACAGAAACATGGATCTTATTCACAGGACATGTGCCAAGCAAACATATTTTTCCAGTTATCAGGACAAATGAAAGTGCTTTCCCATCACCAGGATAACAGACCTTCCCTCTGACAATGTTCAGGACTGGGTAAATGGGAACATCTTTTTCATAACAACATCACCTGGAAGTAAAACAGTATCCTCCCATTGACATGACATGATGATTAGGACATACAGAAACCAGCTACCCTTCACAAGAACAACTAGATCAAGATGAGCAAAACCATTTTCCCATGACGAAGGTGTGGGGATCAAGACAAACACAACCACCCACTTGATTTTTCACAAACATTATTATGTCCCTCGATTCGCCAGGCTGAGCAACGGAAACCACTTTTACAAACTTCCCTAAATGGCCACTTCTGAAGAGATATGACTTGAGAGCTAATTTCAACATTTGCCACACACCCCTTTTTGGTCAGACATCTTTGATGCTCATAGAACCTTCTTTACAAATGTATGCCAAAACATTCTGCAGAATTTCTAGCTGAACCACTTCTCTACAACAAAACCTATTCAGACTGGTTCTTCATACCTGACCACAAAGATAGTAAGGTAAGGTAATGTTGCTTATAGCCCAGCCAACCACAAAAGGGCCACATCAGGGCTGTCACCATGTTAAAATCAACTCACAAGTCATCTTAAAAAAAAACAACAACAACAAACTTTCACTCATCACAAGGATGTGATTTGTCTTGCTCAGGTTTTTTTTTTTTTTTTTTTTTTTTTTTTTTTTAAATGAAAATTGACTATGGCTGTCTCATAGGCATTTTAAGGATAGGTGTATGTGAATATTCAATTTCTTACATTTATTGGCTGTAAGTGAGCAATAATAAATAGAGTACTTAAAAAATCAAATATTATCATTAAAAACAAACATATCAATTAACTCAACACTTTCTTTTACAACATATATGCTGTTCAAAAAGGTTATAAATTATGCTAGGACACTGATTGAAAAAAAAAACTGCGAGCAAAATGCTGTGATGTGGGATTTAAAACTGTCAATTTCTGCAAGCAAAATGCTGTGATGTGGGATTTAAAACTGTCAATTTCTGCAAGCAAAATGCTGTGATATGTGGGATTTAAAACTGTCAATTTCTGCAAGCAAAATGCTGTGATGTGTAGGATTTAAAACGTCAATTTGTAGTGACTGGATTTCATGGGTTTTTTTTTTATTTGTGCGCAAAGTAAAAGACATAAAACTTGCATGTTTCCAGTTGAGAATACTACATACATGTCTAAGCACAAATGCCATTTTAAAAGAAACTGTAATCACTAAAAACCATAAATGTAGCTGTCATAAAGATGGCACTGGCCAAGAAAATGCATCTATGTTCAACAAGTTTGGAATACTCTTACTGCTTTGATGGAAGAAAATGTATCAATGCTAAAAAAAAAAAAAAAAAAAAAAAATTCATTTGCACTGCTGGGTTTTAGTGTTAAAATCCTGACGATTTTATTGATCCAAGCTTTTGCCACAAGGGCTTAACAGGTAAAATTCTCACTAAAACTCCCACCGCGCCTCAACAAAACAAGTCAACAGGTATATTTAAATAAAATGAATACTAAAACAAGTTGAACATCTTTTCCCACAGGGCCGATTTAGATAGTAGATAGATATAGATATTAGAGAGAGATATATGTGTGTGTGTGTGTGTGTGTGTGTGTGTGTGTGTGTGCGTGTGTGTGTGTGTGTGTGTGTGTGCATGCGTGCGTGTGCACGTGTCTATCAGTATGCGTGTGCTTTGTGTGTCTATGTGAATGTGCTTTGATGCTAAGTTTTATCATACAAGTTTTATTTACAAGTATGTATGTACATGTGTATGTATATGTGCTTTTCTGTATTCATATTGGTTTGTATTTTCTCTCCAAACAAACACAAATGTAAAAAGAAAGAAAAGAAAAAAAAGACAGGAAAGAAAAAGATCACGTCACTCCATCGAAGACAACTGTCATGCCTGCAACTGTTTGAATTCCTACTGAAAACTTGACGGAGGCAAATGGGTGAAAGAATTCATGTTGTTTCTACCCCAGCTCACCACAGGGAGTTGTATCACAGCTGTCATCCCATCAAAGTCTACTTCTGCACGGTTGCAAAAAAACAAACAAACAAACAGAGGCCTGGTCATAGCTTATGGTGAAAGTCAAGAGCACGAAGGCAACGGTCCATTTTCCCATTGCAGGTATCATGCACAAATCCTGTCAAATGAAAACTGAATCAATACACAACCCTGGTAATCTATATTTTCGTCATTATCTTCACCTCAACGCCAGTTTACTGTTAATACATTTGAACCTTAAATGCTTAAAAGCTCCATTGGCTGCTAAATTCACCTCACATGGCTGCCAAATTCACCTCACATTAAATGAAACTGCTGCACCACATACCACTGTTTTGATGAATCTTCACCACCTTACCTCATTCTGCCCTGAAGATCCATCAGCTATTCTGCTATCTCTCAGATCCGCCACTGGAAAAACTACGAGTCTCCATAAAACTGATGTCAAATCGGTGGCCAAAGGTAGTCCACCTCCAAGATCCAATTACCTGGATCGCCCTGCCAACCTCTCTCAGAAATACTGAATCTTGAACACTTTCAAATCTGAGCTTCAGACTTATCTGAAAGTGAAACTCGGAAGGTAACTTTACTAAGCTAAGGGCACTGCACAATTTCTTTTGTACATCTGTAAAACAGTTTTGGATTACATGCATATGTGCTTGGCGTGCCTTGAGCCCATGTTAAAGAATACTGCACAGTATAAAAGGTATCATTTTTATCATTAACGATCTCCCGATCACCAGGACAACAGGTAAGGACAAATATTCTATGGATACAGATAGAATTAGAAACATAAACAGATAGCCAGGCAGATACAGACATACAAGACATGGACAGGTAGATAGACGGACAGGTTTACAGACAGATGCAAACTTTGATCATGTCCACTGGTTTGAGTGTTTTCAGCATTTTCATGATGGGCATAAATTATGAAATTTTAACCATCCCCAGCAAGCGCAAGCTTGTCACCATACTTGCAGATTGCCCAGCTTTCCCCAACAACACACTCCAATGCACACAGCACTGAGAGCTGAGCAAACATGGAGAGAAGCATTCCCTCTGAAAGCTCTCCCTTAACCCAGTCAATTACTCTCATTCAACTGTGTTTCGTTTCATTTGGTTTTCTGATTTCCAGCCCAGGCGGCCACACAAGGCCTTTTCAGGCCTTCAAACACGCACGGGGAAAAAAGGTCCCATCCTGACACAGACACATACAACAAAGGCAGTGTGTACAAAAAACACTTCAATTAATAATGTGGTGATTAAGCTTTCGACATCCTTCAGGCCAACTTCGCCGTGCTGAGAACGCCCCCGTCATTCCGTTTGATTTTTCAGCACTGACATTACCAAAAGAAAAAGAAAAGGAATTAATGAAAAACACTTAAATTTAATTGAAAATACAATGCACTGTAACAACAACACCAAAAAAAAACTGAACAGACAACTAGTGTTCACTTAAAAACAGTGTTTATTGTTCCACTGCCTACTCCCCAAGTGTGACAACAAATAAAACAAAAAGTAGGCATGTTATCAATTGGGATAACAGCAAAATCTACTATAGAGTTTCCATAACAAAGACAAAAGAATAAGCAACAAAAGCCGAAAAGATGATAATAAAGACAGACACAAGAGAGAGGCAGACAGACAGAGACAGACAGAGACAGAGACAGACAGAGACAGACAGACAGACAGACAGAAAGAGAGAGACAGGCAGACAGACTCCTGCCAAGCAGGTGACAGAAAAGAGGATGTTCCCAACACAGAGGTTCCAGAGGGAAGGGACACAGTCAGGACTGAAAGAGCGGCAGGAACCAGCCACCGTGGCGAAGTGGTTAGCATCGCGGACTCCCAGCTGGGAGGTCATGGGTTCGAATCCCCTCAGAGTCAAGTGGGTTTTTCTGCCCCGACCAGCTCCTACCCAGAGTTGAGCTTGCTGCAGACTCAGTTGGGAAAACCGGGACCACACAGCCAAGTTTCATCCACTTAATGGATGCCTTTCTGAGAGTGTTGCTAAAATTTCCTGATCAACACTCTCTCGGGCCTGGTATTTCTCGGGCCTGGTTGATGCTGGGGGATATATCATGAAAGGAAGCGTAGAGTACAGCCCTGTCATGTAGTCTCAGACCAAAATGGAAATCCATAGCATCATCTTAATCATCATCATTCTCATTCTCATCGATCAGCATTGGATCAAAAAAAAAAAAAAAGTCTCAAGTTCTGTTGCCCTTCATGCCCTGCTCTCATGGTGACCTCAGTTTTGATGACCTCTCCACGTCTGTGGCCTTGGTGATAACAATAGATGGTATCAGAACAGTGCATGCTTGGAAAACATTGTTGTCAAACTTACCGGAAGTAATGAAACTGTAACTAAGGAAATAACTTGGCAATAAGAGAAGTGGAAACGTGCGGAGTCAACGAATCTGTGCGAGCCGAGGAGGCAACGTTATAAGTACATTTATAGTTTAACTTTTCATGGTAGCAGAGCGTAAGTATGGCGCAAAACTTTAAAATACTACCGAGTCTAGGACCGGACACAGTACGAGATGTGGAAAAACAAACTTGAAGTTTGGAAGCTAGTGACAGACATGAAACCTGAGAAACAAGCATTAGCGGTTACGTTATTGCTAACGGGACAAGTCGAGCGAGAGCTTTGGAGATCGACACTGCAGAACTGAACACCAGAGATGGTATGAACGTTTTAATTACTGCTCTTGATGCTCTCTTTCTTCAAGATGAAGTTGATCTAGCATATTCTTCATACTCAGATTTTGAGTCATTTAAGAAAGGGCAAAGCATGTCAATGGCTAATTACATTGTAGAGAGTATGAAAGAAGATACACGATCTGCAAGAAATACAAGATGGAGTATCCAGATGCAGTATTGGCGTTCAAACTATTGGACAATGCAGGTTTGACAGAAAAAGAAAAACAGTGTTGACTGCAGCATCTGATAGAAAATTTTCTTCTACGAAGTCAGCTTTGAAGAGAATTTTTGGAGGTCATTCAGGAGCCAAAGTTGAGGATGAAATCATAGTGAAACAAAAAGAAGCATCTGTGTAGACCATCAGTTTCAGTGTTTCAGATTCCAAAAGTTGAAATTTCAGCGTAACATGTTCTGATTTGATCTTTTTGATGACTTCATTTGCTTCCAATAGATGTTCCACTTTCCCACCTTTCACATTAGAAGAAAGCTGACAAGCATCAAATGCTATATCAGGACCACTCTGACGAGATATCCACAAAATCTGACCAACTTTGGACCTGTATATCTGTTTCTCCTCAGCTGTGTCATTGGTTGGTTCCATCAGGGTCACTAGTGTCGGCGAGTCCATGGGGGCTGTCATTGGGATGGACGTGGTGGCGCCCTCCGGAGGGAGAGCTCACTCATGCCGGCTCTGCGACTAAGCAGTTATTGTCGTCAGTACGGGGCTTAGTGGGTGGTGTCCTGCGTATGTTAGATCAGAACAGGTGCTACTGAACACCACCGAGGTGTGACTCAGCAGCAGTGCAGTGTCTCCTCCAGTGGGTTGTCTCTTGATGACTTGAAATTGACTGCTCCCTGTGGATTGCCGGTGCTGGGGCTGCGGCAGGACCGACCGAGCTGTGGCTGTGGACAGGGTGTCGGAATGAGCGGCGTGGGTGTGCACTGCCTCAGTGGGTGGTGCAGAGGTTGGGGCAGCAAAAAAAAAAAAAAAAAAGAAGAAAAAAAGAGCGGCAGGAATCCCCCACAAGGGATCTCAATACAGTGGAACACACACAGTGCCATCAAGCAGCTGCAATGCTGTTGAGAGATGGACAGGCTGCAACAAGGCGCTGCCTTTCACTGCACTTGCATACACTGACCACACAGAGTTCTTAACTCCCTACCTAAATATGGCCATAAACCCATCAATCACAAAGACTACATCTGGCTGCAAGTTAAAAAAATCAGAGCTGTATACAAAATAAAGCATCACATCAAGAGCACACTGTGAAACTCAGTTTCTCACTATTCTGTGAAGCTGCCAGCTTTTTCTTTGAATTTTAGAAAGAGGTTAACATTTTTCATCTGATCGGAGATTTTACAGTGGAAAGATTTTTAACCAAATTTCGGGTGTGTTTTTAGAAGATGTATTTTAAAGAGTTGTGTGAATAAATGACTTGTGAGTTGACTTCAACACAATGACAGCTCTGATATGGCCCTTTGTGGTCAGCTGGGCTATAAGCAACATTACCTTACCTTACCTAGCTTCACACACACACAAAAAATGCATATTTGCATACTAACATGCACACCACACACACAATTCCTCCATATGTGTGCAAGCATGTGCACTTGCAGACGTGCATGTGTACTTGTGTGTATGCATGCAAGTGTGAGTGTGTGTGTGAGTGAGTGAGAGAGAGAGAGAGAGAGAGAGAGAGAGAGAGAGTGTGTGTGCGTGTGTGTGTGTGTGTGTGTGTGTGTGCAAGCATACATGCATGTTCCTGGACTCTCTCTCTCTCTCTCTCTCTCTCTCTCTCTCTCTCTCGTGAACTCGTGACTTTAATGTGAGGCCTCCAGCCTATCCACATGCATGTTCCTGGAGAGACAGACACTGAGACAGACAGACATACAGACAGACAGACAGACAGACCGACAGACAGACAGAGACACAAGAACAGAGAGAGAGAAAGAAAGTGTGAGTGTGTGTGTCTGTGAGATATGTGTGTGTGTGTGTGTGTGTGTGTGTGTGTGTGTGTGTGTGTGTGTGTGTGTGTGTGTGTGTGTCTGTGTGGTTAACGTGCGTGTGCGTGTGTGTGTGTGTGTGTGTGTGTGTGTGTGTGTGCGTGTGCATGCTGCATGTGTGTGTGTTGTGCATATGTGTATGTGTGAGTGAATACATGTACGCATTAGCACCTCTGTCTGCAGATTCAGGAAACATTTGAACGCTTCATTACACCACAGCTTCACACTTCCTGTTGTAGCAGACACTTGCCTCATGACATGACAGAGTTCGTACCCTCAAGTCAGAACTCTGTGGTTTTTCACTGCTGAGGATGAAAAACCTTTAGCGATGAAAAACCCATCTCAACCATGTCACTTTTCTTCCCATAGAGTAAACTGAGAGAAACAAAGAGACTGGGAGGGGTGAGAGAGAGAGAGAAAAAAAAAAACATTTTCTTGCCATACAAAAAAAAGACAGAAACAAAATCCATCAACCAACCAAATGAAAGAACACTGCATCATGCTGAACTCATCAAACCTAAAGAACTGACCAAAAGACTAGACAGCCAACAAACAGCAGCCATAGCTAGCACCCAAGCAAAGGCAGCAATAATCAAGGGGCAACAATGTCATCTTACTTCAAAGGAAGTGAAGAGACTTGGCTTATGATGCCAAGTTCTTCACACCCAAACGCGATGTCTAAAATTCATGACCAACTTGAGATTCATCCTGGTGTCATATGCAACTTCTGCAGGGTTAAGAAACAAAAACAGACTTCATCAGCCTCCACTTCAACCTGATCAGCCAACACCAATGGGAATCCATAGAAAGGATACCTCTTGTGCCAGTCCTGCAAGGATTTCCTTCTCCAAGTGATAAAAACAAAATATTAGCACCCAGAATAGCACAAACAAATTACTAGCAGGCTGGCATCATTAGACCTGCTTTGCTAACACTTCCCATCCCTACTGTGCACCCTCCCTAACCTCCATCCAACACATACACACACACACACACACACACACACACACACACACACACACCATCACACTTCTCTACTCTCTCTTCTTGACACACACACGCACATACACACACACACATGTAAACACACACATTATTACTCTAGTGTGCACCCGCCCTTCTTTCCTCTCACTCTCATTCCCTTTCTCACACTCTTCTTCACTGTTTATCGATCCATCATAACTCTTTTTCTGTTCAATCAAATAAAATCATCAACCCCTTGCACAAATATCAAGTGTTCTGTTCTTTCTGATTAGTACAAAACCAATTCCTGTGATTCCCACGGTCTTTCAAACTCATTCTGCCAATGGTCCAAGTTCAACTTTTCTACAAGCTGATCCACGGTTTAAGTCCTTTGTCTGCAACCAGCTGGAACAACTCCTACATTAACCTAATTCTGGAAGGGGGGGGGGGGGGGGTAAGTGTATAACTATAGTTTTTACCCTAATTCTATGAGTGGGTTTTGTGCATTTAACAATTTTAGTGTAGTGTAGTGTGAAGTAGTATACTGCAGTGTGTGGTGTGGTGTGGTGTGGTGCGGTGTCATAAACTGTAGTCTAGTATGTAATGTAGTAGAGTGAAGTGTCCTTGCGATACTGTGGTGTAGCGTGGTGTAGTGCAGTGCAGTATGGTGTAGCGTAGCGAAGTATTTTGAGGTGCAGTGTAGCACTAGCAGAGCGCCATATTGGAATATATTTCTGTGGTGCACTGAATGCGACTTGCGCTCTATTGGATTGAAGCTGCTAACACAATATCCAGCACTGAGCACAACAACAAAAAAAAGCCAGACAACCCTGCTCTTCTATCCCCTCCATCGTTCATCTTGTCCAAACTCATCCTCTTCCCTCACCCCCTCCCTGCCTTCACACAACAACCCCACTCCACCCCACCTCCCTTCTTCTTCCATCCAGCTCAATGACTGGTCTACCTGGGCAGGCACACAGGGTGTGTGTGTGGGGGGGGGGGGGGGGGGGGGGGGGGGGGGGGGGGGGGAGGACGAGAAGTCTAATCAGGAGGAGGACCATCCGGTGCCGCTGTCATGAATTAATGATGGGCCCATTCTGGGCCGGCCTACACTGCCAATGGGGCGCACGCACCCTACCCCCCAGGAAATGAATCTCCTGCCTCCAAACCTTTCAGCTACTTCTCACACAAAATAGGCTTCAGGGCTGGACTGGGTAAAGATAGGGAGCTGGGGGGGGGGGGGGGGGGGGGGGGGGGGAAGGTTGATAGCAAGGAAGGGAACGGAGAGGGAAAACAAAACAGGAGAGTGAGGAGATGGAAAGGGAATGGAAGGAAGTTTGATCAGGGTAGTCGGTGCACACAAAGGGTAACTGGCCTCAACCACCCTACTACTGGGACCATAGGTGCTCCACAAGAGGTTCGCTCAGCACACACAAAATTAACTTCAAGGCTGAAGGAAATGAGAAAATGGTAGAGGGAGGGGAGAGGAGATAAGAGAAGAAAAGTGTGGAAGGAAGTACAGTCAGGGCAGTTGGTGCAAGAGTATGTCACGAGCAACTGCAATGAGACAGAGACCTTGACCGCTTGACCACAGGCACTCATGAGAGGTGGAAGTATCCACAGAAATGCAACTTCAACTGTGCTAGAATCTGTAAGCTGAAACTGCAACATGCACTTCAGCCATAGGCTGAAAGACTGAATGACTGCACCCTGTTATATCTCTTCTGTTCTTTCAGCATTATGATCAACAGATGATGAGAGGAGAGAGGCACCTAGTGGAGGGGGTGGTGATGGAGTTAAACACAAAGATAGTCCTATACATGGAGACAAACAGAGACAGACAGACAGACAGACAGAAAAGGGAAAGCTTTATTTTTCTTTTTTATTTTTGTAATTATAAATGTTAAACTAATAACACACTTATCACATGGGTTCAGTGTTTGCTGGCGAAAGCTGACAGTTGTGAGTTTGAACCTCTCATGATGCTGGACTTCGCAACTTGAAAACCCTCTCTGTGCATCCAACAGTCAATGGGTACATGAAGGTCTTTGAGGGTTATGGCACCAAAAGAAAGAGGAAGAACTGATCCCCACTGCCCATCCCCCACCTCATTAACTACAATCTCCCTCCTTCAATCCCCTGTCCCCGTCCAATAACTTACTTCAGTGACCCCTTCTCAAGCAGACTTTAAAGCCTACAAACATGAGACAATGAAATTCATTAATATCACTCACATGGGTTTTCAGCAACCTTCTGTGGCTAAATATAATGAAACAGTACTCGTTTTGTTTTGCTCTTGACAATCATTGTTTACTCATCAATACAGTCTTTGAAGATTAGTCAGAGAAATGGAAGAGCAAAGCAAAGCAACAGAGAAAGCACAGTAAATCACACTTCATCCTAAAAATGGACATGCAAAAGAACTTTTGGTTTACATGTGTGGACCGAGTAGTGCCTGCAGCATTCCTTGGAAAACCTGAACCCTGGCTCACCCAGACCTGGCCCACACCTGAAAAGTTCACATCAATCCCATCAACCTGAACCCTGGCTCACCCAGACTGGCCGCCCTTAAAAGTTCACATCAATCCCATCAACCTGAATCCTGGCTCACCCAGACCTGGCCACCCTTAAAAGTTCACATCAATCCCATCAACCTGAACCCTGGCTCACCCAGACCTGGCCCACCTGAAAAGTTCACATCAATCCCATCAACCTGAATCCTGGCTCACCCAGACCTGGCCGCCCTTAAAAGTTCACATCAATCCCATCAACCTGAACCCTGGCTCACCCAGACCTGGCCCACCTGAAAAGTTCACATCAATCCCATCAACCTGAACCCTGGCTCACCCAGACCTGGCCCACCTGAAAAGTTCACATCAATCCCATCAACCTGAATCCTGGCTCACCCAGACCTGGCCCACCTGAAAAGTTCACATCAATCCCATCAACCTGAACCCTGGCTCACCCAGACCTGGCCCACCTGAAAAGTTCACATCAATCCCATCAACCTGAACCCTGGCTCACCCAGACCTGGCCGCCCTTAAAAGTTCACATCAATCCCATCAACCTGAACCCTGGCTCACCCAGACCTGGCCCACCTGAAAAGTTCACATCAATCCCATCAACCTGAACCCTGGCTCACCCAGACCTGGCCCACCTGAAAAGTTTACATCAATCCCATCAACCTGAATCCTGGCTCACCCAGACCTGGCCAACTTGAAAGGTCACTTCAACCCCATCAATGTCTGACGAACAGTGTTCAACTCTAAAATGAAGAACAAAAAGGTGAAAAACATTCAGATCAGAACAAATTCAGCCAAACTGTTTTTCCAAAAAGGACAGCGTTATTTTTGTCCAAGAAAACAGAAAAACACAGAGAATGACGTATTATTTTAGATCCGAAAACATATTGTACAGCACAGTAAAACTCACTGCCACTCCCTCACATCCAAAAAGCAATGAAGCAGCCATTTATCAGTTTGGAGAAAAACAGAGAGACTGCGACATCTCCAGAGTCAGCCTATGAACATAACAATGTTGTTTTTGTTGTAGGTTTTTTTCTGGTCTGTTTTGTCTCTGCAACAGCACTTGTGCACAAGGCGACCAAGAGCAGGAGAAGCTCAAACCCCAAAAGACAACACTCTTCTCTGCCGCATCCAGCCAAATGGGCAAATCCTTCTCCCTCCATTACGGCACATGTCGCAACAGCTGGAGATTACCCATAATGCCAGGAAATGGAGGTTTATACTTTTTTCCCTCTCTCTTCCACCGTTTCTTTGATCCTGATCAATGCTGATCCTGGCACAAAGTATCAATTATTTAGAGGCGAGCACAAGCATGATGGAGGCGCTTGGGGATGAGCAGGAACAGAGGAGACACCGGGAAGGGAAATGTGGGAAGAAAGGGGGGGGGGATGATCTCTTGACGAGACAAGGGGAGAGTACTGCTGCTCTTCTGACTTCCCTCCCTGTCCTAGTTCTTACTCCCAGTTCAGGCACCTGCTCCCCACTGTTCACACTGTCATGTGCGCACGCACACACACACACACACACACACACACACACACACACACACACACACACACAGAGTAAAATGTTCATGTGCACGTGCACACACGTGCAAATCACATGCACAGAGGCTACATGATGTTTTCAGAGGAATGAATGCATGAACAATATACTGTCAGATACAAATTCAAATCAGAAGCCTGTTTAAAACGAGTAAGAATCTAATTCAGATTTAGAAGAAACTGCTGTGCAAGGGAGGCAAGTAATCATTCTCTTTTAATAATAAGTCTCTTGTTTTTAACGGTAAATTCTTTTAAATCTGATTTGTGACATATAATTTTTCTTTTAAAAGAAAAATTCCCAAATTTGTTTCATGCAAAAAAAAAAAAAAGAGGGAAGAAAAATTGAAAGCACAAGTCACCACATCACACCAACTCAGTTACACCATACATGTTCACTGCCTGCACATAAACTTACACACACACACACACACACACACACACACACACACACACACACACAAATGCACACATGCACATACATATGCATGCAAACATACTATGCATACACACGCATGTGCACACACACAAACATACATACACACAAATGCACATACATATGCATGCAAACATACTATGCACACACACACACACACACACACACACACACACACACACACACACACGCATGTGCACACACATAAACACACACACACCAACACACACACACACACACACACACACACACACAAACACACACACATGCCAACACACACACACACACACACACACACACACACACACACACACATTCAACTCCCAGTGTCTGTCAGGAGGCAGAATTGCATGCGAGCAAGACACGCAACAGACAGACAGGGCCCATTACTTATGGATGACTCCTTTGATGACTGGCCCTCCTCAGTGACTACTATTCTCACACCCCACTAGTGCTACCGGCAATGACAAGACTTGTTGGCTCTCCATGCCACCCTTTCTCCCACCAGAACAGACAGACTACTAACTACCAGGGGAGCTCTCAATAACAATATCTGGAAAGCCTTCAACACTGAGAGTTTTTCACTGGAAAGAATTTTTTGATCGGGGAGAGGAAAATTTACGAAGAGAATTATGTTAAAAATAAAATAAAAGCTCAAATGTGGCATATGTGGCATGGAAACAGGAAAGAGTGAGTAAAGAACATGTAGGGTAACTCTTGCTCATTTGGAGTTATGGGCTTGTATTCATTTCATCAAGGGAGCAAGAGTTACGCTACTTGTTCTTTAGTTTAAAAAAAAAAAAAAAAAAAAAAAATGAGCAAGTGGATTCTCGTCTTTCCTGGAATGCATCACTCAGCTGCTTCAAATCCTCATATCATCCACAGCTGTTATTTGTGTGAACATTCATTACACTCATTTTTGACATAGCGGCTGGATGCCGCCCCCCCCCCCCCCCCCCCCCCCCCCCATCCCAACCCCAACTCTCCCAATCCCTCTGCCCCATCTTCACTGACTTCTTTAACACTTCTTGACCCGTTTTCAGAAAGTCTCCACTGCATCTGTCTAAATCCAGTCACATACATTCATCAACATGCTGTCTTTGCTGCGCAGCAGATTCTCAAAATATCTCTAATTCCTAGCTTTTGGCCTTCAATAATCATCCAATGTTGGTTACCTATTTTTTCTGTGGTGTTATATGCCTTCAATAGTCATCGGAAGTTGGATATTTTTTGTTCTGTTCTTATATGGGCACCACCTGCCTGAAACTGGCTTTCTTGACCTGACTTTCTGCACTATTGTCGTCTATGGATAACCCATCAAAAAATACTTTTTGCATTGTTCACAGATCCCTCTCATAAAATCATTTTTTTCTCTTCTCATCTCATGTTTGTGTGTTTGTGTATGTTTTGTGTATGTTGTGAGAGAGAGAGAGCGAGCGTGTGTACGTGCATTGTGTGTGTTGCTCTGGTGCACGCTGTGTGCATGTGCGTGTGTGTCCACGGTGTGTGCCGTGTTAACATCTGGAAATGGAGAAATCTCAGTTCAATTTAAGCACTAGAATTTCAACAGAAATGGATGTTATGATTCTTATTACAGAGAGATGCATCTTGAAATAGACTGAGCATATAAAAAGGCAAGCATAGCAGTTTTTTTATCACAGCTGTCTTTATGATATTCTGTACCATGACAGTGGAGCAAGACCTCCCATTTCCTGAGGTGCGCCATACTGCCAGACATGCCTAAGAAGAGGACTCTTTCATTGCTGATGCAGGACCCTACCTTACATCCATCATGGGACATGGGCCAATGTGCAGCGGCAACACTCCATAACATGCCAAGGGGAGATTCCATCAACAACGTCCCGGGACATTTGATTGGCTGGTGTCGCGCAGCCCCCAGTCAATGACCAGAGGTGCATTACACCAGAACTATTTTTCCTTACAGTTTTTTCAATCTTTCTTCCATCGTCCCGCCCACCTTTGTCTACTTTTTATCACATTTTCTTGCTCCACAACCTTTTCCTTCCTTTTCCGCTGCTATATTTCTAATTTTTCTTTTTCCTTTTCCAGGTTTTCCTTGCCTTTTACTGTTATCCCGTAGCTTTTCCCTATCTTCTGACCAGGTTTTTTCCTAACTGTTCCTTTTGTTTCCTCTCTCTTTTCATGACCCCAAATACCACTCCAACCCCCTTTTCTTTATCTTTTACTTTTTCTTTCCCTTCCTGACCACAAAACGCTGCAACCTAAATGGGAAAAATGGCATGGCAGTTCAGATGCCAATATGCAGTTTACAAACATAGGGGAGTTTGTATTATACTCCCTGTTTGGCTAGTACACTTACCATGTCAGACCATAGCCATTCTTAACAGTTAGTCAGCTCTGTCAGGCCGAATTTTTTTGCCGGCTAATGCAGTAATAGACAGTCACGTGACGCCCACCCCACTTCCGCCATAGGAAGAAAGCCGGTGGCCGCTTCCTGTTCCTCCTTCAGCGAGGCCTGCGCGCAAGGTAACCCCAAGACCTTGGCGCTAGAGGGGAAGGTTAGGGCGTGCCCATCAGAGTCTGACATGGTAAGATACTAGCCAACCAATGAGTATAATACAAATTCCCCATTTTGGGTGTCATATACTTTACTATACCATGTCAGACCATAGCAGAATTTAAAGGAATCGGACCAGGAGGGTCGAGTGCCCTAGTGGGTTCTTAGGTTTAACCAATATAGCTGCATTGGCCACCACCAAAGGACGATCCCTGTAGAACCATCAGCCCTTGGAAATGTGGATTTCCCTGAAATAAAGGTTTATAAGGGATTTTCCAAACACAAGTAGGCTGCCTCCAGCAAAAATGGTGGCAGGTGGACAGAGTGCTGGAACGCCTGCAGAAGAGCGCCCCTTCGGTGGCTTCCTGACCTCATTGGGCCCCCGGAGACTATGGTCCTAACCGTGGGATATGCTAAGTACGGCATGTGGCCCTGTATAACAGACAGAATATCACCATCTAGGAGGCGGCGCCAGAGCCCAGCATGATCGATAAGTGCCCAGCCGTGAAGGTTCTGTTCGTGCCGGTTGGTTGTTTTGTGTGTTTATTGTGTTTAGGATGGCCACCGGCATTAGATGTTCACACTTTATTCCACCCCGGACGACTGCCCTTCCTTATTATTGGGCTTGTTCGAATGAAAGAAATAAGGAGACGTTGAAGAGGTGGTTTTTTTTTTTGTGTAGTGTAGGCGCCCCGTGAGGGTGCAAGACTTGTCTGTAGTGCTCAGGCACTTTAGAAGGTCATCAGGTCCATGTCGTCTCCCACCAGATCTTCCCCCCTTCCAGGATTCCACCAGTGAGCCAGATGACGAGCGAGGCCCGAACAAGGAGTGCCCGGTTTCCTTGAATCTAGCTAAGAATGGGGATAAATTTCGAGAGACCCTTTTGTCCCCCCCTCCCCCCCTAACCCATTAAACAATACCTTTCAGGATATACCACACAACAAATGGCAACCCGATTCTTAGCTACCCATGATCGATGCCCCGATGATCAAGCAATGCTAATTTTAGTTAAGTCTTCATAGCCACTCTACCATTTCCCAAAGGGCCTAGTTCTCATTCTTCGTCTGCCTTTTATAAACTTTACAAACAAAACACAAAAAAAGACATGCTTCAATGAAGCACAGCCGCGAAATTAATCTGTTTGACATTTGCGATGGGGGGGGGGGGGGGACCGACATGCTTCAAATGCAAGAGCAATGCTAGACTAATCATCTCATGGACTGTATTGAGATGATGTTAGCCCCTGAGGGCGTCCATTGAAGATCTTCATGTGTGTTGATCGAGATTTACCGTCCCTGTTTGATTGCAAGTACTGAGAACCAGGCCTGTGTTTAAGGTCCCCGTTCATTAGACCCCAAACAGGCATGTGGAACACATTACGCACACGCACACTACGTAGCACAGTCCGACACACACCACCCCCACCACCACACACATCTCTCCCTCTCACTCAGATGGTCTTTCGTGGTACCGCATAGCCCCAGGCAACCCAGTGCACATGTGCCAAGCCAACCTGCCCCATGATACACGAGACACTCTGCTTCGTAACAGGAGATGTATCATGTTAAAGTGTGTCTTGGGTTCCTTGCCATTGTTATACCGTTACTTTTCTTCCTTTGTTTGCAGAGCTTTTTTCACTTGTGCCACGTATTACGTCCCCATTAATGTGTGTTGTGAACAATGGCCCCCCGTTACTACTCGAAAAGCGACTTTGCACTCTCTCAACGGGCCTTCATGTCCAACAGAAATGCATTGCCTCCATTACTAGTCATGATTTCATCCGATGCCATCCCCACCGGTACAACGACCCCACTGGGGCAAGTACAATGACTCACTTGGGCTGCTATAACTATGAGTCAAACACCTGAGCCAACGAGTCAACCAAAGCACTGTTGCTCACTGTCCCGCCTTCCCCACTGCCACCCGTCCTTTCCCCTTCCCACATGTTCACGTACGCACTTACAATGCATCTTGCTGTATAGACCAAGATGCTGCGACCCTCAGTCTATCCTACATCCAGGAACAGCCTGCTGCCACCTGTTAGTCACACAGAGGTGCTGGCTTCCGGTATCAACTCCTGCCCTCCTCGAACTTCCCCCGCCACCTCATTTCTCCCCATCTCCCCTTCGGACGCTATGAACATTCCCCCGTTCCCCCCCCTTCCTTCCCATTTACAACCACATCCCCTTACTGTGCTTCCTGTACCCACGCTGCCCAATGCCTGGCTGTACACTTAACCTGCCAACCGCTCCCATACCCTCTCTCAGATGCTCCGTGCCTGCGCCGTATAGCGTTAAAGAGCCTTAAGACAATCAAAACAGCAATCCATCATCCGAACGTAGACGGCACCTTCCGAGGGAATGCCCCCTCGGTGTCATGATGAATTTTACAGAAGGCATATCATCACCAACCCCATCAGCACCGTTTTTGAACATCATTGCCCTGTTTTCACAACATTCACCCTCCTTTTGTTTGGTCAGGGAATGCACCTAATGCACAGCAGCCGCAGGCAAATCATTGCATTCTGCAGCACTTCGTCGCCACTGCATCAGTATACATTGCATCTCATATGAGGACCTCAAGAGGGGCGTTTAATGTTCCAGGGAGATCTAACAATCTGTGGGCTGTTTGTATTATCACAGCTGCATCAGTGCACTGTTTGCATAAGGGATCCACATGCATATGGTACACTCTTGTAAACCTTGGTCAAACAGACCCTAGACAGGCCACAATCACAAGTGCATGTGTGTGTCAGATGTGTGTGTGTGTTGTGTGTGTGTGTGTGTGTGTGTGTGGTGTTTTGTGGTGTGTGTGCGTGCCGGTGTGGTGGTGTGTGTGTGTGTGGTGGGTGGGGGGTGAGGGGGCATGCATGCAAGTTTTTTTTGTTTGTTTTTTTCTGTGCCACGCAGGCTGCTACTCATGCCAACCACTCCTGTATAGACTAGGCCAAGGATTAATCCCACCAACCCAACAAAGGAGTGGGAGTTTGTGGTGTATTGGGGAATGTTTTTTTATCCGCCATTAAGGCAGCCATACTCCAACTTGGGGAAGGTGCATGTTATGTGTAACGGGTCATCCATAACACACGGCTAAACTGGCGCTTCTCTTCCGAACGTGGGTGATGGGATTTTACATTGTGTAAGATGTTATGTGCCATGATTCACACACGGAATCTTGGTTTATAGTCCAATCGAAGGGACCGTATGGAAAATGGACATCAGAACCAATGTAACTCTGAGGGTTATGTATTTTTTTTTATTTTTACAACTCCCCCCCCCCTCCTACCGAAAACGGTCCAGCGGATTGTTCGCCACCTGCATGTGCCCTTATGGTGTCACCCGATACGAGTGTAAGTAGTCAGTGTACTTTCCACTGAGCGATTACGGGCGGGCCCCCCCCCCGAGTACAAATATGAAAAGTCACATTTGTGGCACCTCTGTATGCGAGAGACCCGCCGTGTGAGTGAAGTGAGGAGAGAAGAGGAGAGAGAGGAGATGCGGAGATGAGAGATGTATGAGACACACGAGAGAGTGTGTATATGTGTGTGTGTGTTGTGTTGTGTGTGAGTTTGTGTGTTCCGGTATGGGTGTCGCCCCTGTGTGCAAAATCTGCATGTCTCGAGCTATGAATCTTCCATTTGTGTCAGTTATCTATTTTTTTACAAAACATACTCAATTGTATCTTACTGTGTTTAGATAGTGCATCACAAACAGCAACTCTATGAGAAGTTTTTTTAAATCATTAGACTATGTGAGAATAAAGAGAAGGAAAAAAAAAAAAAAGACTACCTGAGATTGCATGTAAGTACATCTATACACACGGAGACCAGACGAAAGACCTACACTACAGCATATGCTAGTAGACAACATCAGTCCCCTAAACTAGACTACTAAAGCCCTGACGCCCTACCATGACAAGTAGCCAAGTGCTCCATGTTCCTGACGCGAAAAAATGTTCACACTAAAATAAATAAAGGCCACAGGTGCTATGTTCTACGTGTGTTGCAGGTCCCGAGTGACCCCCAGCTAAGCGCATTTTTTGGACACATTCAATTTTACCAAGACCAGAAGAGGAAAAGAACCTCCCGGGGATTATCCTTTTTAAATCCTATGAACGCAGAGCGTAAACTGCCTTATTCTTCGCTCTACAGTGACACCACTGGGGTTGGGGCAGCAGTCTTCAAAACTGGAGTCATGGAGCTGGCCGAGATTGAATGTTGTTGGGGCACACTCATTCACCAATGGCTTATTTGTACAGAGTAATCTTTAAAAAGCATGGGACGGTGGAAGGGCCCCTCCTTGTGCGCCACACACACTCGAAGAATACCCAGTATAGTATGTTCTTATACATTCATTTTAAAGACCAGAAGAGAAAAGAACCTGGGGATATCCCAATCTCTGACCGCAGAGAGAAACTGCACTCCGCTCTACAGTGACACACTGGTGTTGGCAGCAGTCTTCAAAACTTGAGTCTAATGGAAGCTGGCCGAGATTTAATGTTTGTGCACTCAACCAATGCTTATCTTGTACAGAGTAATCTTAAAAAGCATGGTAAGGTGGAAGGTCTTGTGGCACTCCTGAAGAATACCCAGCAGTATGTTCTCTATGCCTCAGAGGTTTTTCTAAGTTGTTGGGGATAAACCTGGCAGCTCTTCATTGATTTTTTTTCTTTTTCTCCTTTTTTTTTTTGTTTTTTACTCTGGGAAAACAAAACCTGCTATATTTGATGATAACAGATCACTGCTGTAACATCATGTGGCAGGCCATTTTCCACTGTCTCCATGGAGCAGATCTTAAAATTTCCCCTCAGGAAACCAAGAGTCCGATTCATCTTGGAATAGACATACATGCTTTCCTTAAGCTAGACCATTCTGAGTGTAACAGCCGAACATTTTGTGGTCCAGGGAGCCTCCCAAGGTTTGACCCATGTGGGGTGTAGGTGATGTGGCCAGAGTTCGACTTTGTTACTGAACATCAGGAGACAGCTGAATTTACCAGAATGTATGATACATCCTACCCTTCCCTCTTCTCCCTTTAGACAGTACCTCTTAATCTGTAATACAACAACTACACAACAACTGGGGATCATGTTGTCTGTCATACACCTGAAAGTTTCTTGGGGGAAAAAAGCACTGGGAGAAAGCTGATCTCTATCCAATAGAGAACAAGGTCGAGCACCAACCCCCAAAGGATGCATGACCTCATGGAGATGGTCTGATTCGCACCTTTATACTGCCCTGGCTCGTCTGTCACGAAGGAAGTTTACTCTCTGGCTGGAGCCAATAAACGGTTGAGGCTGGAGGCTGGTTATCCAGATGAATGCCGCAGAACAGTTCATAATTATCATATCCATTCACACCGACAGAGCAAAGAAGCCACCTATACCACCCACTCTCAGAGACCAACTCCAATAAACATCCACAGAAAACAAGAGCCCAACGACTGGCTGAAGGCACTGCACACAGTCAGACATCTCAGCGGGACAGGCTGTGAATGAGTGCTCACTGTCCCGTGATATCCAAGACAGGATTTAATCAGCCAGCAACCAAGGACAGGTCATTCACTGGCCCTCTCTCCATTTCTCTCTCCCCCCCCCCCCCCCCCCCCCCCCCCTTCAGACATCAGTAGTAGCTGACAGGACCAAGTTCATCGCACACCACTAAGAAGCCAGAACAGACTTTAGCCCATAGAGTGGTGGAAGCAGCAGACTGCTGCTGGGGGGAGAGGGGGTGCCCGCCTGATACTCCCCTTTCAAATGGTACCCGTCAAAAGAAATGGGAAAAAAAGAAAAAAGAGAAGTCCTATCGCCTCTCAGCCCCCCCCCCCCCCCCCCCCCCCCCCCCCCCCCCCCCCCCCCCCCCCCCCCCCCCCCCCCCCCCTTCATTATTTTCCTCTGATTGGCTGGATGGGGACACGGGTAAGTCAATTACCCACTTTGGTCATGCACCAAGGATGGGGGCTAACTGGATTGTAGGACTGAGACAAACATTGGCTCAGAAAATTCATTGTGCGGCCAGACATGACTTAAGGACAAGAACAGTGGGCAAGGAGGTGGTGGTTGGGGAAGAGGGAGTGGGGGCTAGGGAGACAAGACAGGGTTAAGAGGTTCCACACACTTCACCTTCTCCCCTGTTCTTTCAACTCGCCCTTTCTTCCTTCACTCTGACGTCTCCCCCACCCCTTCTTTCAACCGGTTTGCATCCTTTGCATCGCCCCTTCCTCTCTTCACCCACCCACCTCCATTGACCTTTTTTTTTCCTTCCCCTTCTCCCCCCCCCCTCTCACTCCTTTCCAATACATCAGGCCATCTTCCAGATCCAATCCTATATATGGGATGCAGGGTGCAGAGGGTGTGTCGGTCTGACACAGCCATGATCAGTGTCACAGTAATACAACAAGCACTCTCTGTGAAGCAACCCAGCCAGTCATCAATGCCCTTTTTTTTCTCCACCTGTAGTTCTCACCAAGCATCTGTTACCAGCTTCACTCTTTGTTTATTGATCTTCTCTCTTCCCTATGACTCTCCACTTTCCCTCTCACTTTTCAATCCTTAACCTTGCATCTCTATTCTTTCTTTTTATTTCTGCATAATGTTCTGTGTTCAAAACATGCTTTCAGCACCAGCGTGGCATCTATGGTCAACTGGACAATGGTCTGTCCATTGGTTTGATACTTCTCCTAGCTGCTCTTCCCATTTTTTTTTTTCTATGCACAACCGTAATTCCTGGACTGCAAGGCCCCTGAATTTTCAAAGTAAAAAGGTCTAATTCAACCCACAATGAATGTCAGTGTGCCCAAAAACTGAGCAGAAGGACATCTGAAACATGCTTTGGTTTGTTTGCTAGATTACTGTGCATACTGAATAAGCAGTGTTTCCAGCTGTTTAGACACAGACACTGAACATGGCTGTAGCTCATGTTCACAAATTTACCTACAGAGGTGGGTGCCAAATCTGATTTAACTACGTACAGTATATTTCAGGATACTTTTTTTTTTTTTTTTTTTTTTGCTGTCCCCCATCTCTGCGCCACCTCAGAGGCAGTGCACCCACGCCGCTCATTCCGACACCCTGTCCACAGCCACAGCCCAGTCGGGCCCCGCCGCCACCCCGACACCAACAATCCACAGGGAGCAGCCACTGTCAAGTCGTCAAGAGGCAACCCACCGGAGGAGACACTGCACTGCTGCCGAGTCACTTCGGTGGTGTTCAGTGGCGCCTGTTCTGATCTAACATATGCAGGACACCACCTACTAAGCCCCCTACTGACGACAATAATTGCTTAGTCGCGGAGCCGGCGTGAGTGAGCTCTCCCTCCGGAGGGCGCCACCACGTCCGTCCAACGACAGCCCCCATGGACTCGTCGATACCGGTGACACCGATGGAACCAAACCAAGGCCACAGACGTGGAGAGGACATCGAAACTGAGGTCCCATGAGAGCAGGGCATGAAGGGCCACAGAACTTGAGACATTTTTTTTTTTTTATGCTGATCGATGAGAATGAGTTGATGATGATTAAGATGATGCTACGGATTTCCATTTTGGTCTGAGACTACATGACAGGGCTGTACTCTACGCTTCCTTTCATAATATATCCCGGCGTCAACCAGGCCCGAGAGATACAGACACCTGCAGTGTTGGTCAGGAAATTTGAGCAACACTCTCAGAAACGTATCCATTAAGTGGATGAAACTCGACTGTGTGGTCTCAGTCTTCCCAAGTGAGTCCGCAGCAAACTCAACTCTGGGTAGGAGCCAGTCGGGGCAGAAAAAAACCCACATGACTCTGATGGGATTTGAACCCACGACTTCCCAGCCGTGAGTCCGCGACGCTAACCACTTCGCCACAGCGGCTGGTCATATTTCAGAATACTTGTGTGGAGACTAAAAGATGCCTTGGTCAGCATTTCAGGAAAAAAAAAAAAAAAAAAAAAAAAAAAAAAAAACACCATCTTGCAGTCAGAAAATTATGGTCAGACATAAAAACACACAACATATATATATATATATATATATATATATATATATATATATATATATTTCAATTTTGCCCACATCTATTCTACCCATGTATGACTGATAGCATGTTTAACATTTCCAGAAGACAGAACAAAGATCAAGACCATTTTAACCCAACACAGCTGTACTCTATATACTAATTTCCTCTCCAGTGGTCTAAGTTCATTGAAAAGACTTTAATCAGTTTCTCTAAAAATGGAAAAAAAGAAAACTTCAGACTAAATATTTATCATTTTCAATTTTTCTAAAAAAAAAAAAAAAAAAAAAAAAAAAGACAGAGAGAGAAAGACCCAGTCTGCAGCACAAGCAAACAGCAAGCAGACAAGCAACAGGCACAAGACACTGGCAGACACGACACAGAGATGGAAAACAAAGGTGGTTACTCTCACACAGGTCGTCCTGGATCTCCTCCTTCTCCACGCCAAACTCCGAGACGCCTTCCTTCTGCATCAGCATGTGCCGAAAGATGCTCACCTTCTTCTCTATCACATCTGCTGCATGCCTGAAAAAACATCATCAGAGATCATACTTGTAAAATTGCCATCCATCATAATTTCAGCTACCATTCATTACCATTTTTGCAAATGATCCACAATCAACAGGCACGATATACCCTTGGTCATATTATGACCCAGAACCGAGTACAGAATGGAATTCTAGCTAAAAAGGTTCTGATACACACTAAGTTAGCAGTAATGTCAAAGAGATATACATGACAAATCTGCTGCAATCCTCTGTTGGCAGTATGACATTTACTCATTTATTCCTCGTAAGTAAATAATTTAATGCCTAAATCTATGTCCTCCCAAGCATCATACACCCATCACAATTTTCACAAATATTTAATTCATATGGATGTACATGGACAGATGAAAAGCATGGCTGAGACAAAAAATCACATATAACTTTTCAAATATCAAATTTCTAGTGACAAGATTTACCATAAAAGAAAATGATGAGATTTTAATACCCCAAAGTAAATGACTGTATGTCAGAGCATGTGTGCAAACCTCAATGCCTAAGCCTCTGCATGCATGTGCGCGTGCGTGCATGCGTGCGTGCGTGGGAGTGTGTATGTGTGTGTATGTATGAGTAATCATGCTAACAACTTCTCTCCTTTGCCACCACACAATTTTTCTATTTCATTTTATACCTTTTTAAATCAATGTATGTAAGTCTTTTGTTATAGATCAGTTGAAAAGGGTGTGTAACAAGAACTTTTCACCGCAGGTAGTACTATTAAATATGTTTTAGCTAATACCAAAACTCTGTTCTGACTTCTCTAACTGCCTGACACAAAACTATCCAACAGTCCTGGCACTAAGCCTTTGTGTAAAAAAAAAAAAAAAAAAAAAAATGCCATCTGTAGTATTATGAAAATCGCTTTTTGCATCAACAAGGCCCTAAAAGTTCACATAAAATGTTACTGCGTCAATTCAATTGTAAAATGAATAAAAGGAATATTTACCCTTGTAAAATGAATAACAAGAATATTTAACCTTGGACTCCGGCTTCACATGCCAGCATGCCCACCATCAGGGACAGCTGCCGAGCTGCCATATGTCCATAGCAAATAATGACAAAGTGATGACCATTCTGGCAAAGCACTAACAGAATGACTGCAGTGAAGAATGATGAATGCCAACCAAACTTCCACAGGCACCAGCCTTTCCCACATTGTTTTAGCTTGTTTGTTGGTTTACATAACTCAAGCGTTTGACAGCATGCTCTTCTGTTTGCAAAACTCAGTATCTCTTACTTCATGAAGAGGGTACTGAATATGTCATACAGGTGTACACATGCCACAGTCCATTATATCACAACTTCAAAACACCTCCCCCCTCCACATCAGGTCTGATTACAAACCAATGTAAATGAAAGCAGATGATGTGAAAGATGAAGACCAAGCTCACACTAACAAGGGGGACAGAGGTCCTAAACAGCTAATTTTGCATAAAAAAAAAAAAAAAAAAAAAAAGAAAAGAGAGATGGGTGGGGTGTGTAGGATGGGGACGGGGGTAAGAAGGTTACAGGAAAACAAAATTAAAAAAAAGGCAGAGCAGAGTCGAAAAGAGTAAAAAAAAAAAAAAAGGTGGCCTAACAACACACACACACACACACACACACAAAAGGTGGCCTAACAACAACACACACACACACACACACACACACACACACACACACACACACAAAAGGTGGCTAACAAACAACACACACACACACACACACACACCCAAAAGGTGGCCTAACAACACACACACACACACACACACACACACACACACACACACACAAAAGGTGGCCCAACACACACACACACACACACACACACACACACACACACACACACACACACACACACAAAAAGGTGGCCTAACAACACACACACACACACACACAAAAGGTGGCCTAACACACACACACACACACACACACACACACACACACAAAAGGTGGCCTAACAACACACACACACACACACACACACACACACACACACACACAACACACACACATACAAGGTGGCCTAACACACACACACACACACACACACACACACACACACACACACACAAAAGGTGGCCTAACAACACACACGCACACACACACACAAAAGGTGGCCTAAAAAAAACACACACACACACACACACACACACACACACACACACACACACACACACACACACACACACACACACACACACACACACACCCAAACCCAGTACAAATGAAGAGAAACCAAATGCAACATTACTCACTGAATCTTCATTTTTGCACCTATAAAAAGCAAAAAACTTTCAATCACTGGCCAAGACAAGAGAAAAGAAAACTTTTTTCAAACATAAACTCGAGAGGCTTTTACAACTGCCCTCCCCCTAACGAGGGTCAAAAACAGTGGACACCTAAAATTCATTAGAGAAACATAAGAAAACTGAAGAGACAGACAGAGACAGAGAGAAAGGAGGAGGAGGGGGAGAGGAGAGACGGGGGGTGGGGGTGAGGGGCATAAGAAGATTAGACAGAAAAAAAGAAACCGACAGGCAGACAAAGAAACAGATCCATAGAAACAATCAGAAAAGGGAGAGGGAGGGAGGGAAGAAGGGGGTGTGAGAAAGAGAGGGACAGACAGACAGACAGACAGACATACAGGCAGCCAGACAGACATACAGACAGACAGAAAAGAGATAGTGATAGAGACTGATTTCAGAAAGACACAGAGAGAGAGAAAGAGGTCACCAGTAGAAGACAGAGAAAGAGATCAACTGAAACAGGTAGAGGGAGTGAGGAGGTATGAAAGAAAGGAAGAGAGAACAGACAGACAGTGAGAGAGCAAGAGACAAAAACAGATACGTGGGTATTAAGAAGTGAAATACAGAACCAGAGGGAGATCAGAGAAAGAGAAAACAAGAAAATAAAAGAGACGGAATACTGGGTCCACAAACAGTCCTTAGCAACATTACAGAAAAAACACACAAAAAAATTTACTGTCTGGCAGACAGACCAACAATAACACCGAACTGAAGAAAATCCCTGCCACACACAAATTACATCTGCATACAGGACAACAAAGGATGGGCTCTATGAATATCACAAATGAACTTAACCTGACAAGTGTGCATGGATTACATGTGCACCATCATTATCATGTATACACACAAACATGCAATTATGTTAAACGATTGGCCAGGTGCAGAGATAACCATCCTTGATGCAGGGAGCCAGCTCGTCACTCCCAAAGGCCAGACTTACCCACAGGGCAGTCGTGAGGACCAGAACCAGAGCCAAGACTATCATGAACACTAAACAGGTGAAGCAGGGAAAAGTCTCTAAGCAGCCTGATTCAAAGAGCACATTCCAGGACCCTCTCTAACCCCTTAACTCACAACTAAACCAACATCATCGCATGAGGACAGACAACATCCAAGTCTTAAACATGGAACACCATTACTTTGAGCAGGACATCAAAGGAGCCATCCTCATTGCCATCCACCCAGAATGTGACCAATGAAGCCAAGATCTGCCTCTGGTCGACATCTCCTTGCTACAGTCATGTGGCTGGTAGTCTGCTTCTGACTGCAGGCACCTGACCAGATCACTTCACAATCTTCACTCCAGTCCTTTGAGGAAGGAAGTGAGAAACACTAGCCAAAGACACAGACAGAAGTAAATCATCTCCAACAGAGGTCTCTTCTACCTTCAATAATTTCATGATTCTGCCTAGAATGCCCTCTGTGCTGCAGCTCCTTTCAGTACCATTCATCCAATTGTCCCTCCCCAACCCCCCCCCCCCCCCCCCCCCCCCCCCCCCCCCCCCCCCCCCTCCACTCCCCTCTCTACTCCATTCCCCACTCTCTTTCTGAGCCCCCTTCCCTCCCCTGCTGTCTGCTCCTCCCCTCCTGAGTGTGGCTGCTAACTGGCCACAGTGAAAACAACATCTATCAGCCTTAGGTCTGGAGCGGGGCAGACACAAAGCCTGTGAAAGCAGATTGGAAGAAATCACCTTTCCCTGGGACAGACAGCCAGCCCACATCTGAGGATGTGTGGCGCTCTGTCACATATGATCTATACTTGTGCACAGCAATGCCAAGAGAATGAGGCAATGCCAAACAGGGAAAGGGGACCGACTACAGGGTGTCTGACTGATGATCTTTTAATGCCTGAAATGAGTCTGCTGCATTAAAGTCCCAAAGTATTTTTTATACTGTTTAAAACTCATTGACATAGTGACAAAAGAGTTGTTTAAGTTTGTTTCCCCCTCCCCCCTACTATTTGTTGTTCAACAGCATTTATTAATTAATTTTTTGTCCACTAATAGCTGACGCACAGCCCTGTTGTTAGCAGGATAACAGTTGGTCCATTGCTGTCCTGCTCCAAAGATTTACTGTTGGCCCACTTCTCTGTTGTGTACAAGACTTACACAGCTGGCCCACTGCTCCTAATTTCAAGAAGAGTTTACAGTAACTGTTGAGCCACAGTCCTGTTGTTCAGTACGGCTTGAACTTGACTGATAGCCAACAGCTTTTGGTTCAACAAAGTGTAACTGTTCGCCAACCGCTCTGTTATTAAAACAGACTTTCAACTATGTACGTGAGCGAGAAGTGGTGTAACAGTGAGAACGTTAAAGTGCGTCGTCAAGTGTGTACGCGTGACGTGGAACTTTTAGCAGTGTCACTGCGACCGAAATACCTGCCACGTGAGTTCGGACAGCTCTTCATGACTGTTGTTTACGTGCCACCATCCGCAAATACTGTACGTGCAGCTGCAGAAATCACGGACTCTGTTCACGCTCTGCAGGCCATGTCACCCGACGCACCGTGCTTTATCCTCGAGATTTTAATGACTGTGACCTCAATTCAAGCCTGCCTTCTTTTAAACAGTATGTGTCATGTTTTACAAGAAAGGATAAAATACTTGATTTATGCTACTGTAATATACCATCTGCATACAAGTGTGTTCAGCTCCCCCCTGTTGGTCAGTCTGATCACAATGCCATTCATCTCTTGCCAGCTTACAGACCAAAAGTGAAAAACACAACCTATCACTAAAAAGCAAGTGCAGTGTTGGACACAAGAAAAGTGTTGATGAATTACAGGCTTGTTTTGAATGTACAGATTGGAATTTGTTTTTGAATTCTAGTTTTGACATTAACGAAGCCACCGATGTTATTTCCAGCTACATTTCTTTCTGTGAACACATGATTGTACCTACTAAAACTATCAAAATATTTCCCAACAACAAACCTTGGGTTACAAAATCTCTGAAAATAACTCTAAATGAGAAAAAAAGAGCTTTTCAATCAGGCAAATAAAAGCGATCGTAAGGTTGTACAAAGGAAACTGCAAACGGAGATTGAAGAATCAAAGAGAGCTTACAAGAGAAAAGTTGAAAACATGTTCCAGAATGGAAATATGCGAGATGCATGAAAGGAATAAAGGTTTTATCAGGTTCAGGTAAATGTTCAAACCAAAATATTAGTAACAAAAAAACAGCAAAAGAACAGAAGCAATTTGCAGAAAAGCTGAACGATTTTTACTGTAGATTTGATGATAAAGATTTTAGTAAAGAATTAAAGGAAGTGAAGGAAGAACTCCAAAGCAATGTTGTTAAAAAACGATGTTGATGGAAGTGATCTGTTGTGATTGAGGAAAATGATGTTCAGTTGTTTTTCAAACGTTTAAATGTGAGAAAGGCAATGGGCCCTGATAATATCTGTGGAAAATTGTTGAAGGTGTGTGCTTCTCAGCTCTCCTATGTTTACAGTCGTTTGTTTACCTGGTCACTTAGAGAATGTATAATTCCTGTTTTATGGAAAAATGCCACTGTATGTCCTGTTCCCAAAAAACGCAACCCAAGCTGTTTAAATGATTACCGACCAGTTGCCCTCACATCTGTTGCAATGAAATGTCTTGAAAGAATTGTCCTCAGTTATGTTTTAAAAGATACTACACAGTACCAAGACCCGTTTCAGTTCGCATACCAACAGAACAGATCAACAGATGATGCCACACTCACACTTCTCCATCATGCTTTTTCACACCTCGAAAAACCTGCCTCCTTTGTACGCATTCTCTTTATTGATTTCTCATCAGCATTCAACACCATACAACCACATCTGATGGCAAAGAAACTCATTAACATAAATGTGGGTAACAAGCTCATTCTTTGGATAATTGATTTTCTTACACAGAGGACACAGTCTGTTCGATATCAAAGTGTTGTTTCGTCTTCCAGAGTCATTTCAACTGGCGCACCCCAGGGTACTGTTTTATCACCAGTGCTTTTTACTCTGTACACAAATGATTGTTCAGGAAGTGATTCAACTTTGTACATTAAATATTCAGATGACTCAGCACTTGTAGATCTTTCCAACTCTGATTCTGTTTACTCAAGGAGGTTCAAAGATTTGTTGACTGGTGCGATCATAACTATCTTGATCTGAATGTAACAAAAACGAAAGAAATGTTGATTGATTTTAGAAAGAATCCAAAAGCTGTACCACCACTTTTTATCAAAGGTGCTGAAGTAGAACGTGTTGAATCATACAAATATTTAGGAACTTTTATAGATAATAAGCTGAATTTTAAATCCCATGTTGAGTATGTCCACAAAAAATGTCAAACCAGATTATATTGTCTTCGCAAGCTGCGATCATTTCATGTGAATACTGACATTCTTCGGACATTTTATTCATGCTTCTTGGAATCTGTTCTAACTTTCTCATTTATGTGTTGGTATGGTGGGTTGACTGTGAAGAGCAGAAATGTGCTTGAGAAAGTGGTGAACGTGGGAGGAAAAATCGTTGGTGAGAGACAAAAAAGTCTGAGTGAGCTATATAGGTGCCGTGTTAGTTGTAAAGCGAAGAAGATTACGTGTGACCAGACCCACGTCCTTGCAAATCAGTATGACCTTCTTCAGTCAGGACGAAGATATCGATCGGTTAAATGCAGAAGTGTCAGATTTAAACAAGTTTTTATCCCTGTCCATTGATTTCTTGAACCGAGAAGATGTTTAATTGAAATCCAAATTCCTCTATATGAATGTATATGTCATATGTGAGAAAATGGGTAATGTGGCTAAATTATTGTTTATTTGCTGTGAATGTGTGTGACCACAAATTAATTTCTCAAATTGAGATAATAAAGTTTACTTGACTTGACTGACTTGACTTTTCAATCAGTCAGGAACATAACTGTTGACCCTGAGCCCACTGCCCTGCCGTTCAATCAGTCAGAAACATAACTATTGTCCCACAGCTGGCCCCCTGCCCTGCCATTCAATCAGTCCGGAACATAACCATTGTCCCACAGCTGGCCCACAGGTCTCAGACTGTTGGCCCACTGCCCTGCAGTTCAATCAGACAGGAACATAACTACTGACCCACAGCCCACTGCCCTGCCGTTCAATCAGACAGGAACATAACCATTGTCCCACTGCTGGCCCACAGGTCTCAGACTGTTGGCCCACTGCCCTGCCGTTCAATCAGACAGGAACATAACCATTGTCCCACTGCTGGCCCACAGGTCTCAGACTGTTGGCCCACTGCCCTGCCGTTCAATCAGACATGCACTTAATTGTTGACCTACAGCTCTCTTGGTCAAGACTTCAATGCTGTTGGCCCATTGCTCTCTTGGTCAAGTTGAAGACGACTTTAACGTTTGATCTACTGCTCCGTTTCAATTAAACTTTAAGTCAACAATTTAAACTGTAAACCTACCACTCTGTAAATTTTCAAAGTATTTCTAAGGCTCTGCCAAAAAAACATAGACAAACGAATCATAAGACAAAACAGGACACGTTTCGACCTCTTAGGTCTTCTTCAGGCAAAATACACAACACTCAGGACAATGAAAACAAACGAGCAATCACTTATCTTCATGTCCATCCAATTCAGCGCAAGATGGGCATTAAAGATAAGTGACTGCGTGTAATAATAAATAGACTTTTTTTTTTTTATTCTTTAGATTTCCACCTGCAGTCACCTCACTCTGCAACTATATACACTCTGAAGTTCAGTAAAATTGTGCAAAGTATTCCGGCTCTGTTATGGGGCAAAGTACACTTGTTCTCTTTTTGGGCAAGACAGTACAAAGCACTCCCACTCTATTGTTGGGCAAGACTGCATACAGTATTTCTAATGCTCTAATATTACTGTTCTCAATAAACAGTACATCTTACAAGTATATACTGTTGGTAATTACAAGAAGAAAGCATGGAAAATAATATCCGAACACATGACCCATCCCTTAAAACCCATGATGCGATGCTGGCACGCTGCTTGTCATGCTTCGCTGCTTGCTACCATCATTACAGTGTGTAAACACGTCAAAGGGTGGGGGAAGGTAAACAGACTCCATCCCGATCAGACCAAGATGGGTGGCACTCTTGCATGTCTGCTACTCCTGCCCACTAATTCCTTCCTCGCATGACTGATGACACATGACCACCATTGATTTTCACTGCCCCAGTCTCAACAAAGCCGCCATAAAGCCAACGAGAGAAACAGCAATCAACCAAATGTCATCTGAAATGAGCTACAGCCAGCGCAGGCCAATCACAAGGGAGTTGGGAGTTGAAAGCCGTCTCGCTCCGTCATTAGCAGTTCACTTGGTGGAGAGTCGGCGTAAGCTGCTTTAAAAGAAGCAATAAACTCAGCCCTGCAATCTTATTGTTTCCAATCCACATCAAGGGGACTGAGACTTCGCTTTCGAGACACGTATCACAAAAGAAACCTTCCATCCATCATCAAATTTATAATGCCAAGGATCTTTCCACCATCTTGGAAATTCCTCCCTGTCACCTTCACCATCTGTCTAATATACACATCAACCAGATGGTCCCCTAGATTGATGGTGCAGTCTGCCATCCTTCTGATATAACCCAGACCCCAAATGAAATACAGGACTAACACGACTATAGCTGATGATGCTTCCTCTCAGACTACCAGTAAAAAATATGTCAATCCTGCCGTTCGCCGACATCTGAGATGACTCCCAAAGCACCAAGCATTTGGCCAGAACAATCCTTGCTGAAGCAACATATCTGCAGCACTCACTCACGATCTGATAATCGTGACTATGACAATCACTGGGAACTTGGTCACTATGACTTCAACAATCATTGGGGAGTTGGTCACTATGGCAACAACATTCATTTTTGTGACTAGGTAATTAGGGATTCGCTCAGTACAACTACAAAAATCACTAGAGACTTGCTCAATATGACAATAACAATCATTGGTACTTTATGACAGAACAATCTTCGGTACTTTACGACTGAACAATCTTTTGGGATTTGCTCAGAGTGACCACAACAATCACTGCAGATTTGCTCAGTGTGATCACAAGTCACTGCAGACTTGCTCAGTGAGATCTCAACAATCATAAGGGATTTGCTCAGTGTGACCACAGCAATCATCTGAACTTGCTCAGTGTGACCACACCAATCATTGGGAACTTACTCACTATGACCACACCAATCATTGGGAACTTACTCGCTATGACGACAACAATCATTGGGGACGTACTCACTATATGACCACAATAATCATTGGGGACTTACTATGACCACAACAATCATTGGGAACTTACTTACTATGACCACAATAATCATTGGGGACTTACTCACTATGACCACACCAATCATTGGGGACTGACTTACTATGACCACAATAATCATTGGGGACTTACTCACTATGACCACACCAACCACTGGGGACTTACTCACTATGACCACAATAATCATTGGGGACTTACTCACTATGACCACACCAATCATTGGGGACTTACTATGACCACACCAATCATTGGGGACTTACTCACTATGACCAGACCAATCATTGGGGACTTACTATGACCACACCAATCATTGGGGACTTACTCACTATGACCACACCAATCATTGGGGACTTACTATGACCATATCAATCATTGGGGACTTACTATGACCACACCAATCATTGGGGACTTACTCACTATGATCACACCAATCATTGGGGACTTACTATGACCACACCAATCATCGGGGACTTACTCACTATGATCACACCAATCATTGGGGACTTACTATGACCACACAACCATCATTGGGGACTTACTATGACCACACCAATCATTGGGAACTTACTCACTATGACCACACCCAACCACTGGGGACTTACTCACTATGACCACACCAATCATTGGGGACTTACTCGCTATGACCACACCAATCATTGGGGGACTACTCGCTATGACACCACACCAATCATTGGGGACTTACTCGCTATGACCACACCAATCATTGGGGACTTACTCACTATGACCACACCAATCATTGGGGACTTACTATGACCACAAAAATCATTGGGGACTTACTCACTATGACCACACCAGTCATTGGGAACTTGCTCACTATGATCACAACAATCATTGGGCACTTACTCACTATGACCACAACAATCATTGGGGGCTTACTCACTATGACCACAACAATCATTGGGGACTTGCTCACTATGACCACAACAATCATTGGAACTTGCTCAGCATGACCACAACAATCACTGGGGACTTGCTCAGCGTGACCACAAGAATCATTGGAGACTTGCTCGCTATGACCACAACAGTCATTGGGGCACTTGTTCAGTGTGACCATAACGATCATAGGTGACTTGCTCAGTGTTACCACAACACTCACTTGGGTCATGCTCACTATGACCATAGCAATCACTGGAACTTGCAAGGGTTACATGTGTTGCTGCTGACTGAAGTTGGTATGTCTGTAATATCAGTGGGAACTTACTCACGTTTATATGTCTGTAACAATCAGTGGGAACTTACTCACATTTGTATGTCTGTAACAATCAGTTTGAACTTACTCATGTTTGTATGTCGGTAACAATCAGTGGAAACTTACTCACGTTTTGTATGTCTGCAACAATCAGTGGGAACTTACTCACATTTGTATGTCTGTAACAATCAGTGGGAACTTACATTTGTATGTCTGTAACAATCAGTGGGAACTTACTCACATTTGTATGTCTGTAACAATCAGTGGGAACTTACTCACATTTGTATGTCTGTAACAATCAGTGGGAACTTACTCACATTTGTATGTCTGTAACAATCAGTGGAAACTTACTCACGTTTGTGTCAGTAACAATCTGTGGGAACTTACACACTTTTGTATGTCGGTAACAATCTGTGGGAACTTACTCATGTCTGTATGTCGGTAACAATCAGGGTGAACTTATTCAGTTTGTCTGCATCAATTGTTGTCGGCTTGATCACTATGGCTGCAATGATCTTAGGGACTTGATCAGTGTGACGACAACAATGATAATGTTTCTAACAATCAGTGGGGAACTTGCTCATGTTTGTATGTCTGTAACAATCAGTGGAAACTTGCTCACGTTTGTATGTCTGTAACAATCAGTGGGAACTTACTCAGGTTTGTATGTCGTAACAATCTGTGGGAACTTACTCACGTTTGCATGTCGGTAACAATCTGTGGAAACTTACTCATGTTTGTATGTCGGTAACAATCAGGGTGAACTTACTTTTGTATGTTGGTAACAATCTGTGGGAAACTTACTCATGTTTGTATGTCGGTAACAATCTGTGGAAACTTACTCATGTTTGTATGTCGGTAACAATCTGTGGGGGAACTTACTCATGTTTGTATGTTGGTAACAATCTGTGGAAACTTACTCATGTTTGTATGTTGGTAACAATCTGTGGAAACTTACTCATGTTTGTATGTCGGTAACAATCTGTGGGAACTTACTCATGTTGTATGTTGGTAACAATCTGTGGAAATCTGTGGAAACTTACTCATGTTTGTATGTCGGTAACAATCTGTGGGAACTTACTCATGTTTGTATGTTGGTAACAATCTGTGGAAACTTACTCATGTTTGTATGTCGGTAACAATCAGTGGGAACTTACTCAGGTTTGTATGTTGGTAACAATCTGTGGAAACTTACTCATGTTTGTATGTTGGTAACAATCAGTGGGAACTTACTCAGGTTTGTATGTTGGTAACAATCTGTGGGAACTTACTCACGTTTGCATGTCGGTAACAATCAGTGGGAACTTACTCATGTTTGTTATGTCTGTAACAATCAGTGAGAACTTACTCATGTTTGTTATGTCTGTAACAATCAGTGAAGTTTGTATGTCGGTAACAATCTGTGGAAACTTACTCAAGTTTGTTTGCATCAGTTGTTGATGACTTTATCACTATGGTTGCAACAATCTTTGGGACTTTCTCAGTGTGACCACATCAATCACTGGGGATTTGGTCAGAGTGACCATTAGCAATCACCGATGACTTCGGCACTGCGACCTAAACAATCATCATTGAGGGTTCTGTCACTGATGACATGATCAGAGTGACCGCAACAATCATGTATACAACTTGTATACTGTGACCACAGTCAAAAAGCAATCATTGGGGACTTACTGTGACTTCACCACTTGCTGTGTATTAGGGCACTAGTGTGACTACAGTATTCATTGGGAACTTAATCACTGTATCTGTCACTGGTGACTTGAGCATTGTGATCACCACTTTGGTGACTTCAGCACTATGACAACAACAAACGCTCATGAACTACAACTTACACATGGACAGAACAATACATCTTGAAGAAATCGTTTGTCTTGCCATATAGCACGAACACACACACACACACACACACACACACACACACACACATCAGCGCAAACTCAATCGCACCACAAAATGTGCAAACCTCTCCACCCTCCCTCACCCTCATGCCTCTCCTCCTCTTTGTTACCTTCATTCCCTTTCCTCTCTCCCTCTCTCTCTCTCTCTCTCACTCTCTCTCTCTCACACACACACACACACACACACACACACACACACACATGAAGCACAAAATTTCTGTTCGTGCTTGCCTCACATTCCACTGTCCATCATCTAGGAATCCAAACAAGCAAGAAATAAAAGGATCAAAAGAAAAAAAAAGAAGTACACACACACACACACACACACACACACACACACACAAACGCAAAAAAACATGAGGCAGGAAAGAGCAGCTGACAGATTCACCGCCTGCTTGCCATAAAAACAAAAGCCCCCTCCTGTCTTCAGCACGCCCATTCAATCAGGCACTCGCTTAATTCAATTCCCTCCCCTTTCTTCTCGTCTCCTGCACAGCTCCCGACCCGGCAGCTTCCTGTTGGTAGAGAGAGTGGACTGGGAGGGGGGACAAGTTCCAGTCCACCAAGACACAATCAACGAGGCCAGCAGCAACACATGTAACCCTTGCATCATTTAATCAAGCAGCACCAGCAACCGGCCTGTTTATTTACCCATCCAACAACAACACCGGTCTCCTTTCCCCAGAGGATCTTTTTTTTCTTTTCTCTGTGTGTGTGTGTCATCCAAAAAAAAGGGAGGGCGTTCCAGGGAAACCAGGCAAAAGAAAGGAAGTTTGAGACACGCCTTTTCCTCGCAACAACAACACTGTAACAGAAAGAAAGCTACAGACACTTCTCTCACAAGCCAAAAAAAAAGGGAGAGGATCGGCATTAAAACAACACTCTGTCTCCACCCCCTGCGTATCCAACTTCTTTTTCTTTCTTTCTTTGAGGCATTCTACAAGGCACAAGCGAGGCAGTGGTGCGACATGTGACACTCAGTATGTAAGAATTTAGGATTCAGGAACTGGGGAAGTCTGTGTGTGTGTGTGGGGGGGGGGGGGGGGGGGGGGGGGGGAGTAGAGAAGAGCTGGAGGACAAGCATGTACATTATTGCCTGTTAACTAGAGGCATGAAAAAGGAACAGGGTAGGAGGCGGAGCAGAGCAAGGGGGGGAAGGGGAGGGGAGGAATGGGGATGATCTGATGAGGGCTGGGACACATACAAACAAGTGTTTTCCTCTTTGCCTGTTCAATGGACATTTGGGAAATGTATACTTTAAATGCATTTGTTGTGAACAACACCAACAGACTGACTAAAAAAAAAGTAGTGTTGAAGGTAATGACGTTTTCCAGTTGAACGCCATACCAATGACAGACTGACTAAAAAAAAAAAAGTGTTGAAGGCTATGACTTTTTCAGTGGAATGCCATATCAATGACAGACTGACTAAAAAAAGTGTTGAAGGCAAAGACTTTTCCCAGTGGAATACCATATTACTGTGAGGAGAATGACAAAATTTACAACATGAAGCTGCTCCGGTACTGAGTGGTGACATTCTTCTTTAGGAGTAATGACAGTATACACATCACCTTGATTCAAGTGTATTTTGAGTATGTGACTGTACAAACTGGTCTAAGCTATCATAATTCATAGCCCATCTCTGCACACTGAAATAAAACAGCACAAGCCTATGAACCCCAACAGGGGTTCAGTTCAGGAGCCGTCCTAAAGCTGACTCATGCCAGAAGATGGCATGAGTTTATAACACAAAATTATGCCAACAGCCAAGTCAAACCTTCTTTTGCATAAAAACATAATTATTCCAGAAGAACACATCCAACTGCAAAACTCAGCTCTCTTAAAAATACTTGAAACATTAAAAAGCATAAAGTGCTGACACATTGCATTCATAAATACCAGAAATATAAGCCCTGAATCATATCATCACACACACACACACACACACACACACACACACACACACACACACACACACACACACACACACACACACACACACACACACACACATTTACACACACACACACACACACACACACACACACACACACACACACACACACGTGTGCACACACGCACACACGCACACACACACACACACACACAACGAAGTATGGGATAAAAACATTACAAGGTTGGCAAATATGACCACAAAAAAAAAAAAACCATTAAAAGCAAACTATCTAATGTCATCAGTACTTTGTCGCCTATCTGAAATGGTTGTGTTTTGATTTTGACAAATACTACAAACTTTGTTTATCACCAGCTCAAATGTGACTCCAAACCATCCAGTAAGTATGATTTCAATCTCACGATTCAAAAAAAAAAAAGAAAAAAATCTCAACACAGGAAGGAATCTGATCAGGAAACGAAATTACATCCTTAGTTAGTGTTAAGCTTTAACCCACATTTAACCTTCAAACCACTGAGAAAAAGTGTCGTCATTTTCACCCCCAAGGGAGCCAGTAAAGTCTCCACAGTATACTGAGGGGTTTGAGAGTCTTCCACTTTCTTCAGTTCCAGTAAGAAAAATGCTATACTCTACTCTGCCATACTTTGCTCTACTAGGAACTGTACTCATCAGACTAGAAATACGCAAACAATCTTTAGTGGTCCTGGTTAATAGAAGTAACCATCAGTAATGCAGTGACAAGCCAGCAGACTTAATTCAGTAAAGTCATGACCCATAAGATGATGGTTGAATTTACTATTTCAATGATACTGCGTAATAGAGTTGATTTCGTGTTACAGCTTTTTTTTCTTTTTTTTTTCAAACTCATTTGACAGGGAGAAAGACAGAGAAAGAAAAAAAAAGGGGGGGGGAGTGAGGGAGGGAAGAGCAAGAGCAAGAGAGAGAGACACAGAGAGAGAGAGAATTTAAATGCACTAGAGCATACTTTTTGTCTGTGTGTGAGTGTGTGTGTATGTGTCTGTGTAAGGGGTGTGCGTGTGTGTATGTGTGTGGAGGGGGTGGGGTGGGGTTAGGGGTGTATGTATTTGTGTGTGTGTGTGTGTGTGTGTGTGTGTGTGTGTGTGTGTGTGTGTGTCTGTAATGTAATGTAAAAGGATATTTATAGAGCGCTTTGCTTTGTGAGAGCCCAAAGCACATATTACAGAAACATGATAAAATACTAATTCTAACTCAAAGCACACATGCACGCACACACGCACGTACGCACACACACACACACACACACAAACAAAATACACACACACACACACACACACACACACACACACACACACACACACACACACACACACACCACAAGCGCATTTGTCTCATATCACGAATAGTGGATAGACGTTAAACGAAGGACACACATGAGCGCATCAAAACAAGCAGACTCGCACACAGAGATAAGTGGATATCGTTAATCAGTCTGGGGGGTACAGATGTGTCTCTAGGGAGGTTTTAAAAGATTTTATTGATTGAGTCTGTGTCATGCAGAGAAGAAAGCAGACCATTCCACAGAGCAGGTGCCAGGAAAGAGAAAGATCGTTGGCCTGAAGTTTTCAGGTGAGCAGCAGAGGAAGCCGAAGCAGATGAGAATCAGTGGATGAGCATTTAAGTTGCGAGATGGAACATCAAGATGAAGGAGGTCAGAGAGGTAGGAGGGAGCCAGATTATTCAGTGATTTGAAACCAGGAGGAGAACTTTAAAGTCAATGTGAGTCTGAATAGGGAGCCAGTGTAAGGATGACAGGATTGGTGATATGTGATCAGATCTAGAGGAGCGGGAGATCAGACGGGCTGCATTGTTCTGAACTTTTTTAAGTTTAGAGATAGCCCTGAGGGACAATCAGCAAAGAGGGAGTTACAGTAGTCAAGCCGAGACAGGACAAAAGCACAGATTATTAGAGTCTTCAGGGCATTTTGAGTGAGTGTGAATGTACAGAGAGAGAGACAGACAGACAGAGAGGCATTCATGTTCTAGATTTCTTTTAATGACAGAGAGGCATTCATGTTCTAGATGCCTTTTAATGACCATGAAAGGAAACTGAACATGAAAGATGTACAGACTAAAGTCACAAACATTCACACATAAAGTGACAGTGGTGGGAGCCTGGGAACCTACAAAAATATTAACCTGGGAGCCCCACAACACTTCATTCAGACTTCCTGTGTTGGGACAATTGTGGAAAGCCTGGAAGGGGATTTTTGTGACAGCCTGGCATCCACAAATGACTGCGTCAGCACATGAATCAGACCGCATTTAAGTACACATGATTTTCGGGATCCATTTTAGGGTGACAAGCAAAATTTATGAGTTCGTTTGAACACTCTTTAAACAAGACTAACTAGCTGTAACTATCAAGCGATTTTTAGTTCAGTTACCAGCAAAGACAAGCCGATCACCTAAAACAAATACCTAGCCACAAGACTGAAAGTCAACTGGCTTGTTTGCTCAGCCAACTCACAGGCACACACACCACCCACACTGAGCTCTTTCAGTTCATGCCCAGTAAAACTCACTTCTTAGCATGGTGCATAATGGAGAGACAGACAAACAAGACAGACAGAGGGAGCTGAGAGTGAAAGTTTGAAGGTGCAGGCTGATCATGGAAGACAATAGGAGTACGACCAGGCAAATCTGCTGATGGAGCACAGAAAGAAATGAAGAAGAAGGAGTTGAGTAATGGGCATGGGAGGCAAGAGCGATTGGGAAGCAAGTCAAGCTGTAGTTGGAGGCATTTTCTGAATAAATTTGAAATCAAAAAATGAAAAACAACACTGTCTGTAGAACCGAACATAAAGCTTTTTCTTTTCAGTTTTGCTGTCTCCTTTTTACCAATGGCATTCAATACCATCCTGGTCAAAATCACTCCATGAAACTTCTGCAGTTCAGCTCCTTGTTTAAACTGCATAAGAACTGCAGACTTTCATCAAATTTCCAACTGATATATCCAGTCAACCTCAGTCATTTCACATACTTCAATCTTTTCATAATCTTCATCTGCTGCAATTTCACATTCAAATTAATGCAGCTTCATGAAGAACTTTAAACTCTGGCAACTGACCAAAGTGTTCCTCTTGACCAAGTCAGCATCGTTAATGTCTTATTGACCAATTCTGGACGTTGTACTAAATGCAGAGTTATGCTCAGACAGCACACAAACATCATGGTGTCAGAAGTTACGAGAGACAGCTCATGATGGAGGTCTTCAGCACACCAGACTGTCCTGTACACAGTGACTGTATGACAGACCACCAAGTAGTAATCTAATGTAATCTTCTTTTAATGATATCACTCCATCCTGTGATTTGAGTCCTTCCCATACTCCCATTTCCTTGTCTGACACGCTAGTACATATGTGTAGAAGAACTGAAAGGAGATTTGACCTCTGTGCCTTCTTTGCAAGTTCTCCCTGATTTCATGATTAACTGTCCAGTATCTCATTTCATAAAAAAGATTTCTCTCCAGCTTACCAAATGCTCTGCTAACTCGTCTTGTATCAGTTATCTAGATTGCTCATTGATTCTGAGAATGGATGGCCTAGTGTGAAAAATTTCACTACGGTCTGTCCCCTCAACTTCTTGCATCATGATGCTGTGTGAACAGAGCTCTGACCATTTCCAACGTCTTACAGTGCCTGTTTGGGCATCACATTCCACAAACTTTAACTTATTGGGTTGTTGTTTTTTTTAAGTTTGCAAACAGATAATCTCAGTATGCCTTACACAAGTTCTTTATATAGTTTCCAAATCTTTTGCCCACAATGCTATTGTTCAACAAATACCAGACTTCACACTGTAAACTCCCCCCCCCCCCCCCCCCCCCCCTGTCCCCAGCCTCTGCGCCACCTCAGAGGCAGTGCACCCACGCCGCTCATTCCGATACCCCATCCACAGTCAGAGCCTGGTCAGCCCCGCCACAGCCCCGGCTCTGGCAATCCACAGGGAGCAGTCAATGTCAAGTCATCAAGAGGCAACCCATCGGAGGAGACATTGCACTGCTGCCAAGTCACTTCGGCGGTGTTCAGTGGCTCCTGTTCTGATTTAACATACGCAGGACACCACCTACTAAGCCCCCTACTGACGACAATAATTGCTTAGTCGCCGAGTCGGCGTGAGTGAGCTCTCCCTCCGGAGGGCGCCACCACGTATGTCCAACAACGGCCCCCATGGACTCGCCGATACGGTGACACCGACGGAACCAAACCAAGGCCAAAGACATGGAGAGGACATCGAAGCTGAGGTTACCATGAGAGCAGGGCATGAAGGGCCACAGAATTTGAGACTTTTTTTTTTTTTAATGCTGATCAATGAGAATGAGGATGATAACGATGATGCTACGGATTTCCATTTCAGTCTGAGACTACATGACAAGGCTGTACTCTACGCTTCCTTTCATACCATATCCCAGCGTCGACCAGGCCCGGGAGATACAGGCACCTGCAGTGTGGTCAGGAAATTTGAGCAACACTCTCAGAAATGCATCCATTAAGTGGATGAAACTCGACTGTATGGTCCCAGTCTTCCCTACTGAGTCCGCAGCGAACTCAACTCTGGGTAGGAGCCGGTCAGGGCAGAAAAACCCACATGACTCTGATGGGATTCGAACCCACGACCTCCCAGCCGGGAGTCCGTGACGCTAACCACTTCGCCACGGCGACTGGTCTGTAAACTTCTTGTCAATGCGGGTTTCAGAACAATAACTAACATGTAACAAAACTTTAATATACAAAGAAGATTTTCACTGTGTGCTTTGAATGATGGTGACCCACTTGTCAAAATTCACGTCAATTCTAAAAATGCATTAGATTTTTTCTCCCAGCAGAAGCTAATGTCTAAATCTTATGACACATCTGATAATGTGTAAAGCTGGGTAGATTTCTTGTCAGGTTATATCCAACCTTGGGTTGGAAGAGAATGTTCTCACATTGCAGAGATGTACGACAGGATGCCCAGATGCTGTCAAAATTAATATCAACAATATTTCAATGTTATATAAGTCTTTGCTATATATTTGTGGGTGATAGTATTGATAGTAATATTTTCAATCTCTTAACAAAAAAATAAAAAAGAAAAGAGAACAAGATTTTGCTGAGAGACTTAAACTGTATATGGGACTAAAGAAAAATAAGGAACCTGTTTCTTCAATGCATCCTAACAGTGTAATACCATGGGAAAAGGTAAACTTTTCTTTATGTCTTTGATTCACTGTCAGCATGAAAAGGATCTAGGAATCACTTTTTGACTGCTGACTAATCTTTGATGCATATATCAAAACATGCATGTATCTTTTGAATATCAGGACAAACTTCTTTTTCTTTCTTAAATCATAAAAGTCCTTAATGAGACACTACCTCCGAAATGCAAACGAGATCTAGTCACCTAAATGAAAAAGACAGTTAGCAATGATTAGGAGAGAACAGAGACAGGCCATAAACCTGATCTCAGAGGTGACAGTATGGACATATTGACGGCGACGAACTTTTTCATCTGCCATCCTTGATATACTGTAGACACACCTGTAGGAGATTTCATACCAACTCATAAAATAGTGAAGAAAAACATCCAAATAAAAATACAGATGACTTGTTTTGATGATTTTTTGCTTTTTCCTTAAGGTTACCATAACAATTATTGCTGCTATCAAAGTTGTACTACACCTGGAAGCGGAGTTTGAGCAGTTGTTCTGCTGAATTCTGGTTTACACTGAAACAGCCAAATAACTAAAAATATCAACATTTTCAAATGGTTTCTGAACAATGACTCTAGAGTAAGCTAGTTTAATATGATTTCGATAAATGTGTAGGAAAGTTATGATCAAGACCTCAATTTGGCACAAAAAAGATTTCAAGGCCTAGTTCCATGTACGAGAGGGCAACTAAATGGCCAGGAGGCTTATCCCATTATATGAGGGCCCCAAACATCCTGATACCCTGTACATCTTATAATGATACCACTGCTATATGCTTCAGTGACTGCAGTCTGCAATGACCAGCCATTTTCTTTGGTAAAAACCATCCAGTCAAATTAATCTTCATTCTGAATCTACACAACTTCAAATCAAATTGTTGATGAATTTTTGCTGGTTCCACTGACACTGACAGTTAAAGTGTGGAATAAATAAATAAGCTGTGGTCTCAGTTGAATAACCGCACCCTTTTGCTACTTGTCTATACGTGTGAATCTGTGTATCTGAACTTGGTATGCATCTAGGCACACCTGATTCAATGGATGTGATTCCTACACGCATGTAAACAAACATATTTCCGTTAAATTTGTATTAACATCAACTCTGCACCAGTGTCACAGGAAGGAATATCAAAACTGGGACAGTGGGTGGGAGGCAAATCTATAAATAACAAAAGAAAAAAAAATGTGTCTTCAACTCCCTGACTGTGAAACTTTCCTGAAAGCTGATATGTATTTACACATTTACTTAGCGTAGGCTTCAAAGGTAACTATGCTTCATTTGAATAAACTTAGTTCATCTCATGTGAAACTGGACAACGGTACTTTGTAACCTGATCTGCTTGCCTCATCGTAACGCAAGGATGCTTCAGCTACTTGTGAATGTCAGTAGCAGTCAAGGGGTTAATGTGAAATAGAGGAAGGGTTAATTGGGAGGAAGGTTTATTGGGTGATTGCACAGTAATGTACTCACCCCTGCTCTTCCATCATCTCCTGCATCTCCATACACTTCAGTTCTACGCGACGCTTGCGGTCATGGCTGGCAATGTCGGCGTTTGGCTGTCGACCCATCATTTGTTTTTTCTGAACGACTGGCTTCATCCTCATTGCGGTTGTGTCCCCCCTGTCCCTGCTGCGTTTCACCGAGAGGAATTTTTCTGCACAAAGCCGTTGGTGCCACTGCCACGGGATGTGGCATGGCCTATGCCGTTGTACATCACGTCTCTCTGTACCCTTGACCTGGTTTTTAAAAAAAGAACACATGAAATATAATACACAGGCCAAGGCTCCATCCCATTTCACATACATAACCACTTTCCACAGCTGTTAGATCTACTATGGTCTCAAAGCCATGCAGTTGCATTCCATCCATATTCTCTGGAAGACCAACACAGCAGGTGAATGTATCTCTCAAGCATGGTTGATACTGGAGTATATTATGAAAGGATGCACAAGGTACAAACTGTCAATTAATTTCAACCCAAAGCAGACCTCTATAGCATCAACTTCTAATCATCTTAATCATAATCATAATCATCAACATCAAAACGACTGCAAAAAAAAAGAAAGTACAAGAAAAGAAAATTAACTCTCACATTCCCATCACCATTCATGCCCTGCTTTCCTGGTGGTCTGGGTGACCTCCACATTTGTCCTTATAGCATGTGTCACAATCTTCAGATGTCAGCAAACACAAAAGAACTGTTGATGGATGAATGAGCCAGCTGAGTCCCCTCCAGAGCAAGAAACTCTCTTATGCTGATTTCATGACTAGACTATTATCATCATCAGTAGGGGGGCTAAGTAACTGGTGTCCTGTATATAGTAGATCAGAACAGGCACCACAGAACACCAAAGTAATTCAGTAGTGCACTACACACAATGACTCTGTAATGCAACAGTCTTTTCCTGGTGGGTTGTCTCATGTGTAAACTTATTCTGGTAACTCCCTCAGTGCCTGTGGGATTGTTGCACTGGGACAGTAGTCACAGCAGTAATAGCATAGTGAAGGCACAAAACAAAACTAAAATGAAATTAAACACTCTAAACATCTTTAAAAAAAAAAAGAAAAAAAAGAAAAGAAAAAAGCACTTACATATGCTATGTTACACACAGAAAGTGTTTTCTCAATCTTATGATGATTGGTTCTTGCAATCAGCTGATCATACCATCCCCATTTAACCACTTAGAAATGGGTACCTATTGCTCTTCAAGGAAAGCAGCATAGGAGAGAAGACAGGCATTATTTTCATGATGGCCCCAAAAGAAATCAAGGTTTCTATCACCTTGCTCCCAAACCAATTACTGACAGGTACAGAGAGTGGGGACAACTGATTTACCATGAAAACATGATTTTTTTTTTTTTTTTTTTTTTGAATGTTCAGTTCATATCGTTCTAAGCCAATGTCATGATTCACTGACCTGGGTTATGGGATTTATCACAAACAAATTCTTTTTTTTTTTAAACATTCAAAACTTGGTGTTTTCATTTAATTCCCAATATAATCAACTGATACTTAAAATTACTTAAAAAAAAAAAAAAAAGAAAGAAAAAAAAATGATCTAACGGTCACAAATTCCACACCATCTAACTGTTACTTTCATTTCATGCTGCCACTCCAGATGCACTGCAAGGTATCATGGCATTCCTGCAGCCTTCAATTATTCATTCTTTCATGACATGACAGCAGCTGGGTGGCAGGGGCAGCCCCCTGCTGATGCTGAGTGCAACGAATTGAACTTCCCTTCAGACCACAGACACATGACTATACCACTTTTTTCACTTTATTTTACAGACTTTTAAACTGATATATATGTAAAAGTACTGTGTTGCATATGAACTGAAAAAGCAATAATCAGTAAACATTTATCTGAGATTCACGTCTATGTAATGTTTGGGAATGCTTTTTTATGAGGAAAAAACATGGCTGATTAATTCGGAAGAGAAAAATCTGCTGCTTTTCATTGATTAGAACAGTAACATAGCTGGTACTTTGGTATAATACACAGGTGCACTGGGAAATTGTGCTGGCATTAATAATCACCCTAATTAGTTAATAATCATATTAATAGACATACACAAAACAGCGTGCATGTATTTGTTTCACTCACTGACACAAATACCATGCATGTCTTGAGATAATCAACACTTTTTTTTTTTTGTAATCCTTTGAGGCACCTATCTATCAGCACAAAGGTTCACTTAACTGACATCACAGAAATGCACACACAAAATAAAATCCTTGGTTAGATTTTTATGTGGTCTTTTGTTATGAGGCTGCTGGGATCAAAAAGCATATCTCTAAAACACATGAAAACTAACCAACCTGCATTAGTTAAAACCCTACAAAGAGAATGTTTCTTAATATTTTCACTTTCCAGAACATGATGTGGTTAGACTGACCAGCAACAAGTTGTGGAATGCTACTTAAAACGGATGTGCTATCACATTATGCATTGTGTGACTGATGCATGGCTATAGTACTATTTTGTAACCAGCCATTGTGAGCCCTTTCGGTGCCAAATGATCAAAATTGAAAAGAAATAAATCTTTAAAAAATCATGTAACATTACTAACAATGGCCTTGAACATATCAACTGAAGTTGACATGCTGATCATAGAATGTGTGAAAGAAAGAAACAAGTCATTCTTTGCAAATTAATAATGAATATAAAAAATATCCAGGCCTTCAAAAGATCTATCCAAACTGGCATTTCAGTTTCTGAAGGAAAGAGAGAATATTCATCCCAACACCATCCTGAACTGAAGTATGCACAAGACGAAGTTAACTCAAAAATGTTAGTGTTAACTGAAGTTGACACAATAATGAAAAGATTGTGTAAGATAAAAGTCTTTCTTTGCAAACTGATAATGAATATGACCAATATCCAGGCCTTAAAAGAGATCTATCCAACCTGGCATTTCAATGTCCAAATGAAAGAGAGACAATTCATACCAACACCATCCTGTACACAGGCCTGTATGAGGTAAGTGGTCTCCCATCATGTAAATGCTTGGGCACAGAAGTGTGGAATACAATTCTAAAAGCTGGTTCATTTTTCTCAGTGTGCATGTACTGATCTAAACTGACTGCAAACTTTCAATCACTAATAAAAACAACAAAATAAAAACTGTGTAGGCAATGGCCGTGACCATAAACATTACTTTTAAAAAATTCATACGGGTATTTATGAAATTTTTTTCTTTTTTTTTTAAATGAAATTTGTTGCTTTTATCTTCAGTTTAAACACTCTTCCTAAATTCCCACTTTTTTAAGAAACAAAACAGAGCTATGGTTTAGTAATTCAACAACACCACTCAAACTACGCATTCAAAACGCCTGCAGCGTTTGTGGCTGTATAACATGCAATCATGTTTGTGACTGTTGTCATCAACTCTTTACTCAGAATTGTCTCTGTGTATTTTTTAATCATCTCCCAAGGGTTTCACATCACATACAATTGGGGGCAATTATATACTGAAATCGAAAAAGCACATACATGAACAAAAAGCAACAGAGTATAAACGCATAAATAAAATTGATCAAAAATATGTGAACATATAATAATTATAAACAAGGTCTTATTACAGTCAATGAATTCAGTAGACGTGAGGAAACGGATGATTGCATGTGAGCCAGAAATCATGTAGTTATTTTTATATGAAGTGTGTTTTCACTTTACAAGTCATTCATTAGCTTTTACATCTAGTTCGTATAAGGTGACATGTTGCTTTCTTTTTGCAGTTCACTATCCCTTAGTTGTCAACATGGCAGGAGTGAAAGAAAACAATGGAAGGCAGTATAAAGTAAAAATGGCAAAAACAACTCAAATGAGCCAGAATACTTCGCCAGATTTCGGGCTTTTCCAGCCACCAACAAACATCACCCAACAAGACAGACAAAACGCCAATTCTGACTCAATGTCAACAGAGTAGACCAAAATAAAAGTTTCTGAATAGTGGTGGTTGACTGACTTTCAGTGATGGATCTGAACTCTGCAAACGTCATGTTATGGAAAATTTAGACACAGGATTGGAAAGGATTCAACAATCAGCCCTTATTTGCCATCAAAAGTCCAGGGCCCACCTTTTATTTTTTTTTATCTGTGGCAAATCATGCCAGTTGTTAGCAGTTTCACTATGCTGATTGCCACTGAAATATCCAGTTACAAGTTGGAGACAATGATCATCACAGCCAAAGTTCATGAGTAAAGAAAAAAACACATCAGATTAAGAATAAATATTGACATCGATTGACAAAACACACCTATTATCACAATAAATCTCACTGGTGAAAGCTGCCTTCTTTTATAAATAAAATACTGCAGAATGCTTTTGCGTGTGAAAACCCCAGAGCGTATGGTTGGAATTAGTCTTGAGGTTATGAAAACCCATAAATTGTTAATCTGTGTGTGTGTGTGTGTGTGTGTGTGTGTGTGTGTGTGTGTGAAAGAGTGTGTGTATGTGTGTGTGTGTGTGTGTGGTGTGTGTGCATGTGTGTGTGAATATGATAAAAGCACTCTCTCTCTGTCATGCCACACACACATACACACACACACACACACACACACACACAGGGCAGCTTTATATGATAAGTAAAATTGGATTTCTAATATGCACTTAAAACACTAATAAGCTGGGTTTAGACCACTTATAAATGTTTGGCCTCTGAATTAAAACTCTGAAATGACAGATCACTGCTTTTGGAAATAATTTTATTACACTGATTTTCTTCACAGAAAAAAAGAAAAACGGAAGTGATCCTCTTTTCCACTGGACTATGCAACTTTCTTTTCTCTTTCTATTTTTTCTTCTTAACCTTGTTATACATGTATGTGTGTAAGAGGAAGTGGGGATGGAGTGGAGTAATTTTGCAACCATCCAATCAAATTCATTTTGATGCCTGCTAAAAGCAAGATACTGATCTCGAAGCACTGCAAACTGAAGACTCTGATCACATGCCTTCTAATGAACAAAGGAAACTACTGCATTTACAGCATTTGTTTCAACAAACTGTGCAAACTTTTCACAAACTTTTAAGACCCACTTGGACTGAATTTCCAAATTCAATGCATTCAGAAGACTACTTACAAGTTACACTAACACAAATAATTGTGTTATACTCTTGTGTCAGAGAATAGGCTATTTATTTCAATGATTATGTCAGAGACCTCTGGCAGGATGACTGGAATACACGGACGGATAAAAAACTCTCCAGATCTGTCCAAACATAAGAGTTCCTCTCATCTAACTCTGGTGATCACAAGAAAGAAACGGTTTTATGCCAGCTGCACACTCGTATTTCATTCATTCATGCTGAACAATTAAGTAGTGGGGGAAAACAAGTACAGGCTAACAATTCTTCAGTCATTATAGTAATGACTTGACAAAGATTTGAACTTTAAAAAAATTAAAATAAACAAATAAGATGAAGAAAACGGGGAAATATATCATAAATAATGAGAAACCCTTCACTAGCTGCCTGAGAGAACCATCCTAATCCCTCTCAAAGGCAGATCTATTTGTACTGCCTGCTCCTAGGCCTTTCGTCCGCTGGATCGGACTCATCAGGGAGAAACAGCTGATTGTGTTGCGCTGCTGGTGTCAAATAGAGACACACCACAGTCCATAATTCTGTGGTGTTCTCACCACCAAAGGTTCAAAAAAGAATCCAACAGCAGCACCCCCAAAGCAGCCAGCGAAGGATAGTAAATGGATAAAAACAAAGTGTGGAGTGGAAAAAAGTTGCTGAAAAACTAAAAGCATTATGCAAACAGTATAAAATGTAAGGGACAATCTTTGAGCCTATGCTTGAGGATCCATTCAAGGATGCAAGGGAGATCAAAAGATATGGAACAGTCTGAGTGGTCAGCTCTGCTGTTCAATAACTCAAGCATTGTCAGTGGCTAAGAATTGTGCAGAATAACCTTTACTTGGATCTCCTAAGAGATGCGATCTCCCACTGATTGACAAACAATATGATGCCGAACAATTAAGTAGTGGGGGAAAACAAGTACAGGCTAACAATTTTTCAGTCATTACAGTAATGACTTGACATTTACATGACTTAACATTTTATTTCATTTGTATCTTTTAAAGAGTGAAGAAGCTCCGTAGTGCATTCCATGTCATGTACCACTCACAATGAAACATATTCTTGAGTATTCGGACTTGCATGATGTGAGACATAAACATTTTACAGCAGATTCCATGAAAACCTTATTCAGAGATGTTCCACTTGATATGAGCTTTGAATGTATGAAACAGATTAATATTTTTCATCTGATCTGAGATTCTACAGTGGAAAGAGATTTTTAATAAATTTTAGGTGGGTTTTTTAGAAGATGTGTTTTAAAGGGTTGTGTAAAAGAATGACTTGTGAGTTGACTGCAACGCAGTGACAGCCCAGATATAGCACTTTGCGGTCAGCTGCGCTATAGGCAACCTTACCTCACCTTACTTGTTATTTCAATCTCAAATAAACAGGACTTACTCATCATGACAACGCTACAAGAACACTGAATAAACAGAGAGAGAGAGAGAGAGATATTGTGTGCTTATAAAGAAACTGAATTCATTCCAATGAAAGACCGATTACATGACTCATTCAACAGGATGAAATCAGTTTTTTCCCTCTCTCCCTTCTCCCCATTCTCCCCTCCTAGACCCCTCTCCTCTCCCTCTCCCCCCTCTCTCCCCTCCTAGACCCCTACCCTTACCCCCCTCCCCAATACCCACCCACCCCCTTACTTCTGACTTGTCAACCCTACCACATCTTTGGAACCTTCCTCTATCGAGTCTATGTCATCTAAATGATCCATAAAACAGAGACAGAGACAGAGAGACAGAAAGAGACAGAGAAAGGGAGACGGGCAGAGAGACAGACAGACAGAGACAGGAACTACGAAAAACAAACGAGAGAGAAAGCAACTACTGAAAAAAGGTTATAATGGACACTGCAAACTGCATCAGATAAATTCTCCCACTTTCAGCCAATAACTGTTGGGTTTGATTTTCACACCTTTACATGATTATTTGACATCAGCCAATACTGGTCACTCTCTGCCTTTTCAACTGAAACTGATTTGCCTGTTCCAGGCAAGGTAGTTAGTAACTCTGACAAAGCATGACAAGGGCCTATTATTCAATTTTCTGCAGACTCAGAGGATCTCTATTTGATAATAGCTGAGGCTTTATCATAATCTCTGTAGTTCAGTGGCCAGTTTGGACTAATGCATCAGTTCCAACATTTTCAATTCAACCATCTTTATATGCACATGTATGAAATAGTACAATATGGAAACTGGTCCAGTGTTCCACTTAAATCAGTGCCCATACCCCATATATTGCACGTGCCGTGGATGCCATAGGACAAGCCAGGGGGTTGTGGACAGGGAGCCAGAATTAGCACAAGAAATGCCACTGCTGTAGCATAAAAGATCAGATAAAAGGAAAAAAATATCTAGAGATTATGCTTTGCTTAAACATGCGAAAGAACTGTTGTTATTAACTTTCCTAACAATGTTACAACAAATATTACATATTACCTCTTTGGTATGTTTATTATCATCTTTTATGCACTTTAACATTCTGGCATGTCTCTCTAAGTTCTTTCTGATCAGTCATCTTGTCCTGTGCTTTCTGTTTTTAGCTTAGCTGATATAGATCTCCTTCAACTGTGTGTGAAGACTGTGTTGCTATGGTCATAAAATATAAAGTGGATGTTTCTGTTCACAGATAATGAGATATCTGACAGAATGTGAATGGGGGGCACATGTCTGTTTGCCTTCCTATTTCTAACTGCAACAAGCAATTAGCATTTGACTTCTGACAAAACAATATTTCACACGTTGGCTAATTGGCTGACTCACGAACCAATATGTGTAAGGGAACACACACTTCATGGAACTGTGTGCATCCTATTCTTGCAATACACCCTTTCAGCTCTTTGAGTTGACGATTTTTTAAATCATCTTCCATAACAAGACCTCATAAAAAATCAGTATGAGTTCACACCTATTGATTAATCATTAATTTTCTGTACACATTCATACCATTTTTCTTTTTTAATGTTCAGAGTGTGAGTTATCCCCATTTGTAGAACTATCAATATCTGATGTGGAACCTTGGCGTGCAACCCAACCACAACCCATTTCAGGTAGACTAATCATTGCTCATGATCACTGGCTCCAACGATGAATACTAATGTTAAAAATTTGTTTTAATCTTGATCCAGAATAGATCTAGTTGCAAAGTGAGACGACAGCAGGCGGAAATCTAAACAAATCTTAAATAAATGTCAGCAAACCGCCCAGAAAAATGTGGACAAACGAGTCACAAGACAAAACACAATGCGTTTCGACCTCTTAGGTCTTCTTCAGGTGAAACAAAAACGAATAACGAAACAAAACAACATTTCACAGCGATCTGAAGCGATCAAAGCTAAGTGCATTTTCGTTATTTTATTCGTTTTTGTTTCACCTGAAGAAGACCTACGAGGTTGAAACGCGTTTGTGTTTTGTCTTGTGACTCGTTTGTCCACGTTTCTCTGGGCGGTTCGCTGACATTTATTTAAGACTTGATCCAGAAACCTTTCTTAAATACTGCAAACTTAAGCAACCCAATCCGATGCAATGAGGAAAATGACAGACATGATGTGCATAAGCCACCTTCCTGTAGTGTAAATTAGCAAAAGATATTCAATGATTTCACTCTTTAATTTGACAAGATCTTAGTAAACATGTGATATGCTGATCATAACACCGTGGCAGTCATCGAAATGGCCTCCAGTCTAGCAGATCAGCAATCTTTTTCCTTGCTGGGAGACATACAGTTGTTAGATAAACTATTACGGGGAAGAACTCTGCCTACCAACAAGGGGGTATCTATGTCAAAACTCCATTCAGATTAATCCGATGCTTGAAACATACACCATTATCTACAGTTCACTGATAAAGTTAGTGATGTTACTTTAAAGCTAGGTTTTAAATGGAACTGGATATACAAACTGAAAACCATCGCATGTCATCTTGGTGGTGACATCGGTTTAGACTCGGCTGCTCAGTTTAACAGCATGTCCAATTCTTGTCAACTTATCACAAAAGTAAATCTAAATGCTCATTCTATATGATAAAATCTGACAGGAAAAAAAAAACCGGCTCAGCTGTAACGCCGTCTGCGAAAGTTCTCTACAGCATAGACGACAAAATGCTATCATGGTAACAGTAAGTGAACCTGCGATCCAGAAGACTGCAGTATAGAAATACGGAAATATATTAACCCGAAAACTTCAATTAACTGACTCTTGCATGGCCACTCTTCTGACTCTAGATAGAAGATTCAGCAAATAGATCGGCTGCCATGATTTGTGGACATGCCCACTATGGCATGATGCGGAGACGAGTGTAATAACAGTCGTCATCGTGATCCGATTCCGAGTTCTGACAAGACATGCATGGGTTCTTTTCCAAACAAAACAACATTGCTACAGAAGCTCTAACTTGAGCACAACAGTGCAAAAAGGTTACATGGTACTCACATACCTATTTCTGCGTCGTACGAACAAATACTTTCTTTAACTTGCTGTCTTTTCCCCAGGGGAAAATGTACAGTAATTTATGTCAATCTTCGCAACCTGCGCATGTAAAGCGGAAATGACGTTTGACGGTTTGTTTGGGGGAAAATACTCCATTTGTGGATGTTCCCATTGTGCACAACAACCCCTGTCCGTCAACAAATGATTCATGGGGAGAAGCGATAGTTCATGAGGAAAATGTTATTAAAAATAGGGTCCAGTTTCTTGCTTGTTTACTTTTTTGCTTGCTTCCTAGTTTGAAGCCCTCTGTCATCAACAGACCGAGCTCTTGTCCATAGATGCAAAGTGGGCACAAATACTTGTCCACAGACTCAGGTGGGGGGTACAAAACATTAACCAATGGCATTTCTTGCTTCACACAACATCCAGAGTTTGAGACATTTGTGCTTAGCTATGATTTTTTTTTTTTCAACTTGCCTGTCTGTCCAGCTCTTCACCCCAAAATCCAATGGGTGACAAAACAAAAGCAGAGAACTATAGACCTGTATTTCTTACATCCATGTAAGCAAAATTACTTGAATACATAATATAATAGTAGCATAATGGACCATCTTGACGAATATGATTTCTTAAATAACGCCCAGCATGATTTTAGACAGCGAAGGAGTTGTGAGACTCAACTTATAACAACTCTCAATGATTTTAATAACTGTCTTAACAACAGACAGACAGCAAATAGATGCAATTTTATTAGACTTTTCTAAAGCCTTTGATAAGGTTGACCATGAGGGCCTGCTACTTAAATTAGAACACATTGGCATTGACGGTTCTTTGCTAAAATGGTCTAGATCATTCCTCGTTGGGAGAACGCAGAACGTTATTGTGGAAAAGTCGTCATCCCATTGTAAACCAGTCTTGTCAGGTGTACCACAAGGAACTGTTCTGGGGCCTTTGTTCTTTTTAATTTATATAAATGACATAAAGTAGAAATATCTCTCCTGGAGCTACCATAAGTTTTTTTTTGCAGATGACAGCTTAGTTTTAACGGTTATTTAACCGATGTACACTTTTGAAACTGGTATCTTAATCCTCACTGGGCTAAAGCCTATACACCAACCACATTTCATCCAGATCGGCCAATATGTCAAGAATAACGGTTTTTAACAGTCAAATTTCGAAAAACTATATGGAAGTGCCATTTGTGTGTGATAATCTTTCTATGTACCAAATTTCATTAAAAATCCACTAATATATGAAAAATACGGCAAACTAACGATTTTAATGGTAATATAACCCGATGTACACTTTTGAAAGTGGTATTTTAGTCCTCACTGGGCTAAAGCCTGTGTACATACCAAATTTCATCCAAATCGGACAATATGTCAAGAATAACGCTTTTTAATGGTCAAATTTTGAAACACTACATAGCAGTGTCATTTGTGTGTGTGATAACCTTTCTATACACTAAATTTCATTAAATTCTACCCATAGATTAGAAATAACGACAAAAGAACGGTTTATAACGGTTGTTTAATCGATTTCCAGTATTACATTACTTACACATGGAAAGAGGCTCCAATTTGTCACAAAATCATCATCCAAACCGCTTAAAAATCGACCAAGTACTTTCTGAAATATTCCATAAAGAAGAAAAATCGTTACAGGCCGTTGCAGCTGTTAGTAACGGCTACAACGGTAAACTAAAACATAGGGCATTATTCGTGACCCATAATGAAGATACCTGCTAATTTTCAGAAAAATTAACCAAGTACTTTCTGAGATATTCCATAAAGAAGAAAAAACCGTTACAGGCCGTTACAGCCGTTACTAACGGCTATAACGGGGTAAACTAAAACATCAGGCATCATCCGTGACCGATAATGAACATACCTGCTAATTTTCACAAAGATCGGCCAAGTATTTTCTGAGATATTCCATAAAAAAGAAAAACCGTTACAGGCCGTTACAGCCGTTAGTAATAGTACAACGGTAAACTAAAACATCACTCATTATTCGTGACCCATAATGAACATGCCTACAAATTTTCAGAAAGATCGGCCAAGTACTTTCTGAGATATTCCATAAAGAAGAAAAAACCGTTACAGGCCGTTACAGCCGTTAGTAACGGCTATAACGGGGTAAATTAAAACATCGGGCATCATCCATGACCATTAATGAACATACCGTTTTTCAGAAAGATCGGCCCAGTAGTTTTGTCTGGAGCGAGTGGAACACATTTTGACCACGGACACACAGACACAAGACAGACACATGGACACACAGACACATAGACACAGACAGCATTTCTTCGTTCCCATTCTAAAGTACTCCCTGTCCTATAAGAAGTGGGAGTACAAAAAAAAGAAAGATAGTTGATACAAATGGACTGCTTTTTGAAAATTCCAAGTGGACTGGGGGATGCTCAGCAATGAAGAAAAAAAAGACATACTAAGAGAGGCAAACTTGGACTAGTCTGATTCGCACGTGATGAATACACTGCACAGAAGGATGAAGGGCAAATCATGGGTGGAACAGAAGGGGAGGCATGCAAAATCTTACGACGCTCAAACAGCTTAGATTATTGCCTTTGTTAAAATAGATAAATAAGTAAAGAAAAATAGAAAGTTCAATGATGTACAAATTCAGTGCTCATTAGAGTAGAGAAGTGGACAGTAGAGAGGGGTCAGTTGTGAGAGGGGATGGGGGAGGAATTCCATGGTGTTCTCTCAAATGTAGTGAACTGGCATAATTATACGGTTCCACTGACCAAGCTCTGGCAGACGATTGGGTATCGCTCTCCTTCATTTGACCGACAGATCGTGTCTGAATAATTATTCGTTCTAAATGTTCGCTATCAGCTAACTTTGACATGATTATGTGACATCTTATTCCGACAAAACATGTATGATATCTAATTTTGTTCGATGGGTTCATTTCAGTGTCTTGTAGAGCTTGTAAAGATCTGTTGAAACAAAGTAAGATTGCTTTGTTGGCCCCTTTTAATGCGGCAGAGAGAGAGAGAGAGAGAGAGAGAGAGAGAGAGAGAGAGAGAGAGAGAGAGAGAGAGAGAGAGAGAGAGTACAACTTATGCCCATCATAACTGAAAGAAAGAATTAATTCCAAGATTTTCAGCATCTGCATTGAAAATTTTTTTTATTCCTTACAGGAACGAAAGCAAGCAAGTACACAAAATATCCCTTCATTTTGATGAAGTGATGTATCAGCCTGCAAGAACGTCGCTCCACAGGGCTGGTGAAACAGAATGAACGAAGACATATACTGCCGTTCCCTCTTTGGTTAATGAATGTGAGACACAACCAAGCTTGATATTCTTCGCAGCTCGACACCAGCTGGGCTATTATTTTACAAAGCCTGCCACAATGGAATATCTATTAAAGCAACATAATACTAAGAGATGAAAGATCCATTAATCTGGACTGGTCCGGCCAAATATGACATCTCTAGCGCGATTACCTCCGTTCCCCAGGGACAGGACCGTCCCCCCCCCCCCCCCCCCCCCCCCCCCCCCCCCCCCCCCCCCCCCCCCCCGTGACTTTCCTTCAATGACTAATCCGATCCTGCTGTTAGTAATGGGAAATAATACTTTTATTTTGTCTTTCCTGTGTGTGTGTGTGTGTGTGTGTGTGTGTGTGTGTGGGTGTGTGTTCTATAGTCTTGGAAAACCATTTTCTTCAAGTTTTTAAAATGGGGGCCTTTCTGATTACCGAGAAGGGGTAGGCCTACAGGATTTCCTGCATGGGGATATTTTTGCTGTGATGTTTACAGGTGTGATGGGTGGAAATTAACTGCGAATAACGGATAAAGCAATTGTCACCAGTAAAAATGAAGACATGTAAGCTTGTTATTAATGGAGACATATATGTAGTTGCTACACTTTCCTCTTGTCATGGGTATCCTAACTCGTGCCTGGGGCAGAACACTGTATTGTATACGTACACTACCAACTGACCATAGGGGCTAACATCGCGACCTTGCGGGCTGTGACTAAAGTCATGGGTTTAATTCCCACCAGAAAAAAAGTATTTGTTGATTCTGGGATTCAACAGGCTCCTACCCAGAACATAGAAAGCCGTGAGCTCAAAGGGAAAGACCGGAACCACCCAGTTGAGCTTCACCCCCTTGTGTGGATAGCGTTCCTGAGAGCACTGCTCAAACTTCCTGACCAGCACTGCAGGTGTCTGTATTCGCCAAGGTGTTTGATGCTGGGAAGAAAAGAAGCGAAGCGAAGAGTACTGCTCTGTCCTGAAGTTTCTGACCAGGATGGAACTCTGTGGAATCATTTTCATCGTCCTCATTCTCATTGAGCGACATAAAAAAAAAAAAGAAAGAAACCTATGGCCCATTGATCTTGCCTTGTGGGTCTTCTGGTAATTTCAAATTCGACCCCCCCCCCCCCCCCCCCCCCCCCCAAAAAAAAAAAAATAAATAAAATAAAATAAAATAAAAAAAAAAATAAAATAAATAAATAAATAAATCGGTGCCCGCGGTGGGGGGCCGGAATAGCTCAGTCGGTAGAGCGCCGGACTCGTGATCTTTGGGGTTGCGGGTTCGAATTTCGGTACAGGGGGATTTTTCCCTCGGAGTTAACATTGGTTCTGATTCAATTCCCCATACAGTCCTTCGAATGAGACTATAAACCGAGGTTCCGTGTGTGAACGCACGCACAACATCTTGCACACACGTAAAATCCCATCACCAACTTTCGGAAGAGAAGGCCAATTTGGCCGTTGGTATGGATGAAATGTTACACATAGCATGCACCCCCTCCCGAAGATGGAGTATGGCTGCCTTAATGGCGGGGGAAAAAAACGGTAATACACACAAAACTCTACTGCCTGTCTGTACAGGCAGTGTCCGCAGGAGTATCAGCCTGCGTGCGCAGAAAGAAAGAAAGAAAGGTGTCCGCGGTGAGTTTGTTAAAGTCGTCCCTGGCACGTTCATGGGACTGTCGTGGGAAGAAGTGATGGCGCCCTTCCTGCAGAAAGAGGCCTACTCATTCAAGCTGGCTCCACCACCAAGCCATAATTATGTGGACAATGTAGGGCTCAGGAAGAGTTTGTGTTGATTTACAACACGCATCACTGAGCACCACAGATTCGGCAGCAGTGTGTTGTGATGGGTTGCCTCATGACGACTTGATATTGACTGCGCCCGGCAAGACTGCCGGTACTGGGTCTGAGACGGTACAAATATGGAGAAGGTTGTATATAGGGCAGCTGAAAGTAGCAGAGTGGGAGTGTCCTTGAGGGGCATGAAGAATGAGGCAATAAAGTAAATAAAGACAGCTTGCCAACTTAGCGTACGCACGCACACACACACTCACTCACGCGCGCATACACACACACACACACACACACACACACACACACACACACACTATTTTGTCGTATTCTGTAAAGATGCATAGGCCTATACAAAAGAAATCTCCTCAGCATCTTACGGTTTACACAGATGGTTCGGTATTGTCTATTGGTCAGTCGGGTTCTGCTTTTGTTACACCATCACAAAAGGTTGAAAAGATATATTCCATCAGAAAAGACAGATAAATATTTGTCGTCGAAATGATAGCTGTTATTATGGCGTTGTCATGTTTAATTGACTTGCCACGATCAATATTCAAAGCAGTTATTTGTGTTGATTCAATTGGAACAACTTCCTTGCAAATGAAATGTGCCATCTTACTCATGTTTTGATATGTAAAGGAACTGATGTCACCTTCTGTTGGATTCCATTGCATTGTGGTATTTGGGGTAATGAGCTCGCTGATAGATGCGCAAAGAGAGAAGCCAGAAATGAAAAGTGCGCCACGGTATGAATATACCCTTTTCTTTACCTGAGGTCAATCAATTATTAAAGCAAACTGTCTGGTGCCGATGCAGAAAACATGACAAAAATACATTGCTTGGTGCGGCTGATAAAAGTACTCATCTAATTAATTATGAATATGTTAACAGCATTCCTCATTTATAAGTGTGAAAATATGTACCAATGCAGAAACTTCATTTCAGTATCTTATAAACTAAAACTTGATGCCTTAAAAATTAAATGCATAACGAAGCAAAATGTATATTGTATATGTGAAGAACGAAGAATAACTAGCAAGCATCTGCTGTTTGACTGTTTACCTCTTCAAACACATTTACCACGATTATCAGGCATGTCTTTGTGTGATGTCTTTTCAGATTTAAGTCTTGACTGTAAGGTTGTTTGCAAGTATGTTGTAGGGATGTAAAGAGTACATTTATACACACTTAGATAACCACATTATGCATACACTTGCATAGTCACAGACATTCATGCATCTCTTACTCCCCCCCCCCCCCCCCCCCCCCCCCCCCCCCCCCCCCCCCCTTCGTCTAATATCACAGATGTGAACAGATGTAAAACTTAAGTACTACTACTAACACACTACTACTACTACTACTTCTACCACCACTATTACTACTAGGCGTACTACTACACACACACGCTTACTACTTCAAAGATACACGCGTTCGTGCTTGCACTTCCCCGCTCACTTTCAAAACATGAAAACCAGTGCAAGGACAGCTTTCTCATTGTTTGTTGTTTTGACGGTTGTTTTGGTGAGAAGGAGAATCGTCCCAGTTACGTGATCACACCAGTTCTTGCACTATCTTTGTCATTCGAAGTGAGAAACTTTAGTTTGTGGTACACGGAATTGTCGGAAAAGTCTTTCATGCCATCTTTATAGATATTATTGAACTTTTAGAAAGGGCAATGGTTTAAAAGCTTGTTGTGTTAAGACCTTCTTGGAATGGTTGGAACAGCTTGTTATGCTACGATTGGAAAAGCCTTTGTATGCTATTGTTATAGCCCAATAGAACACAGAGCAGTATAGCCCAAGAAGAACACGGAGCAGTTGGAAAGTCTTTGATGCTATATCGTTGCAGCTGGAAAAGCCCCAATGGTCTTTTATACCGTTGTTGTAGGACATGGAACAACTGACTGGAAAAGCCCCGTACGCTATCTGCTTTTTTTTTTTTTTTAACGTCAATTTGTGTCTATGTCAAACTGAAGCAGCAGTTCCGATTAAAAGAAAACACCAAGTGCCCGGGACAACACAATGTTGATATGTATAACATACGTTTTACTCATTTGAAAAACTTTTCTTCCTTTCCGTGTCTCCATCCCCCATCCCACCCCACCCCCCCCCCTTCGTCCCACTCCTTTGTTTTTCCTAATTTCATCCCTTCCTCACTTCCCCACCCCACCCTCACCCGTCGGCTCTCCTCCGCCCGCTCCTCCCGTCTTTGATGTCGTGTATTCTCTGACATGATTCTGAAACCCTTGCTTCGGCGACTTAAGTAGTAGACTCTCTCTTTTTCCCAGTCATTACACACAACAATAGCATATGGAATGATTGGAGAAGCCCTGAACACTACAGTTGAAAAAACTTTTTGTTCTATTTTTTTATGATATATGGAATGGTTGTAAAAGACATTAATGGTATGGTTGAGAAAGCCTTTTATGACATGTTCATACACTATAAGATGAGTTAAAAAAATCTCACTTCAGGATGCAGTTGGACAAACCTTTATTAGTATTTGTATAGAACACTACATTTGTGCGTTTCCGGTTTTTTTTGTTTGTTTGGGTTTTTTTTTTTGCTGATTGTGCTTTTGTTGTCTGTCTACCGGCTTCCTTTCCGTCTTTTTGTTTTTCACCTTTCGTCTCTATCTACCTACCTATCTATATACACGTGTGTGTGTGTGTGTGTGTGTGTGTGTGTGTGTGTGTGTGTGTGTGTGCGCGCGCGCGCGTGCGGCGTGCGTGTCCCCCATCCCACCCTGACCTTTCTGTTACTGTCAGTTTATTCCCGTTGCAACAATCAAATAAATAAGAACCATGCATGTAATCTGACAGACGCCCGCCCGTTCCAGAAACGCTCACATCATCACCCCCTCCGTTTTCTGCCAGCTGTTACACCAAGCCTGCTGCAACAATAAAATAAGCAAATAAAGGCAGCGCATGTAATCTCCATTCACACAAACACCCACTCAGACCCTTCCCTTCATGCCAGCTGTTCTGTCCATCGCAATAATCAAATAAACAAGTGAGGGCCTCGCATGTAACTTGACAGAAACCCACTCACGGCAGAACGGAAGCATAGGTAACAACCGCCAGGATGCACTGCATATGGTCACTGCATACATGGTCAACGTGCCGAGTTAGGGGTTCGAGGACTACCCTCTCAGAGCATAGTTGAGGAATTCTGCTGCCCCGGCCAGCTGGCTTCCACCCTGAGTTGTCTCTGAAGTGTACTACAGGATCAAAAGCAAAGGCTGGGACAACAGAGCCAGGTTTCAAGAATTAAGCGTTCCTGAGAATGTTGCTGGTTTCTCTTGCTGCAGGTGTCTTGCTGTGTGTCTCGGGCCAGACTGAAAGGAAAGAAAGTAGGCCTATAGATTAAAAAAAAAAAAAGAAGCATACAGTAAACTGCTGTCGAGTAGTCACAAATCAAAATTAAACTCCACATTACTGTTTTCAATATTCTCATTGATCATCACAAAAAAGCATAACATTTTGAGACATTTCATACCTTTTTGTCTTTGTGACCTCAGTATCAAACTTCTGTCTAAATCCATGCACCAGTGAAGTCTTTAGTGCCAGCAAGTTCACGCTATCACTGGACGGTCAGGGTGGCGTGCCACATCCACATGGTCTTCATAACTAATCATCTGTTGGCAAACAGAGAAGCAGGTTTGGCTTTCATGGGAAAACAATTACGTACCCACAATTTCAAACTAATGCTTTCAGTTACTGCCGGCAGTATGGGCCTAGCAGGTGCCCTATACTATGCTGGATCAGAACAGACCATTGAACTGAAGTGGCTCATCAGTGTGTCGTTTGGCGAGATGCCTCATGACAACAAAATATATGTTACACACAGAACAAGTTTGCCCTGCATTGTTGGTTTCTTCAGATCGGTGTACTTGAGTTTTGCATGGTTTATATTTATGTTAAAAGAATACTGCCACTTGACGTTTACCCCAACAGATAGCGAAGGTTCAGGGGTAAAAATCCGTCATATCAGTTCCACAAGTTTCTTGATTACCCCACTCCCTGAAGTACCAGAAATTATTTCTAGATTGTTCCATGCATTTTGATTTATTACTGTAACCCGTAAAAGATACAAGAGATTCATTTGAGTGCATGATTCTACTGTGCTGGCTGGCTTCTCAACCCAGTCTTATGGCCAATGATGTCCATGGTAGCATAGCCGTTTGACACGTATGTAACGTGGAGCATGTACTGATGATCACATGTTAATTGTTGGTAAATATATGCCGCTGTTTTGATATGATGTTGGCACAATTCTCCCATATAAACTCTACAAACAGAGATTGCATTCCTGTGTATAAGATAAACAGACTGAAAAGCGCTAGTTAAGCTGATCAGACAACAGCTGGAGAGACCACTGGAAAGACTGGTAACTATTTCCTCGGGGTAACCCCTTTCCAAGTTGATTTACGAGAACTACCCAGTGTTTTGAGATGAAAAAAAAAACCAGTCTACATCTATATGAGCTTGGTGCAGATGTCAACTCACACGGGCACCTGTGTGAGGAAGTTTTGACCCAACATATGCTCAGACATCCAAGTACCAGTGCAAGAGGATATGGATCCTTCACGACACTTCAGTGTCCAGGAAATGAATGCTGAACAGCTCCACAAGCAGCTCTCTCTGATGACTGAGAACTTCCTGGAAAAGCCGGTCTAGTCATGTGGGGACAGAGCTCCAACATAAACTGTGTGGAACACCGTGGAAAACTGACACTAGACAAACTTCGCCTTGATTGAAAGGTGGAGAGGGTAAGTGACACACTCCTAGGCGAAGACAGGCAGAGAAAGTGGCAGAGACTGGCTCACAGACGCCACAGGGGGAGTTACCCAACCACAGCCTCAGACCATGACTGAGGCTGAGGCCCAGATGTCGTTGGGGTTTCCCATGGAACTAAACCAACCCCAAGCTGCGATTGAGGTTGGGATGTAGACCGCGCAGTCAGCACAGTAAACCCACAGTATTGAAATGGAATATATATATGCTTGATGAGCTCATTGTTAACACAGTCCACATTTCCTGTGTGTTGACATAATGCAAGAGAGTTTAAAACCAGTGCTTGTCATTTACCTGTGTTCAGAATTCTGCCTCCACTGAAGAGTCCTCCAAGAACGATACTATGAGTCTCATTTCAACAATGATATTGGTAGCCATATGCAGAATTCCAGCGATGAGGTTGCAAAATGAGGCACAAAATTACTGAAAAAGGGACACTATACAGCATGAAATTAGGTCACAATGATCTATTTTTCATCCAGTTTACGCTACTTTAAAAAAATGCAGGCGCAGTTTTCCTCACATGCAACAATCATCATAGGATATCATAAGGTACAGATATTCTAAATGTTCACTTTGGGAATTCTTTGACTTAACATACCTTCCTTCAAGTGAATGTGTGGCCATCAACAACTGCAGCACTTTTCTTCTGGACCGACAGATTCATTTAGTGTGAACAGCTCTCCACATCTGGAGACCAAATATATCACATCTGTTCTGCCACAGGCACACGCATATTCGCTCACATGCAAGGACACACACACAGACTCTCCTTCGTCTATCTGCTCTCACTTAATGACCATCAACAACAGATGAAGAGCCACACGCTGAAATAACAGAAACAGTCTGTAGCAGTTTAATGGGAAGAAAGCTGTTTTTTAAAACACACCATACATTGCAACGCTAATCAAAATGAAGAATGAAAATTATGTCTGATGATCAGAAGAGCATTAATAGGATGACACTGTGAGAACCCCAGCCTACTGACCGTGCTCGCATAGAAAGCCTCCTTGTGACATAATTCATTCAAGAAAATCAATTGAACAATAAATCACTCAAATGATAACACAAGGAAACAACAAAACGTATGTTTACCACAACATTCACAGTCCTGTATCATCTCAAGAACACGCAGTAAGTCTGCAAAAGCTGTTATGGATGACAACTATACACATAGCATGCATCCACCGTGAACAACTGAAATAAGTGGAAATCAGTTTGACCGATACTAGACTGAATGATATGGGAAATGACTGAATGTAGCACCAGCAGGAAGCCTGTCAGTCAGCTCTACCCAGGTAGGCAGTCCATCGTGTGAATGAAAATGTAGATTTGTAAAACGCTTAGAGCTTGGTTCCCTGTCGATGGTAGGTGCTATATAAGTACTCCTAAAAATTCATAACAACAATCAAAGTATCATATCCCCACTTGTACTTATTATCCCATCAACCAGCAATAATTAGTAACACATTAAACAAATGGGTCATGTCACATAAACACTTTCCTTGCAAGTGACCAGCAGATGCTGCAAGAATCGTACAAAAAAAAATGCTTGCAAGAATCGTACAAAAAACAAAACCAACAAAAAAGAAAGTTACTGATAATGTTCACATTGTCTTCTTTGGAAAAAAGACTGGTTCAAAACAATTTCCAAATCTTTTTTTGTGGATAATTTCTGTTCAGACTTTTCCACCCAATAAAATCAGTCCAAGCAGTACTAAACATGTTGACAATTTTTCTTTGTTAGTTTCATGATCTTGAATCACTTGTAATTTTTTTTGTTGTTTTTGGTATGAATACATCTTGTTTTGTTTCCTTCTCTTCATTCTTTGACTAGAACTTTGAGGGTCCCCTTTAGTGATCTTTTTGTGTATGTTCCATTTTTAATCCCTGGTGTGATGTCTAACAAGACACCAGGATGCATGTAAAGGGTCGTTGTTTTCCAGCATCCATTTCACTGGCATATGAAAACCTGTGTTCTATGCAGCATGAGATGGGATTTAACATGTGTGCAAGGATTTTTCTTGAATATTAAAATTTGTACATTATATTTTTGAATGCATGTGTTCACTCAAGGGACCTCAGCTTACAGTGTTAAAATCTGGATGGGGACGACTCTGAACAGATGAAAAGAAAATCTGTGGCAAGCGGAAATTGAACCCCGTACCCTTAGATCAATGAAATGCGACTTTCTTCATCCATTCAACTAGGACCCTATTTCTGCTCAAACTGGTTTAAAGACTGGTCACAAAACTTACTGACAGTATGCTGGCACAGACTTTGTGACAGTGATGTCTGAGGAGGAAAGTAAATGCAGGGGTCTGGGTGCTGCAGAAGACCCTTAGTGCGAGTCAGGGGCCAAGGTGTGCTACAGCTGAAGCGCTTTTGCTTTTTAACCTATAAAAATCAACCATAGGTATATTACAAATCTTTTAAAAAAAAAAAAAGAGACAAGAACAAAAAAAAAAACCCAACTCTTTCCTCTTAACACCGCTCACCAAAAAAGCATAACCTGCTTTGCTGATTCTGGAGATTCAGTCTCAAACGTAGCTCCACATTTTGTTCAGTCTTTTCCTTGCCCTTACTCGGCCACACAGACATTTTTACCTTCGCCTACCAACGGGTCTGTTCCTTTTTGCTACCATGATCTTTTTCCAGAATCTGAGTGTTTCCCCACAATGAAAATTTATGTTACATGGAAGTGCTCTGCAATTTCTGAAAATTCGGAGAAGTTCACGTGAATGCACGACAGTGATACAAGTTTTCTCCCAGCATTTTGGACTTATCCTACTACAAGGGCGGATCAAGGCAACTCCATTATTACTGAAAGGAAGGAAAGCCCAAGAGGAGATGTCATGCAACACAAGGGTACCAAACTGCAAGAATCATGGCAGCCAGTTCCAAATTTGCTGCTGCATCAAAGCTGAGCGTGTCAATGAAATCAGGTCTAGATCCCACCCCCACTCCACCTCTACCCTTAATTTTCTCCCTGGATTTGCACATATCTCAGGTACAGCCTTTGAGGCTTTCAAAGAAGGATTTCAGCCAAGAGGTTTAAAAATCTCTTGCCCGAGTATGATATCCCATTACATAGCAAGAGTCAGTTCAGGAAAAGCAGAGGCTTTTTGTATCATTGTGAAAAGAGTACAGAGAGGCATATACAGACAGGTAGGTATACCTTACCTTTACTCAGATTGTCAGGATTCTAACAGAACCAGGCATGAGGTCAACAGTTTCACACAACATACATCACTGAATGTAGCAGACCAACATCTTTCGCACTGCCCTATGTAATGATTAATTCATGGAACAACATGCTGGCTATGATGAACATAAACCTCAAGAATACCTCCACATTTCTGTATGTAAGACATGCCTGCTTCACCTGAAGTGACAAAGTATGCTCCATAGTGATCAAACTTTTGAGATAAGGTGAAATCTGTCACTATGTTCACATACCATAACAGGCAACAAAACACATCCACATGTAACAAACACAACCGCACGATGACTATGTACATCACAAAACACAACTCAGGATACAACTCGTATGTACTCCTGTGCACAAGAGTTTTTCTGTTAAAAGAAACCACAGTTGAGACACAGACACACTGCGCGCGCGCGCGTGTGTGTGTGTGTGTGTGTGTGTGTGTGTGTGTGTGTGAGTGAGTGAGTGTAAGTGAGAGTGTGTGTGTGTGTGTGTGTGTGTGTGTGTGTGTGTGTGTGTGTGTGTGTGTGTGTGTGTGTGTGCCTCTCTGTTGTATGTGTGAGAGAGAGCAGATATAAAGTGTTTTTGTGTGCATTTCCTGCAGCCTTGATTCAAACACAGGCAATAATTCTGATTTTGTGGACAACCCAACAAAAATGCTGAAATTAAATTTGTACAACCTACAGGTATATGTGCATAAGAATATATGCAACAGAAAGACAACAGAAAGCATACAAACCAGGCCAATACACCCAGGCAGGTATGTCTACTAACTTCACCTGAGTATGGTACACTGATAATTACCAGGAACTGTACTCTAAATTTATGTATTTAGTTCTGCAGTTCCACACCATGCAAATGAATGAGTACTGCGAAGTAATATTAAACGTTCTCCCTCAGAACCAAACCATTCAATCAAAAAACAATTGACAGACCAGCTAACGCACTTATGTATGGTCACTTTACCAGCTGACAAACTGATTAACACATTTATGTACAATCATCAACCAATTACAAAAAAATCACTCAACACACTTAGTCACCTAACCAACTGACAAATCAGTCATCATACATACATGAAATCACCACACCAACGGACAAATCAGTCAACTCACATATAATCCCTTAACCAAATATTAAATCAGTCAACACAACTATATACAATCCCCAACAACTGAAAAAAAAGTCAGTCAACACGCTCACAAACAATGAGCCAAACTAAGAGCACTCGATGCATTTGTAAGCATCATATAACAAATGAGTCGCAGCATCACTCATAATTCAAGCTGAAGGTAAATATTGTTACATGTTGAGAATTAAATTTGATGTATGCTCCTGCACTTTGCGGAACACAATCAACTCTCCAACACATGCGAGGTAAGAACTGAAAAATCCTGGCCTTTTCATCAACACGCCCTACTGAACATGTGCCATCTTCCATATCAAACTGTAGACAAATCTTGGTGCAAATTCTTCATCTTTTCTTTTCCCAACTCAGCCATTTATGCAGACAGACCCTGACAGGCACATATGCACATACATGCATACACACTAACACACACACAGTCCTAAACAAACACATGCACTGATGAAAGAATGTTCTGTATGTATATAAACACATCATCATCATCGCCACCACAAAAATTATCTCCCTTAGAACCCGTACAGTGACACTCTTGAAATCATCAAGTGCCATACCACAGACTGTGTCTCTCTCTTCAAAACCGCATTCTCTGAGCTAATTTGGGGGCTGTTCTTCCCATGAAGAATGCACTGCGTATAGCTCTGTATCGCCAACACATCACTGACACACAATGCACACACATTCCATGATCACACACACAGACCCTGACAGTCGCTTTTCCACTCCAACACACAAATAAACAGTTGCACCCACACACACACAAGCAGATAAATGAGACATCCTAGCACACAACAGTGGGAACATTCCTAGTTACCCGAGTTCACCAGCACTGTCCCCTAAAATATCAGCTCCTGGGAAAGCAAGATTAGTTCTCCGATGAAAAAAAAAAATGCACCAATGAGCTTGGTCTCTTACCCAACAGGCCAGTCATAATGCTTACTTGAAAAAAAAAATCATAGGTAAGATCAAACTTTATAACATTGGCATAAAAATGACATTTCATTTGAAGATTTTTTTGTCATATGGCCAAATCTATACTTCACTTTAGCAATTCAAACTATTACCGTGAACTGTTAATTCTGATATCTGCTTGCTTGATTTTTATTCCTTACTGTTTTTCATATGCTGAAAACTGAAAGCTAATCTTGTCCCTGATTTAATCACACTTTTTTTTTATCTTCTGATTATGCAGTTGAATATAGGACACTGATACATAATTTGTCATCAGTCATTTACTGAGAAAAAAAAAAAATCCGTTTAAAAATCTTTGTATTTATGTAGGGTTGTCCCTGGTTTATCTTCAAACATAAAATGCCATTCACACTGACTGCAGTAGTAACAGCTTCCTGGGGTGCACCATAACAGTAATCCTCATTCGTATACCATCATGGAGATTAGTCCTTTCTGTTTAATGTATTACTGGGACGAAGGAATGGACCAATTACAATGGACAATAATCCTGTCTGTTTTATGTATTATCAGGAAGGAGGAACGGACTAGTTATGACAACTCTGCCATGTTGCCGATGACTGAACACAGAAATCTGCAGAAATTCCTGACTGCTTAACCCTTTCAGCCCTGGCACAGCAACTGCCTACTCAGCCTTCCCAGCCTGCCGTGTTCTGGATGTCCAGTTGGAAGATAAACCTGTTTTACTCAAACTGTCATTATTCTGGATCTGTGCAAAAACTGGGCACAACGCCAAAAAATTTTTTTTCTATTACATGTTAAGTTTTCATTGTGTTTGAAGTATGCAGTGATACATGGTTCCTTGACAAACAGGGATGAACAGATCTTTTGTCTCTTACAAGTACTTGTTATTCTGACAAAGTTACATTATAACATTTGTGGTAAAATGCAAATAAAAAAGTGAGTATTGTATTCAAATACATTTTCTGTAACTACATCAGTTTATCCAGTTTTAATACTGATGTTTAAAACGTTATTTGCCAAGATCATATCTATGGTTTAATCTAAAACTCGCCTCAGTGTGACGGTTGTTTCACTGGTACATGGTGTCCAAAAAAAAAAGTCACAAAAAAACTTCATCGAATTGTTCAAAATTTGGTTATTCAATGCAGCACATATTATAAGAAGGAAACAGCTTTAAAATAGTCTCCCTATACTTATCATATGTGCATGGAATAAGGACCACATGAGCTGAGTTTGATCTGAGATTGAAGAGGTTGGGTGCAGGCGGCCATATGCATTTGTGTGAGGCCAGATCTCTGGTCGTGTGCTGGAAGGAGAGTTAAGCATCCAGCTAGCACCCTTGTAGCCAACTCATGAAACTGTACATGAAATTGTGATCACTACCAAACACCAATCCGCTGTCCTTGCGCTTTTCTTCCACAAAGGAGATTAAATGCCCCCGTCAACATTTTCTGTACTGAAAGAAAAAACAACCAAAAGGAGGGGAGAGGCATAAGGGGTGGGGGTTATGTTCAAAGTTCCAGCAGACAGCTGTTTGGCCCTGTGCACTGCTGCCACTGAACGTGGAGAGAACAAGGATGACATGTGGTGACGAGCAGACACAGACAAGTGCTGGGAGGACAGGGGTAGATCAGGCCAGGCACGACTCAGTCGATACATTCATGTGGGTTGAGGTGTCTGCCGACAGGGGTCAGATCAGAGGTCAAGGGGGCCGAGGAGAAGCGGCAAGGTGTGAGGAACCAAAGGATCAGGATAAGTCAGAGAGATCTAGGTGACCAAGGTGAGAGGTCAGACCGTGCTCTTCATCTGTCCCTTTCCCAACTGCTCCTGCATCTGGGCCAACATCTGCTGCATTCTCCGGATCTGTCACAGCCAGCAGACAATTTCTACAGGGTGTGAATCTGTCAGAGCTTTCAAGATAATGACATAGGTATTTTTGTAATGGGTACCAATCAAGACAATAGTCATCACTCTAACTGATATAAAATTACATTAAGTGTTAGACAGGCTTGCAAAATATAGCACATTTTTCTAAGTCCGTCACACAGTTACTTTACCTGGAGTACTAATCCAGACCATAACCACTCCTTCAATTGACACATCACATCACATCAAATATCGGAAATGCCAGCAGAAAATAATGGGACATCGTTACTTGTCAATACCAAAGTCATCGATTGTCAAACCCCTTTGATAACAGTAAACACTTATGTAAATTTAGAGTTTCAGGTCGGTTTTCATCCACGTTTGATGAGGAAAAAAACTTCACAGCCTGTTTCTGTTCATGTGTGCATGAAAAAACGGTGGACAAATTGACACGAAACAGTCCTTTCTGACAGAAGATCTTACTCCTATCAACTTTCAAAAGGTTAGGCATGGGGAATAAATGAGTTCAGAGGACAATCAATCTCTCCTTAATCAATTTTTGTGGGCATTTCTGATAACCAGTTCCACTTCAAGTCAATCAAGCTGAGGGCTATCATCTGGACTAGTAGATGTTAATACTTACTCCAGCAGAACTCATACACTTCAACTCAATTAAGCTGAGGGCTATTATTGGGACCAGTAAATGTCAGTATGTATTCTAACAGAAACTCATACACAAAGTGACACAGACTTTGGAAAAGGAAGCTCAGTGTGTGGTGACCAACAGGAAATGTTGGAGAGAAAGAAGATAGGGGGGGTGAGGAGGATGGGGTGGCGCAGGCTTTTCTGTAAGGATGGTCAGAGAGGGAACAGGTAGACGTGTCACCAGCACTGAGGAAGGTGAGCAGAGGGGCTGTTACCTCTGCGTCCTTTTGCTCCAGTAGCTTGTCCGTATCCACCACCTCATCATAGCTGGGCTTGGAGTCTCGCTTCAACTTGCTGCAACACACACACACAAAATTAAGTTACTCATGCAGCATGCTTCCCAGAATGCCTGTTTTGGGCAGTTTTTTTTTTTTCTTTATGACTTTTTTCTTTGTTAACGCTTTAAAGCTGAAAAAGAATCATCATAACCAAGTTATGGTTGTAATTACTGTAATGGTCCCGAAAACACCAAAACATTATGTACTGTGTCACATTATAACAAAATATGTGTTATACCTGTAAAAAGAACACAAAAAAATTGGTGCCATTATAATCACATCAGGTCATACATTCTTAAATGGAGGAGGAGACAGTAATATACCCAAAATGTACCCCCAACATTGACATGCTATCAGTTTTGCATAAGATCTAAAGAAAAAAAAAGCCTGAAACACAACCAGCATTACACAAAGAAAGAATAACATCTAAAAAAAATCTTAAACTAGTAAAACTAGACATTCACTAAAGAAATTTGATGGGCAATTCCAGATGCAAAAATGCATAACACATGCTCAAACCCCAGAAAAGAAAAGAAAAACAAAGCCAGCTGAAACATTCATTCATTAGTTCTAGAGGGAAGCGATATGTTGATAAAACTTTCCTGGAACCATAACAACAGAAAATGAAAAAAAAAAAAAAAAAAAAAACCGAGACAAGAAGCTGAAATTTCCTGAAAACACAGGCAGAAAATGAAAACAACGAGGCAAGAAGTGAAATTTCCTGAAAACACAGGCAGAAAATGAAAACAACGAGGCAAGAAGTTGAAATTTCCTGAAAACACAGGCAGAAAATGAAAACAACGAGGCAAGAAGTTGAAATTTCCTGAAAACATAGGCAGAAAATGAAAAATAACGAGGCAATAAGGCAAACTTCCTGAAAACAAAGGCAGAAAATGAAAAGGATCACACACACACACACACACACACACATACATACACACACACACACACACACACACACACACACAGAATACCCTCCTCCCCACAACTCGCCTTCCCATCCCCCAGCCCTCTCCACAAAAGAGTCAGTATGATAGAAAAGGAGACATTTCCAGCATTGTCCAACTCAGAGGTGGTGACACCATAATGGAACTTGTCAAAAACAACCTTCAGCAATCCCTAAAATGGGGTCATTGAACAGAGGGACTCTTTGTTGGCAGAGGATTTATTGGGAGGTGTCACTCCATGTACTGTATCTATACACTGAAAGAACCACTGGTATCGTCACATGGGCATCTCATTGTTCAAGGGAGGTAATTTCACACAAAAGTGGCTCTGCAAATGGTTCATGTTCTCTTTGGTTGAATTATTTACAGAGCCACTTTTGTGTGAAATTACCTCTGCAGAGCATGTAAATACACACACACATTCATGTACACACACACAAAGCATGTGCACACACACACACACACACACACACACACACTCTCACACACACAGAGTTCCAGTTTCATCAAAGATGATGCATCACTTCGTGTGGACTAGTCCATTCCATACACGCTACACCATATCTGCTAAGTTTTGAGACGACACTACACACATGATTTTAAGCTGATGGATTAATGAATTAATAAATAAATAAGATGAGAGAATTTAAGAAAAGGGTCTGGTGGCTACGACTTAGATGTCTGACCTACGCATTAGCCAAACACGTTGGTCAGTCCGTGAGTACCTACCTGACACCGTTTGTGCCATTTTTATCATTGTATATGTGTGTGGTGAACATACACGTGTGTGTATGGGTGTGTTGGCACGGGCCCATGTGTGTGTGCGCGAGCGCATGATGTGTGTGTATGCCTGTGTGTGTGCATGCGTGTGTCCGTGCGTGCATGTGTGTGCATGTGTGCCTGTGTGTGTATGTGTGCACATGTGTGCAAGTGTGTGTGTGCATGTGCAAAAGTGCATGTGCATGTGTGTGTATGATTTGTGGGCTTGTGCGCACACACACACACACCATGTAAACACACACACACACATACACACACACACACACACACACAGAGGGAAGTATCTGTGTTGTTAATGACCTTCGTTTCCTGTGCTGAGAAGCCAAGGACTGCTGGATGTAGGAAGCGCGGAAATTCTCATAGTGCACGTCTGCCGTCACGTCCTTCAGGTCCTGCATGTGGGTGCTGCAACAGCCACACACAGGTTCTCACTCAAACAGCTGCCAAGTCAATTCATGTCTTGCTCTTTGTGCACTGATGTGGCATCATCCTGTAGAATATACAAGCTTTGAAACAAAGGCTACACCTCATCCACTGTCCACACTGTGTCTGGCAGAAGCATACTAGGGTGCGAGTCATTGATACGTTTATCACCAGCATGATCACGGACCAGGCATCACTGCTTGCAAGTTCAGGCCTCTTCAGTCAGATGTGATATTACATAGTCAGGGGCTCTAAGGATCTGCATGTCAAAGATCCTGCCATCCATATCAGCCCTTGATCACATCTGAAGACACAGAAATGAAACACGCCGAGTGCACCAGGGCACGCAGAGAGGACTTTCACTCCATCAGCCACTGAACTACTGAAATGGACTGCCAGACAGCAAACAACTACAGTACAGCATGAGCGGAGGCATCAGATCTATGGTGGCGTCCTTAGGATCAGGGGTCATGGAATGACAGATTTATTCAAATATGGCCAGACTGAAGGGGAGGCGGTGGAGGTGGGGGGTATAAGACAGTTCCTGAACTTGCCATATTTTTAAGAAAAGTATGCTAAAACATCAAGCTAAAAAAAAAAATTGTAACCATAATATTAAGGAACATGTTTTTAGCTTTGTGTGCAAACAATAAATATCAACACACACACAGTGTCACATACAAACACAGAGTTACAAACATACAATATAAAGTGAAAGACACGAGAGAGCCTTACCTGATGAGCATTTGGCGTAACCTGATAAAGTCACAGTGCAAAGGATTGTCCACTGTAAAACACACACACAACATTATACTTTATGTTTTGTACTGCACCGTCAAGTAATGTTTCTGTGTTCATCTATGGCACTGTGCGGTAGTGTATCACATTCAACCATGCTGTGCAGTACAGCATTATACTCAATCATTTCTATGTTCACATTATAAATGTTATGACAAAATCAAAATTAAAGCCTGAAATGATATGCGTTGGCAGTTGCTGTAGAAGGTGATTTCATCATGACAACTTCCTTTGATTTCAACTTCTCTGGCATGGCACCATTTCTCCTTCCTGTATTCCAGTTACCAAAGTAAGAACCAGGTCACATAATTATCTGATCAATTCAGTCCCAAACAAATATCATACTGTACTGGACTTGATTCTACTGTTTTATAAGGTACTTTCCTACAAACCACAGCACTGAACTGTCCTCTACTGTACTGTAATGTATACATTATACCACTGTAATACTGCGCTAAGCTGTGTTGTACTGTATAGAAGTACTGCATGTCTGGTTCAATTTCAAACTGATCGCATGCATTGTAGCTTTCCTTTTTTCCCTATGCGTAGATGTTCAACTATTTGAGATTTCACAATATCACAAATGCACTTATATACATACATGCATGAATGCATACCTTGCTAGATGCTCCACCTTCAATAAACACACATGCTTGCACATACTCACACGCAAGCATGCATAAGAGTGCGTGTGCACACACATTCACTCACACAAAAACAGACATGCATGCATGCGCGCACGCACACACACATACGCGCACACACACCTTCTACAATGCCCCAGGGGTAGGCTCTGCCTCTAATCTTCTTTCCTCCTGCCTCCACTACTGTGTTACAGCCCACCACAGCGAAGGGTACCGCCGCCTGCAACAGCACACAACAAACCCTTCCTCAAACCAAGAATAAGACCAAATATTTCTTGCAAAAAACATAAAATTATCAACACTGAGCAGGCTAAAGCTGAAAATGCCTAATGTGCCACCGATATGATATGATATGATATGATATAAACCTGAACCAACATCAATACCAATCTGTTGCATCTGACTGACAAAGGACAGCACACACTGTTGCCTCTGTCTTTAACCACACCTGCAAACTCTGAAATGCTTGATTTTTTAATTTGCCTAGGTTTAAACTGTCACCTTCCATGCTTGTACAGACCACTGTGTGTCCCACTGCAGGATTCCTGCTGACTGTTCATTAAAGACACACTTTAACCCTGTTTGATCATTCTTTTTTGCCAAGGATGTACATATATGAAGGTTTGGAAGTTCAAATGACGTGAACTAATTGTCTGTGACATACCCTTGTAAGGTGTGGTTATCTAGATTGTATCATATCACAAAGTATATCAATCAATGGTACTGCAGAGTCTAACAGCATTTTCCGTCATTCCATCAACAATAACAATCCCATATACATTTACCCTGTGTCAGCAAAATGTCACTGCAAGCAACATTTGTCAGATCATGTTTTAACCTACCACAACAAGAGGTTACAATATTCACCTTTATCCCACATCTATATTCATATCAGACAAAAGCTCATATTCGTTCTTTGAAAAAGTCCACATAGTTATTTGGCAACATATTATGAAATAATCAACCACTGTAAAGATCACTGTCAATAGCAACTGGATCATTCTCCATAAACATAAATTACAGCCTCTTACATTTCATCTTTGTGCAAATGTTGTACAACATTAGCAAGATAACATTCTTTAAAGGCTTGTTGCATAAACTACAGTGGCAACGCTGTGCCAGTACAGTGACAAACCAGTAAAAAAAAAAAAAAACATATCATGACAAATGTATGACTGAATAATGACGCTTATCTAGATTATCGGTTCACATCCATCAAACACATATAACCAAATTCAGAATACACACACACACACACACACACTCAGAGACACATATAGAGTGCAGATTAGCACTGTAGTTTTTCAAGACCAAGACTGCACCTTAAGCTGTTTGTCTTGTTGTTTGAACTCATCGTCCTCATCGCTGTCACAGTCAGGGAACTCATATATATGGATGTTGTGCTCCTCTATCTCTTCCAGGATCTGAAATCAACCTCACAATATTAAGTATTTTTGTTTTTTTTTCAACTTCAGTGTACAGAGTTACAGTGTCAAAGTGACAGCCCTATCACAGCCTTTTGCAGTCGGCTGGGCTATATATACAACATGACTGACTGACTGAATTAACCTCACAAGCTTATGCTGACATGGATCGTGTTCCAGAAAAATTAAACAAACAAATCTAAAAAAAAAAATGGAGTCTATAGTGATATATGAGCAACTAAAATGTGTACCATTCGTTTTTTATTTGACTTTTTTCCTTACACTCACATATATACATGCACACGCATACATATACATCACGTTGCCATCCTTATGCAATTATGGCTTTTTTGGACAACAAAGTGACAGTGATGAAAAAAATGCAAGTTTGTTCCCTTTCCCAAACTTTTCTATTTCTTCTCTATATTGATCAGGAAGATGGTGTGGGGATGAACTGGAAGGGCGGAGGGGTGATGGTGAGTGGGGTGAAGTGGTGGGGGGGATGGGATGCATCGAGGGCTCAGTTATCATAGTATTTTCCCCTTTTATAGTGCTGTTGATGTTCTTTCCAACACTCATCCTTAAAAGCGTATTCTTAAAAGCGTCCAAGTAATCTAAGGGAAGAAACTGCTGCTGTATTTTCCTTTCACAGCAATCCCCCCCCCCCCCCCCCCTAATTTGATATTGCCTCCCTTAGTTTGATGAGTTTGCTTCTAGTTCTTCAATATACTTTTTACTTTAAAATAATCTTTGCTGCTTGTTTTCCTTCTC